>LNAC01000028.1:4494734-4524102 GCA_002007465.1 Ailurus styani | reverse complement strand
GAGCCTGCTTCCTCCTCTCTCTGCCTGCCTCTCTGCCTACTTGTAATCTCTCTCTCTGTGTCAAATAAATAAATAAAATCTAAGAAAAAAAAAAGAAAAAGAAAATTGTGTGTATATACATGGAAAAGCTGAGAGAAACTTCTAGTGGCTGTGCCAGAGTGTTCTGTGTGCTGGGGTGAAGGGTGCTCTTTATATTCTCCTTTTTTTCCTAAATCCCCTAAAATGGATAGGTATTACTGTTCACTTAGAAAAATATATATTATGTCAGAAAAATACATTCAGTTTTATCTTGGAACAGTTACATGAATAGTCAGTATATATTATAATGGGCTTATGACATGATACTGACAAATACTCGTTAGATGGCATAGCGTCGGGCTAAAGCTGGCTTTGTCCCTTTGAGGTCTCCTTCAATGTCTACTTTTCCATTAAGGACCCTTAAGCTTTGACATTTTTACTGAAATATATTATTCAATCATATGGATCTGAGAGAGAAACTGAAATCAGGTACCCTCAGGCAGTTGCTTTAGAAATTCTAATACATGTTCAGTTTCTTAATGCTTCATGTATTGAACTGTAAAATTTCTGGTTTGTTACCCTAGGAAAATCATAGGGTGAATTAAATCTCATTCCTGTTTTATTTGACTGGAAGCAAAAACAAATCTCTAAATTCAAAAGTACTTGGTGCAACCATATAATTACTATACATAAACTCAGAATCTCAGCTACCACATGCTTTTATTTTCAGTATTATTCACAGCATCACTATGGTTCAAGGATATCTGATTCGTCATATCTAGACATATTTTTTCTGTTCTACAGAAATTCTGTAACAGTAGTGATATTCCAGTTTAGGATGAATTTGAGAATAGCGGGGAATAAAGGCACAAACCATATGTAGATCGAAACATGTCAGTAATGGAAATGTTTTGATAGATCATAGTCTCGCTCTTCTGTGCTTCCAGAATGTAATCAGATGGTCTAATGGATGAATGCACTAAAGAAGGCGAACACCACCTCTTAATCTGAAATAAGAAAAGAAAGCAAGATTCTGATTAATGACAGACAGAAGTGGTCCTACTGCTTAGTCCTTTCCCTGTGCCAGCTTGCTCACAGTTAAACTCTGGTGTGGCAAGAAGCAAAGCATCTTGGGGCCCCCAGGTGGCTGTAGTGATTAAGCATCTGCCTTCAGCTCAGGTCATGATCTCAGGGTCCTGGGATGGAGTCCTGCATAGGGCTCCCTGCTCAGAGGAGAGTCTGCTTCTCCCTCTGCTTTTGCCCCTACCCCCGCTCGTGCATGTGTTGCGCGCACGCTCTCTCTCTCTCTCTCAAAAGAATAAGTAAAATCTTAGAAAAAAAAAGAAGAAAACCACCTTGTATCCTTTCTTCCTCCTGTAAGGGGCCAGGAGCAGTGGCCTGGGCTCCTCTAAGGCCGATGTGCTCGCTGGGCTGAAGGGCCAGTTTCCCATATGCCAGAGGGGTAACATGCCCTCTAGCTTCCCAGGCTAGAGCCATCTTGGTGGAAAAAGCACTTAATAGTATCAGTTTATCATTGCTAAGATGGACTAGAGATTTAGTAAGCTCTCACAGGCCTCTCTAGAGGAAGGCACTTGATTCGAGCAAAAAAAAAAAAGTGAGTAGATGGACAGCAAGAAATGTGAAAGAGGTGTTAATTGCATTGTAGACAAGTGAGAAGTAAGGCAAACCATTTAATTTTGGCATCCACTTTCATGTGCCAAATCAACAAGTGTAAAAGTATTTAAATGTGTAGCTTATAGGTAATGCTCTCTGTAGGTAAATATTAGTGAAAGAAAAGATATTTGGTAGAGTCAAATGGGATAAACGATTCCTATTTCTACCATCTGTTCCCAACTTTCTCTTCTGCATTTTTTTCTGCTTAAGTGATGTGAAGATGCCTGAGTGTGGTGACCATAGAGCAGAGCGGAGATATGTCAAGACCAGGCTTATTTGTGTAATAATACATACCTATATGTGCAGAACCTTTCCTTTCTGAGGATTTACTTTTTCTTCTAGAAGGGGCTTGCATCCCCAGCAGTACCTTGAGGATCCCCCTCACGGCTGCTGTCCCCAGGAAAGGCTTAGGAACCCCTTCCCACCTGGGTCCTTAGCACTCCTGCCGGTCCCTGCCTGGCTGCCAGCACTTCTGACATTATAGAACATTTAGGCCCTCACTGACATGAAACTTAAATTTCAGCCAGTGGTTTTCATGTGCATTTTAGCCTTCTGAAGGTCTGAAATTTCTCAAGGTATCAAATGAAAGGCTATAAAACTAGAATGAGGCCCTCTTTACTTCCTGTCCCATAAACCTTGAAGTCAGTGCCTGCGTTCATAACTCATTGCTGCGCCATAATTGCTCACCCCAGGATGCTGCATGTAGCAAACAGAACATGAGGGCAGGACCAGATATGTTGACTGCAAGAAAGGAGAGCTGGGGGGCAGGGAAGTGGGCGGGCAGTGAATGCAGTTAAATTCTCCAAAGCCTAAAGGCAACTTAGTCATCGTTAACTGTCCAGCATGGACTGTTGTCGTAGGACTGAGTCTCGTCCAGTGAGGATTCTCTGACAGCCATACACACTTTCTCCTGAAAGTCCTTTTCCTCAGAAGAAATTCTTCAACCCTTCATTGATGACAGTGTGGAGTTCTGATCAGACACACAGCTGACACAGGTTCTGGGCAGGGGTCTGAGGCAGGACATTTATTGGGGGGTCCTGGAGCTACCTTACTCAGTGATGGGCACACATGGGCTGCAGCAGCCCTCCTGGTATTTCCTCTGATGACCGCTCCCTCCTGAAAGCCCAGGAAAATTGTTTTCTACCTCCATTTCTTTCCCTGGTTGTAAAATTTGTGTGGTTACATCCAATTTTAAAAATCATCAGGAATGACAGGCAAGAGACTAAGACAGTATTTCATATGAGGTATATTTCCAGTGAGCAGAGGATAAAATGAACTCTCTACCAGTGGAAAAAGCATTTCTTTTGCCTTCTCTGATTTTCATTTCCTAACAACCTTTTGGTAGAGGTTAACTAATAGACACTTTCTACATTGCTGCCTATGTGAATGAACACAGACTGCAATTTTTGTTTTCATCTTGCCCAGCCTGATGGTTGAGCCTGAAACTGACTTTGTTAACTTGTCTTCCATAAGCTTTTATCCACTGTTATTAGGAACTGCAATCTGTGTAATGAATTTAGTAGATCAATTATTTTTATCTTAATGCATGTTTAAAACTTCAAAGACCCTTTTCTTTTGGTTTTCTTTCATTGAAATGGTTTTCTGAACATCACAGCGTCCATGCCTTCACTTTGATACATAATTATTATTCTGCAAGAGCTCTCAGTACTTTTAATGTCATCTGACCTTAGGATTTTAATAGAATTAAATGCAAACAAGATGAGAAAACAAGGGTCATGGGGAAACTTTCCTTGTTACTGAGCATTGGGAGAAGTTTGAACATCTTGGTCAAAGTGTAGTTCTGGGTTTAAGAAATCAAAAATATGCCAAGAGATGCCTTCAGAAACAGCATTTATAGAAATTTCTTTTTTGGGAGTTTGATTTTTAGAATTCATCTGGGTCTGTATGGGGTTCATTTCTTTCTTTGCATTTTTATTGTTATAAATCAAGAGACTCATCTTCCAAGGCAAAAAGCCTTATGATTGGAACCAATGTGTGGAACACTCTTGATTTGTTACTTGTAAATAAGTAGTGAGTCTTGTCAACCTTTACAAGAAAAAGGTAGGCAGTTTAGCCAGCCAAATCAAGTTTACTCAGGAATAGCAGAGAAAGTGCAGTACATGACATGCAGACGGTGGTGAGCCACAAGCAAGTCCAGAGAACAAAGCATGCGAGGGTTCTGGAAGAGAGGAAAGTGGGCATGGGGGCGGGGGTTAATTCTGAACAAACGTTCTTTGGAGGCGAGGTTGGGGCGGTGTCTCCTTGGTCAGGTTGTGGCATCTTGTTGGCCGGGTTGTTTCTCGGCCAGGAGAAAAATCTTGTTCCTGCTGGCATAAGTGAGGTAGGCTGCCGTGGAGTGAGTGGTCTGTGTGCAACATCCCTCCCTTCAGTGCTTCCCCATTCTATTTTGCATACATTTGTTTTCACAGTCTAGTATCTTAACTCTCCCTCTGAAATTCCAATGAGATTTGTAATAAATATACAGTAAGTATTTGCATATATTTTCTACCTAGTTGTGTTATTATCTCAGTTTTAAATTCCAACTTTTCCTAATTACTGTCCACCCACCCTAAAAAAGAGTTTAGTTCTCTAACTAAGTAAAAGGACATCTACTGAATTGCCAAGTGGTCTTTGAATTCTGTTGCTGTCAGATCAATAAGATGTCTGGGGTAATGATCAAAAATTGAGAGAAGTGAGGGTTGGGGCACTATTTCCATATACCATCATTCATAAGCTAGATTTCATAACTGGTTTATAACTTAAGTATATCTGGAAAAGTGTAATTTCAATAGTAATTTCACAGTAATTTCTTTACTATTTTTATGACCTGAATTTATGGAAATAAAAAGTATAAACTGTCATTTTATGAACTTGATTTCTGAATTCTCCTAGAAACTTTAGATATTCAAGCCATATTTCATTATCGTAATACATCACTGATGATAAAAGAAAAAAGAGTGGAAACATCACCATCAGTATTAGAGAAACAAGGAATGAAAATTTCCTGAACTAGAGTGAGTGCCACTTAACCTTAATAGACAAAGGAGAGAATTGCAGAGCAGAAGCCTTTTGTAGGAGAGAAGACGGGAGTAAATCTGGTGGAGCTGTAGCTACCCCAAGACAGGAAAGTTCCTGCAGATTATTGCACTTGGCTCTTGACCCTCCCCCTAGAGAGCTGAGGCATTGGAGAGGGACCGTTCTTTAGGCTGTTTATCACAGGGCAGTACTGAGGGGCCTGACTATGGTGGAGGTTTTCTCACCAATGAGATGCTTGAGGTGACACTCCTAGGTTCCTGAAGTGGCTTTTGTAGGCTGAATAAGGCCGTGATTTGCAAATAACAGATTCTAAAATGCATGCCTTGAAGTAGCTAGAACTGGACCTTTTGGTAATGACTGTCTTTTTTTCATCTTTGTACTATATTTAATATAACATGTCAGGAAGAATTCAGCATCACCTATTAAAACAAAATTCTGAAGAAAAGTGAAGTGCAAAAAAAAAATCTGATGAGGAAAATCTTTCTAAAAGAAAACTTGATATTTCTAGTATTCCTCTTGGCTTTCCATTCAAGACTTCTGCCCAAAGTGTAAGCATAAATGACTAGACCATATGGGAATTGGTTGTAAAAGATGTTTTAAATTAGCCAATCCTTCCAAGAATCTTGGAGTATCACATACATTGATGTTATGCTGGCTGAAGAAGTTGCCTCTTGGAGAGTTTTTATTCAACCAAACTGAAGTTCTTTCTCTGAGAAATTCTTATTACTTTTTAATACAATTGTCTTGGTTCATACCCCAGGGATATATTTAAGTTATAATTGAATTTTACATTTTTAAGAAGGTTCCTTAATTTATTGCTTCTTTCAGCAAATTTTGCTTGGTGTTGTTCTGTCAGAATAATTTAATTTTACATCAGCTAATTTAGCTCATATTAATATTTCCCCTGAAATTCAGATAGCTTGGCAAGCTGTTTTAGGTGGTGAGAAAGAAAACTCTTTTATGGGAAGCATTAAAATGTTAAATTATTGTGGAGTGAAATCATTTTATCAGTCCTGGGAGGCAGTCCATTACTAATTCCATTGTATCATATCAAGAAAAGTCAACTTTTACTGAAAAAGCCGGTTCTCTTTTCCCACTTCGTCTCTTTTTTTCCATAATGCCATCCTTCCTTCCTGTCCGCTCCCACCCCTCCAAGTCCTCCCAGGATTGCTGACTGCGGTAGCAGCTCGACCTGGTTTCTGAGTCACAACAACAAAGTCCCTCGTCAGTAGTTACAAAGTTCAGTGAATAATTCAGACATGATGAAAGAAAGCCTCATTTGACAAGATAGTACCTGTTTCAGTGAACAGCTAGTGTGCAAACAAGGCTGGAGTTAGTTGGGGGAATACAGCAGTTCAAAGGGTTTGGTGATTTTGAAAGTGAATCGCAACTTGGGGAGCTTCACCAGCCTCCTTTCTACAGTTCAGTTGCGGCTGGAGCTTCTTACATTGCTGATTACATAACATTTGGAGGATGTTTTATCTAATTTCTGATAAGGCTTTGTTTTATAAAGTGGGCTGCTTCTGTGGAAATAAACCAAAACCAAAGGAGAACAAAGAGAAGCTACTGATTGCTAGTTTGCTCTGGCAATAGTTGGGTCTCACAGGGGAGCCTTGCTTCAGGCCAGTATGCAAAGGTAGGCCTGGGAAGGGCAAAGTTCCTCAGGGAGCGGGTTGGAGGCGGTGGGGGGAGTGGGGCTGGGTGTCTGCTTGGAGGCTGGTGGCCTGGTGTAGCGGGAGGCAGCTGGCTAGAAGGGGGCATCGCAGGGGATTTCTTTGGGGGAACATATCTGGCTTTCTCTGATTGGTCCTGAGCTGGAAAGGATTTGGGGGAACAAAGTAGAGAAGTCAGTGGTCATTCCCCAAGTCGCAACCGTGCTGGGCCATTGGTGCAGAGAATGTGTTTGCTTTCCTGACTTGTCACATGGGACATGCATGGCATGTGTGGCCTTCCCAGGGTCTTCTGCACATTCAGTCTCTTACTTTGTACTGAGAAATATATCTAGCAAAGTGTGAACTGAATATACTTCAGTGGGAAATTTTTAATTAAGAAGGATAATGGGATATTTTTTAAATTTACTTTTTAATTTGTTTACAGTAAAATTCACTGTTTTTGAAGGATGTAGAGTCTGGGGACTACTGCTACAATTAAGATACAGAACTTCACCTCCAAAAGATCTGCCCCTCCTCATCCCCTTGATCCCAAGCAACCATGGCCCTGTGTTCTGACCCTATAGTTTTGCCTTATCATGAATGTCATGTAAATGGATACATAGAGAATGGAGCTGTTTGATCTGGCTTCTTTCCCATAGCACAAAGCATAGGGCACATCCATATTGTTGTGTGTATGTCAGTAGTTCATACCCTTTTTTAAAAAACCAGATTTGGTCTTTATTTGTATTTTGCTGGTTTTTTTCCTCATGTCCTTTTCCTGGTCTAGGTTCCACCCAGGACATCATGTTGCACTTCATCCTTGTGTCTCCTTAGTCCCCCTGACCCGTGACAGTTTTCCGGCCTTCCCCTGCATCTTATGCCCTTGGCACTCCTGAAGAGTCTGGTCAGCTGTTCTGTGGAATGTTCTTCCCCTTGGGTTTGTCTGATGTTTCCTCATAATTAGATCAGGGCTATGTGTTTTGGGGGAAAATACCATAGATGTGCCCTTTTCGTGCCATCCTATCTGGGGGTACAGTTCAACATGACTTACTCCTGGTGACAGGAAATTTGACCACTTGATGAAGGAAGGGCTTGACAGGCTTCTCAATGGTGCACTTGCTATTTGTTCCCACATTCTATACCTGGAAGATTTTTTCTCATACCAACCAAATATGTGATGTTTTTCCATACCAGTTCCCCAGTTTTCTGGTACCAACTCCCATAGGCAGCACAGACCCCACAAGACTGCCTCTCCTGCAGAGGGCACCCACCAATGGGGTGCTCAGTCACCTACATTTCTGCCTAACCTATTAGGAATTCAGAGGTTCTCATGACCCCCCCCCAGGTTTGATAATTCCCTAGAATGATCCAAGAAAGTGCTTTATTTATCATAATCGGAAGCATGCAACTCAGGAACAGCCAGCGGAAGAGTCCTATGGCAAGGTATGGGGAGGGGCTGGAGGTACCAAGCTTCCACGCCCTCTCTGGGTGTGTCACCCTCTGAGCACCTACACATGTTCACCAACCTGGAAGCTCTACACACCCCTCAATTTAGGGGTGTTTATGAAAGTTCCATTATATGGGCATGATTGCTGAATTTGTTTTTCATTGATGAGTAACTCAGTCTCCAATCCCTTTCCCCTCCCCAGATGTTGGGGGAGTTGAGGGGCAAGTTCTCAGTTTTTGATCAGTGCTCTGCCCTCTGAAGCAAGGTAGGAGCCCTCTCAGAATTGTATCCTTTCAGCCGAAGATGCTCCATCACCCTTATCACTTAGAAAATCCCAAGGGTTTTAAGAAATCTCTGCTGGGACCCTGGACAAAGACCAGATGTGGATTTCCCATTAGGCCGAAATTCCTTAGAAGCAACTCACTGGTCCAGCCCATACTCAGGCGGAGGGGCGTTGTGCTCCACAGTGGAAGGAAAAGTGTCCAATACTGTGTGGGCGTGTGTCAGTCAACATATTACATTCTGGGGGAGGTGCTTCGAGGCCAGGTAAATATCTGTTTCTTCTTCAGCTTGCATCCCACCAGTTTTAGCATCTGTCTCCGGGTCGTGCCTGCCACGGTCCTTATGATTATGTTCTGTTTCCTTTATTTCCTCTGCGTCTACTATTTGGAGTTCTTTTGTAGTGCACATTTGTCCCTTTCCTCATCTGTTTTCTACTCAGTCGACTATTTCTTATATGGACACATGGACAGTTGTGTTATTCCTTGGGTTTTAGCCTGTTTTTAATTTGTACCTCAATTTCTTCCAGCTTTGACTTTGGAGCTTTTTTTAGGTTGGCTCCTGTATCCATTTGATTTTTTTTCTTAGCATTTCCTCACTCTCTGGCACCATGAGATGCTCCAGGCTTCTTTTATACATGACCTGCACCGGCCCCAGAATAAGGTCCCTGGTTTCTTTTGTTGGAAAATGGGGTTAGAAATGAAGATCTGGGTTCCGGGTGCTTGTTGCTGCTGGACTGCCACATTTTGAGTCCTCTGTGGACAGAGCTTGCAAATATATGTGTGTATTCTGATCCATGTGAATCTGCAAGTCTATTTCCCTAGCTGTCTGTGTATATTTTAAAATAACCATGAGTTCATGCTGGCATCTCTGACCGTAATGCGGGACCGTGGGTCATTCCATTTTCCTGTGCTTCCTATTTGTCATTTCTTTCTCTGCCAGTGAGAAGCCTAACTCCCATTACCTACAATTTACTCACTTCTTTAACCCTATCGTATATGTACCACTAGTTTCAGAATTGCTAACGCATACACCTGTGGAAGCAGATACACCACCTGAGCAGTGTCTCTCTGGAACTCCTTTCTTGATTAGCCCTGCCTGCAAGGATCTGGGGCACATGTGCTCTTGGGTCATGAGTCATTCATTTACCTCCTTCTGCATCCATCCTGCCTTCTCCCTGTGTCCCAGCTGGCTTTTGTCTTTAGTTTGTAAACAGTGAGATTCACTCTGTGGTGACCCTTTTTTTTTTTTTAAGTTTTAATTTTAATTCTAGTTAGTTAACATAGAGTGTTCTATTAGCTTCAGGGGTACACTGTAGTAATTCAACACTTCCATATGTCGCTCGCTCATCATTACAAGTGTGCTCCTTACTCCCATCCCCTATTTATCCCACCTGCCACTCCTGTCCCCTCCACGGTGAACCTTTCAGTGAGACCTGCAGGAGCATAGAATTGTGTGTCCATCATTACCGTCCAGAATGGTTCCATCACCCTCGAAACCCCTGCAGTCCTTCCCTCTAGCACCCAGCAACCACTGCTCTGCTTCTGATCATACAGTTTTGCCTTTTTCAGGGTGTCATGCAAATGGGATCTTCAGGTCTTTTGCCTAGCGAAGTGCATTTAAAATGTATTCATTCTCTTATGAGAATCAACAACGCATTCCTTTTAATGCTGAGTAGTATTACATTGTCTGAATGTATCACGATTTGTTTATATACTCATTTGTTGAAGGATGTTTTGTTTGTTGGAGCGGTGATGAATAAAGCTGCTCCAAAAAATAAATAAACGAATAAAGCTGCTACAAACATTTGCCTGCATAATCTTTTGTAAACTTATCTTTTTAGTTCACTTGGGACATAGGAGTGGGTCATATGTTGTACATTTAATTTTAATATAAGTGTTTACAAAATTTTTGTTTACCTAGAATGTAGAATGAATAGCACCTTTCCTTATTGAGCTTTTTGATTGTCAAATTTCATATGGCTTTTTAAAGTTGACTGATTTTTCCCCCTTAATTTCTTTGAAAAATCCAGAAGTTATTGTATTATCAAGCATATTTCTTTTTTGATCCATACTTAGTGATCTATTTAGTTATTTGGTGGCAACTCATCAAAATGAGTAAATTCATCTGCTGTTTCATAAAAAATTAGGACTAATCTTTATATAGGGATAATGGGGGTAGAGGAGAGGAGCAAGGGAGGAAGAGGGGGAGAGAGAGAGGAGACAAAAGCAGGCACCGTATAGGATTTTGGGGAAGAGTGGGGAGAACATAAGCATGACTCAGGAGTTTTGATGATACAGGCTAATTAGGGTAGAATTATGCACGGCTGGAGTGGCTAAGTCAGTTGTGGAGACGGGAACATTCAGGCTATGAGATCATGCAGTACTGGAACACTGAGGTTGAATAATCTGAAAATTGATAACAAAATCATAAGAATAATATTTATGAGCAAGTGTGAAGTTTTTGTATTTGCTTTGATTTTCGAATAGCAGAATAAGGAGATTTTCACTTCTTGCTCAGTGGTTTAAACCTAGCCCTAGGCCAGGAATAAGCAAATACTGTTTTCATTTGCCAAGTCTTTAGCTGCTATTTGAAATGCTTTTTTGTGGTGAACGAAGGTCACAAAATATCAGTAGATGACTATGAACCTGAGTGTATCTTTGTGGAGTTCTGTTATTTTCAACCACAACTTGGCCACAGATTGTTTAAAGAGATTGAAATTTTTTTTAGTTGGAGTGAGTTGGGAATGAATACGTGCTAGCCTTTTAATTCTGTTTTAGGGAATATTTCTCTGCAATTAAAATCTAAATATTTCTTAAACAAATCATTTTTCACCTTAGATCCGTGTTTAGTAGAGGAAGTACTGCTCCTACGATGTTTGTGGGGTCATTTCTGGTGGTCTCAGTGAATAGCCATCGAGAGGACAGGAACCAGGCGAGACCACGTGCAAGGCCACATGCAAAGGCCAGGCGAGACCACATGCAAGGCCAGGATGTCAAGTCCTACACAATGAAGACGGCTCCGTGCCCTCCTGTGTCTTCCACATGTCCCCTTGATGTTTATGTAAACTCTATTCATCATAGGACCTAGAATTCCATTTTTTAAATAAACATATAGCACTTTTGCAGTGTTTTAACATGTACTGAAATTCTCCAAATGCAATTACTGAGTAAATTAAGGGAAAACTGTACTTTGTTTTGTTGGGAACGTTACCAGGAGCCACTCGCCATTTTAGCTATCCTCTGCGGAGTGGAAACTGCCAGTAAACACACCTGTATCCATCTTCTTTTCTGGCTGGGGCCTGCAAACATGTAACAGAGGAGGTTTGGGTTTCATTGCAACAGACTTACAACCAAATTTTTTTTAATTAGTGCAACCACAAGCATGAACTGTGACGATATCACATTTTAAAGGTTTAAAAGAATCTGTATCAGAAGTTTTTAAGATGTCATGTATTGTCATCCTATTTTGTTAATTTTTGAAACATGCCCCCATAAAATAGATTATAAAATCTCACAATTCAGTGGTTGCCTGCTGTTTTTTAGTCTTCTCCTGGGACTGCCACACACCCCCACCACGCCCCGTAGTCTACAATGTCATTGTGTCACAGCCTCTCAGTTCTTCCCTGTTAAGTCTCAGAGACCTCATCTGGTCTGTTGCCTGGCATGTGATGGGCATTTGAGATGTGAGCTATATGTATTTTTAAAGATTCTATTTATTTGAGAGAGAGCTAGCACAAATGGGTGAAGGACAGAGGGAGAGGGGGAAGGAGAGAGGCAAGCAGACTCCCTGCTGAGCATGAAGCCCAACTCAGGACTCAACATGGGGCTCCAGGTGGGGGCGGGGGGCAGGTCTTGACTTGGGGCTTGATCCTGGGACCCTGAGATCATGATCTAAGCTGAAGGAAGACACTTAACCAACTGAGCCACCCAGCCTCCCGTGGACATGAGCTGTATTTTCTGGGATCCTTTGTCAGTAGCCTATCCCATGTCAACATGGCAAATTGTTTTAATACTGCATTTAAAAACAACCCTCATTATTCCTGAGAATGCCATGTATTTCTTCGATAAGTAATGAGTCATTTGGGAGTTTTATTTCAGTAAATATCATTTCCTCTTTCTCTTATCATTTGCAAATAAGCTTAGTTTCTTTTTTTTTTTTTTTAAAGATTTTATTTATTCATTTGACACAGAGAGAGAGATTACAAGTAGGCAGAGAGGCAGGCAGAGAGAGAGGAGGAGGCAGGCTCCCTGCGGAGCAGAGAGCCCGATGCGGGCCTCGATCCCAGGACCCTGGGATCATGACCTGAGCCGAAGGCAGCGGCTTTAACCCACTGAGCCACCCAGGCGCCCATAAGCTTAGTTTCTTATTGCTTAGCCTAACCTTGGTATTTGTAATAGTTTAAGAGTTTAAATTTTTTCTTGGCATGTAATTTACATATAATAAAATACATGTGGCACCTGGGTGGCATAATTGGTTAAGCATCCAACTCTTGATTTGGGCTCAGGTCATGATCTCAAGATCATGAGACTGGGACCTGCTCTGGGCTCTGTGCTGAGCATAGAGCTGCTTGAGTTTGTCTCTCTCCCTTTTCCCTCCACCTCTCCAAACCCACCTCCCTGTTCATGCTCTCTCTCTCTCTCTCTCTCTCTCTCTAAAAAAAATTTTTAAGAAGATTACTAAAGTACACAAATCTTAAGTATATAGCTCGTTGAATTTTTTCAGTGTTTTATTATGAACATTTCCAAATGTAGAAAGAATTATAAAGTGAACACCCTTATACCCACTGCATAGATTCTACAATTAACATTTTGCTCTGTTTGCTTCATCACATGTCTATCCACCAACCCATTCCTCTGTTTTTCTACCAGTACCTCTTAGTCCCTCTTATTGTTTGATGCATTTCAAAGTAACTTGCAGACATTAGTACACTTTACCCCTGAACACTTCACCACACGCACTGTTAATCAGAGTTCAATATTTGTTTACTTTTTTAAAGTTAAAAATTTGCACACAATGAAATGCATAAGGAGTAAGTGTACCGTTTTGAGCCACTTTTACAAATGCATCCGTGTTTGCACAGCAAGCCCCAACAGCAGGAAGAACCGTCATGCCCCTGAACGGTTCCTGGGTGCCCCTTTCCCATCAAACCTGTTCTAACCATCAGAGGAGAGTACTCTTCTGGACTTTGTGGTCATTGGTTAGCTTAGTTCTGGTCTGGGATTCACGGGTGACCATGAAAACCATGAAGGGGAACCTGGGGTCAAAAATATTTTTGTAATACTTCTTAGATGTTTCTTGCCTTTTTCCATCTCATTCCCTGGTGAGTGTCCCATGGGATTTCCCAGTTCTACAGTCATGTTTTGTGTGGTAGTGTTCTTGCTGGTAAGGTCCTTATTTCAGTGAGGATAATGAGCTAAGGGAAGAAGAAATACTTAAAACATGATCTAAGGCACTATTCTCAATCCTCCTGGACAAAATAACCCCCTCCTTTTTATAGCAAATATTTAATCAAGCTTCCTTACTGTCCTGCAATGAAATTCATAGATTAAAAAAAATCCCGCACATACAATTTCAGAAAATCAGTATAATGTCCTCGCCTTGTTAGTAAGGAGAAATAAAACAATTCATAATGAATATGTATTTTAATATGTAAATTAAATGCAGAAGCAGATATGAGAATCCAGCTGTCTTCTATTAGGCCCAACATTAAAGAGATTTTCAAAAATGTAAAACAGTACCATTCTTTTAATTTTTTTTTAAAATATAATTATCTTTCATAAAATATATATGTTAATATGTGAGGTTTGATATTACCATTTTTGATGAATCAACAAATATTTTTAAGTGTCTCAGTTTAAAATTTAATACGATAAATAGAAATAGATACCAACATAAATCAGAGCTTCTGGGAGTTCTCAGAATTATAATTTTAGGGCTGCATGACAACACTCGGACCAAAATATCTGAGAACCATTGGTTTTGCCTGTATTAGAACTTCATATAAATGGAACCCTATAGAATGTTCATGCTTTGTATGTGCACAAGATTTATTTTACCCAACATAATGGTTTTGAGATTCATCCATGCTGTTTGGTACACCAGCAGTTTGTTCCTCTTTATTGGTAAATAATACTCTATTGTATGAAGACATCACAGCCAATGAATTCTTTTTTTTTTTTTTTGAGATTTTGTTTATGTGACAGAGAGAGACATAGTAAGAGAGGAAACACAAGCAGGGGGAGTGGGAGAGGGAGAAGCAGGCTCCTCACTGAGCAGAAAGCCAGATGGGGACTCAATCCTAGGGCCCTGGGATCATGACCTGAGCCGAAGGCAGACGCTTTACTGACTGAGTCACCCAGGCGCCCCACAGCCAATGAATTCTTTTATACACACACACACACATATGCATGAATACCCTATGCAGTTCAGGATATGCAATATTTCCATGATGACTGTCCCCCTAAGGGTAGCTATTATTCTCACATCTCAAATGAATGGAAAAGAAGGAGTGCACTCTTTTACGTCTCTCTTCTTAGCCCAGCGCTTGCCTGTGCGGTGCTGCCGTGTTGATTGTGGCCGCCTGCTTTGTTTCTTCTTTCGAACACCGGTGCTTGCTCTACTGTCCATCTTCTGTACTTGTACTTTTCTTTCTCCTGTACTTCCACACAAAATGGTTTTTAAACTTCTATTTTATGCGTGCAGACATATTCATTATAAAGAGATACAAGCATCCACCAGCCTTATTATGCCTCTAGTGTAGTCGAGCTCATGCATTTATAGATTGAAACGTATGGTCATTATACATTGTTTCCTTCCCCCCCTTCTATTGCTTTTGGGTATTATATTGATTTTTTGAAATTGTATGTGAAGGCTGGTTATTTTATCTATGAATTTCATCTCAGAAGAGTAAAGTGGGCAGGCATTATTAAATATTTGTTGTCATAAAGGGGCGGGCTTTGGGGACCAGCAGAATTAAGAATACTTCTTGGATCATAGTTTAAATTGTTTATTTTCTTCTTAGCCCATCATCCTCACTGAAATACAGAACCTAGTAGCAGTAACCTCAGAATGTGAAAAATTAATCATTTTCTTCATTAGAACTTGTTTTTAATAAGTGCACTATTTATTTAAAAACGGCATTTTTCTGAGATGACACTTCTGTCCAGTTGGCCAAGATTTGCCGTGATGGATAGAAACGTCATGTTTGAGGATTGGCATCTTGAATTATGTGTAAAATTCTAATATTGCTTTTTAGAGGGCATAATTCTTTTTGTGTATGATTCTATTTATCTCCTTGGTATCTGATTTGCATTGGTTAATGTAAAATAAGAAAACTAGTTATCCATTTTTTCTCAGTCTGAACATTTTCTGAATTCATGCCTTAGGAAGTTCTTTTATTCCAAGAAAATGATCCAGCCATCATGAATTGCAAAGTGTGTTATCTTATTTTTCACCATGGGAAATAAGAATGGTAGCTACAAGTGAGGTCTCTGAAGTCAGGGCAGGTTGATTTTTATTCTGATTTTTATTCTGATTTAGTCACATCTCTGCCTCAGTTTTGTTATCCATCAGATGGTGGTAATTGTGCCTACTGAATAGGGTTGTTGTAATTATTAAGTGGAATAATATAATGTGGATACTTAGAATAGTGCCCAAGTTTTAATAAATGATCAATAAACAACAGCTTTTGGTTATTATTAGTTTTTATCACAAATAGTAATTAATGGTGAAATTAGGGACTGTGTTGCTCTGATGAATATTTTGGATTTAGATTTCTCAGTAGACAATGAGTATATATTGAGCCTATTATGTGTAAACACTTGGGAATTAAAGATAAGAAGTGATAATATTTATTCCCTGGAGCAAGGTCAGTTGATTGCCTCTACAATAACACGCCCAAAGAGAAGGAGCAGTACCAGGTGGAATGCGAAGTTGCAGTGGTCGCTGCTTGGATTTGGAAATTAGGAGCCCATTAGCAATCCTTGTAGGAGAAGTCAGAGGAATTCAGGATAGGAAGGAAGTAGAAACAATATATCCATTTTGGGTTGTTTGGAGAAGAATGGAATGGAATGGGCATCAAGGAGGTCCCTTGGTAAGGTTGGGAGAGGGGAAGACAGGGGCCATACAGGCTGGAGGGACAGCCGTGGAGGTGCTGCGGAGAAAGGGTTGGAAAGGCCCATTGGGGGTCAGGAGAATCCTCCAAGGTTGGGAATCCCACTGATGCTCTGGTACTGGCTTCAGGGAGATGACCTAGGACCTGAGTGGAGCAGATTTGAAATCACTGCTGAGGAGAATGAGAACAAGAGCAGCCCAGAAAGATAGTTTTTAAAAAGTGCAAGGCGGTGCTGAGAGCCCACTGGGGCAAGACCCACAAGAGTGAGGGTATGGTAAGGTTTCCTCCTGTTTATTTCCCACTGTTTTCATTGTAAGTACTCCTTTTAACACAGGGTGAAATCCATGATAGTTAATGCTCCCTGGGTGCAGGCATCATTCTTATCTAAAGACTTGAGCTCCTTTCACCTGCCAGCAACCCTAAGAGGCAGCCAGTCTCCTGCTTGTCACTTTACAGATGAGGAAATAGAGCGACTGAGATGCTGGGTTGCAGGCCCAGGAATCAGGGTTAGGTGGAGGAGCTGGGGCCTCAACCAGGCAATCAATCAGAGGCCTGACTCTTGGTCTAGGCTATGATGTGCTGCCTCATAAAACAAACTAAGACAAGAAAGCAACTTTGGAATTCTCTAGAAGGAAACAAAAAAATTCAGTGAGACAAAAAGTTAACACTTTTCCTCCTTGGAAGTCATCATTGTCATGGGATGGCTTCTTATCAAAGCAAGGAGAGATGATTTCTGAATGCTTACTTGGGACCAGTTACTATTTGTGTCATTTATATGACTCTCCTCTTCCAGCCCTCACGTGGGCAAAGCGTCAGCCCTGCTGCTTCCACTCTTGTTCACACCTGAGGAGACCAGAGAACAGTCATCTGCCTGGGGCCACACAGCAGGGAAGAGGCAGAAGCCCCCGGTGGGGTCCTGGCTTCTGCCCCCATAGATACTTAGGTGGGGGTGGGGAGTTAGTTCTGTTCTTACTGTTGGCTACGGCCGCCATGGTAGCAATGATCCCTCTCCTCTACGGAAGTTTCCCGTGAGGCACTCTTGCTTTGAAAGATAAGTGGCAGCACAGACATACTCTAAAAAAGTAGAGAGTAGGGGCGCCTGGGTGGCTTAGTCGGTTAAGTGTCTGGCTCTTGGTTTCGGATCAAGTCCTAGTCTCAGGGTTTTAAGGTCAAGCCCTGTGTCAGGCTCTATGCTCACTGGGGAGACTGCTTAAGGATTCTTTCTCCCTCTTCCTATGACCCTTCCCGCACTCACGTGCTCTCTCTCTCTCTTAAATAAATAAATCTTACAAAAAAAAAAAAAAACAGAGGGTAAAGGCCCCCATATTCGAGAAGAATATCGTAATGGGCACATACAGCAGATGTCAATGAAATATTTCATTATTATCCTGATCCTTAAATTTTAAGGAAATGAAATAAAAAGTCAGTAACCTCAAAGGCAGTATTGCATTAAACATGCAAGTCTTTGTCATTAAACTTCTCGGTACTCCGTTTTAGAGGCAGTCTGATAATTTGATTAGCACACAGGTGTGGGTCATGCATTTGGAATGTCTAGAGCTGGTTCTTGAAAACTCCAGTGCCATGGGATGTCTGCAGCAAAGTATATGCATGTTCTCACATCCTGACAGAGACTTTCACACCCTGCCTTGTATGCAGCATCAAGCTCTGGTCCACAGCTGTAGGAGTCCTGAAGACATGTCTAGAAATAGTCACCAGCGCTCACAGTTTCTGAAACCCCTCTGCCCGTCCCTCCGAAGCCTCTTCTCCCTCTTTCCTTCCACCCTCTCCCATGACCCAGATTGTCATTTGTCTGCTCTTCCCTTCCCCCTCCCTTAGATCCTGTTTGGTGCACCTGCTGTGGGAGCACCCCAGACTGAAGCCCTTCCCTGGGGGACGGTCAGGCTGGCAGCGGCTCTGTTCTGTCATGTGCACAGTTTGTCTGTGTGCTGAGTGACCTCTGTGACATGGCTGCAGTAGTGCTGCTTGCTATTGGTGCCCTGGCTGTGGCTTCCACTGAGTTCTGGAGAGTCAAGCTTTTTAAATGAAACCTTTTATTTTGAAATCATTGTAGAATGTCATGCACCTGTAAGAAGGAATCCAGAGAGATCCCATGTCCCCTCTGCCCGGTTTCCCACAATGGCGATACCATGTGGAAGTGTGCCACAGCCTCATCCGCGGGATAGGGTCACTGATAGAACTCACAGACCTTATTCCCATTTTCGCAGTTTTACCTGTACTCGTGTGCATGTGTTTAGATCTGTGTGATTTCATCTCGTGTACATTCATGTATCTCCGCCACGGTCAAGGTTCAGACGGTGCCGTACCACAGGGGCCTCCTGTGGCCCTCTTGGAGCCACCTCACCTGCCTGACTCCACTTCCTCTCCTTCATCCTCCGGCAACCACAGTCTCTCCTCCATTTCTGTTATTATATCATTTCAGGGTTACATAAACGGCTTCGTATGGCATGTACATAACCTTCTGATAATGGTTTTGAGATCGGACCTCAGCTTAAGTCCCTTGCAGTCCGTCCATGCTGTCTTGTGTATCAATAGTTCATTGATTTTTATTGCTAAGTAATATTCGAGGGTGTGAATGCACCATGGTGTGCTCAATCATTCAGCCACTGAATGGCCCCTGGGTTATTTATAGCTCTGGGCTATTATGAGTAAAGCTGCTGTGAACGTTTGTATGTAAGTTTTGTATGACCATAAGCTTTCATTTATCAGTGGTAAATATCCAAGAGTGCCATTGGTGCATTTTTCGTAACTGTATGTCAGGTTTTATAAGAAGTTGCCGAACCACTTTCCAGACTGCCTGTACCATTTTACGTCCCTACCACCAATGTCCAAGTGGTCCAATTTCCCTGCGTCCTTGTCAGCATTTGGTGTTGTCACTGAATTTTAGCCATCTTGAGGGTGAGCAGTGCTATCTCCTTGTGGTTTTAATTTGCATTTCCCTAATGGCTAATGATGTGGATATCTTTTCACATAGTTATTTGCCACCTACCTTTCCCTTCATATATGTCTTTGTATCATTTTCCCATTTTCTTTTTAAAGATTTATTTATTCATTTTAGAGAGAGCATAGCAGGAGGGGCAGAGGGGGAAGGAGAGAGAATCTCAAGCAGATTCCTCACTGAGCTCAGAGTCCAGTGTGGGGCTCAACCCCACAACCCTGAGATCATGACCTGAGCTGAAACCATGAACCAGACCCTTAACCAACTGTGCTTCCCAGGCAGCCCTCATTTGCCCATTTTCTAATTGAGTTTATTGTTGCTGTTTTAGAGTATTAAGGGTTCTTTATGTATTCTAGATAGTAGTCCTTTTTTGGGTAGGTGGGTTGCAGATATTTCCTCCTGGTGTGTATCTTGTCTTTCAAGGCAAGACTTAAACAGACTCTTTTGCAGAGCTATGGTTTTAAATTTTGATGTGGTCTCATTTGTCAGGTTTTTTGTTTTGTTTTGTTTTATTTCGTTGGGGGGGGATCATGCTATTAGAGTCAAGTCTAAGAACTCTTCACTAAGTCTTAGGTCCCAAAGAATTTTCCTATGTCTTTTTCTTAAAGTTTTATAGTTTTGTATTTTACATTTAAGTCCATGATCCATTTGAGTTAATTTTGTATAGATGTGAGATGAATTTTCTTTTTTCCTATGAATATCCTAATGTTAAAAACACTATCCTCCCTCTATTTAATTACCTTTGTGCCTTTGTCACAAGTTAATTGTTCATATTTCTATATTTCTGGGTTGCCTTTTCTGTTTCATTGATCTGTCTCCCTATCTGCTGTCTTGATTGCAGTAACTTTATATTGTCTTAACATAGGGTAGAGTGATACTTCTTATTTTAATATTCTTCTTCAAAATTGTTTTTAGCTATTCTAGTGCCTTTGGCTTCCCGTATAAGTTTTAAAACAGTCTGTATATATCTACAAATTTTTTGCTGGAATTTTCATCAGAGTAGCACTAACCCTACAGACCTCTTTAGAACTAACCAACATTTTCCCCATGTGGCATCTTCTATCTCAAGAACACTGTAGGTCTCTCCATCTATTTAGCTTTTATCTGATTTTTTTCATCAACATTCTATAATTTTTAGCATACAGAGTCTATAGGCATTAAGTTTATAGTTGAGTTTTCCATTTAATTTAGAGTGAGTATAAATCATATTGTTTTTAATTATAATTTCCACGTGTTTATTATTGGTATATGGAAATGGAAATGTGATTGATTTTTGTGTGTGTTTATCTTGTATACTGTGACTTTGCTCAACTTATTTATTGGTTCCAGGAGGTTTTTCTTTTTGGATTTCTTGGGATTTTCTACATAGATAATCTTGTCATTGGCAAAAGGAGATGATTTCACTTTTCCATTTCCAATCTGTATGCCTTTTATTCCTTCTTCTTTCCTTACTGTGGTGGTTAGAACTTCCACTGCTGCCCTGGGTATAACAGTGGTGAGAGCAGACATCCTCCCCTCACTCTCAACCTTAAGGATAAACATTGTCTTTTGCCCTTGAGTATCAAGTTCGATGTAGGTTTGTGGTAGATATTCTTTATTAGGTTGAGATAATTCCACTCTATACTAACTCACTGGGAGTTTTTATCAGGAATATTGGATTTTGTCAAATGGTTTTTCTGTATCAGTTGATATTGTGTGATTTTTCTTTTTTAGCCTGTCTGTAGGATGGATTACATGAACTGATTTTCAGATGTTGAACCAGCCTTGCACACCCAGTATAAGTCTTACATGGTCATATGTATGTAATTCTTTTTACACATTCTTGGATTCAATTCACTATTATTTTATTGAGGATTTTTATATCAGAGATTATGAGAGATACTTACCATAATTTTCCCTTTTTGTGCCATCACTGGTTTTGGTATCAGGGTAATACTGGCATCATAAAAATTAGTTTGGTGTGTTCTTTTTTATCTTCTTGATGAGATTATATAAAATTGGTGTTAATTCGGCTTTCAATATTTGGTAAAATTCTCCATTGAAAGCCTCTGGACTGGGAGCTTCCTTTTTGGGAGTTTTATTGTTTTTGTTTGTTTATTTTGTGGGTATTTTTTTGGTCATTTTTTGTTTTTTTCTTTAATAGCATAGGACTACTCTATTTCATCTTGGTTGAATTTTGCTTATTTGTGATTCAAAGAATTGGTCCATTTCATTTGCATTGGCAAATTTATGACAATGACAGTTTCATTTTCAGAGCCCTTGTGATGCTATTTCAGTCTGCTGAGTTTGTCTCATGCCTCTGGCTCTCCCACTAGTGTTCTGATGCTTTTCTAATGGGGCAGAAAGAGGTCTCCTAGGCTGGACTGCCTGGTACCTCAGGCTTGAGAGAAGAGACAGAACTTCTGATACTAACCCCTTGTTTTGGTTGGATTCCTCTGCCAGTGGGGGTGGGAAGAACTTCCCAGGTTTGCGCCACCTGGCTATGTGAGGACAGTCTCAGATCTGGGAGAACGAAGGGGCTTTCCAGCCTGGATACTTGTGGAGAGCTCTCCCTTGTCATGGCTGCCAGCCACCTGCAATCTCTTGGTGAAGAAAGGAATCTTAGCCTAGTGTGGAAGGAAGGCCCTTTTTTTGACTGCTTTTTCTTAGTGGGCTCCTGACTGATGGATCCCTGCCCTGTTTATAGGAGCTACTTGTCTCACCTTTGGTTGTTGATGGGACTTCTGTCCAATTCAGGTGAGGGAGGAGCCTGCCTTGCCTGCCTTCTGTTGCCACATTGGGAGCTGGCCAACACCAGGCTGGGGTCACTTTCTTTTGTTGGTTGGGGTGGTGATAAGTGTCCCATACTTTCTTTGTCCCTTCTGGAATCTCGACCAGTTGGCCTTCTGGTTCACAGTCAGTGTTCTGCATCTCTGGGTCACCTGAGTGCATTTTATGGTCTGAGCTGGGCTCATCCGTGGGGTTGTGGTCAGCTGTGAAGGTCAAGCAGGTGGCTCTGTCGAACCAGACTGGCTTAGCCACACTTGTGGGGATTGACTGGCTGTGGGCCAATTGAGGGCGGCCTTGGCTGAGGCAGCAGGCCTCTTCCTAGTGTGGCTCTGACCCTTCAGCAGGCCGGCCTGCCCTTATCTACGTGGCAGTTGCAGCATTTCAGGAGAACAGACCTTGACTTGGAACTGGCACACCACCCCATCAGCTGTACCATGTCAGCTGAAAGAGGTCACAGGACCAGCCCAGATCCCAGGGAAGGGGAGATAGGTCCCATCTCTTCATGGGAGGCACTTCAAAATCATTGCAAAGAGCTTAGATCCGGGGGGGGGGGAATGAAGAATTGAAGCCATTCTTGTAATAAATTTACCTCATCCTCCCTGTTACCCATTGGAATGATTGAGTTAGTCTCTTGGGTTCCGAATCCCTTTAACTTGTCCGGGGACTGCTTCCAGAAACTGACATCTGTGGCGTTTCTCTTTGCTTTATGGGATGGATTTGGTTTTTAAACAAATTCAGTTTAAGCCATCCACCATGGAAAGCAATATGCTTTACCTTCTCAGAAATTGGTATCTTTGCTGGATTATTTCTTGACAGTTTTCTGTATTTTCCAAGTTTTCTAAGAAAAGCGTGCATTGATTTTATAATCTAAAAAATAGTTATAAAACTTGGAGGTGTTTTTCCAGGATTTATGATCTTCTGAATTCTATTCTTTGCCTGAGCTTTTAAAAGTATTTTGTGATATTCATCTGGGTAACTCTGATCCTCAGAGTCTGACAAACCATGATGGGCCACTAGATGAGATTATTAAATTGTAAAACTCATGCGTTCTTCTCTGAGGGAGGCCTTTTGCCTCGGTGGTAATTCCTCTCTGGAGGGTCCCCCAGTTGAGGACTTGTGAAGGCTGGACAGTGCCCAGGCGCTGGTTGGCAGTGTCAGCTCTGCAGGTAGCCCTGTTCCTGCTCTTCCACTCCTGCTCCTGGAGAAAATCCCCTTCACGAATGTTGTCTCAGTTATTTTGGAATTACCTGTGTTGCTGCTCTGCATGTGCTGGTTTTCAGTAAATATGGGTCAAATTAGAGGTTTAGAAGTACTCCTGGGTGTTTGTTCTTATAAGCTCCTAACAGTCTCTCTTCACTGTTTTTCCTTTTTTAGGCCTCCTTGAATTCTGTTAAGTTGAACCCTGTGTGGTGGCCACTTTGTAGGTCAAAAGCAATTGGATGTTGGCAATTGCATAGGGTTCAACCTAATGTTCTGCATTTTACCTGAAGCAACTCATGGCTTTGCTTGGGTAGCTTTCCTGACCTTCCAAGGAAGCCTTCCTTCCCTCACCTTCTGCAGGCAGGCTCTTCCCAGGCCTGACATCTTTCTGTCCTTGACATGTGTACTTCTGTCCCAACCGTGCAGGCTGATGCCTTTAAAGTAGTTCTCAGGCTTCTGTAACATTTTTATTCTCTTCATTTTTTCTGTCTAATTCTTATGCTCAGTCATTATTACCTCTTTAAATGAAATAATTATTTGATTAATGTCTTTGATTCTCCCTCTCCTACAACTTAATTGCTTGTGACCAGTCTTCGCACTGATTCACGAAGCTTGTTCCTCTTTGCTGTCCTGATCACTGTCATCCATTGCCCACCCCGTGTCCTCCCTAGTGTCCTTCATTCAGCACCTACTGTGCATCTGGCCACATACCAGTTCCTCAGGTCTTGAACATGATAGGAAACAGACTATGGGTGCTCAATAAGTGCTGGTTGAATGAATATATGAGAGCAAGTAGGTGAAGGAAAGCTGTTGGCTTTGGAGGAGCTCTCTGTCCTCAGGGGAGATGAACTTATAAGCAGACAGTTTCAATCCAGTAGGCAGAGGATCTTAATAGCTGTCCACACAAGGTGCTTTGGGAACACAGAGGAGACTTGTTTTTCCTACATACCGTACCCACATTGTGCTTCTCGATTACATCCTGAAAAGATACTCTGTCAGATTTGTGTTTGGATAATGTAAGGCCTCTGTTTCTATCACCTGAACAAATCTATCTCATTGACATTTCTCGCCCCTCATGAAGAACCAGGTCTGGTGGATTATTGTGATCCTTCTCCACCCTCCTTCACCTGTTGCACAGCTGCGGCAAGGCTTGGATGGAAATGATAGGGGACCGGGTGTAAACCACCCAGCCCGTGGCATGGATTTTCAGCATGCAGTCACTATGTATGAGAGCAGCTGATCAAAAAGCAAGTATACTAACGGCCCGCAGTAACGAACTTGAGCAACAACCACTGGAAAAGAAGAAAATGAAATACTTTGCTAATGTTTTTTTTTTCTAGAAAAATTAAGAGCAGAGACCTAAATCATTTACCTATAAGATGGTTTCCTGGACAGAGATGAATCTGACCTTGGCTTTGTTACAGAGGCCTATGAATGTCATGCAGTAGTCTTGCATAACCATATAGTGAAACATCTCGAAGTCTCCATGGTAACGCGCAGAGAGCTGTATCACTGAGAGCGCATATACCTGCATGAATGCCAATCCGGCAAGAGAACTGTATCCGTTCCCCACTCCTCACTTGCTCATTTTCATCTCTGCACTTTCCCAGAGCCTCACACACATGCCTCCTCATCACTAATAATGATGATATTTTTATCTCAAATCCATTTCATAGCTCATCCTATCTGGTGTTACTCTCTACACCCTTGGCACTGTTGTAGGACGAGATAAAGGTATCACCATAGGGCCGCAAACTTTGTATCATGATAAAAACACTTGACACATAAAATGAATGTTTTAACTGCAGACCTAAGTGAAACACAAGTTTGATCTTCAAGTGACTTTTGTCCCATCGTTTATATTCAGATGGCTATGCACTAATTTGCCTTTATTAGTATGCTGCTTAATAGATATCCCTAAGTCTTTTTGCAAATAGTCTAATGTTTGAATAAGGCTTTACGGCTGTCAGAGTGTTTACTCCTGTAATCCAACTTGATCCTCACCTGGTGTGGCTGTCAGGACACAGAGTGGTCTTGTCACTTACAGTCAGGGGAACATCCTCTGGTGTGGATTCCCAGATCCACAGTGGAGCAGGAAACAGGACTGAGGCTCGTGTTCTTGTGCTGACGCCGCCACAGCAGACTTGGCAAGAGCCCGAGCCCTCTCTCTGCCACCTGTATCCTCTCCTAACTCTTGGTGTCACATGCAAGTGGCTTGCAAGTGAGCAAGCCGAGGTTTTGGATGGACCCTCACGTTACAGCTTTCCGTGCCCGTCCTACGATGTGTGTTTACGTGTTATTTTGCACTGATTTTCTGAAGCTTAGGGACTTTGCAGAAGTCTCCTTTAAGGAGATTATGGAAGGAGATGCAGTCCTCCAGCCCAGCCCATCTCTCCACTGTACCAGCACTGGCTTCCTGCTGAGAAATGGCCTGCAGGGGATGATGGACTTTCTTTGGTAGCCTGCTTTTGCTGACACGGTGTTATTTTACATGAGTAGCTACAAGTCTTTCTTGAGATCATTCTCTCCTTTTCCTTTCAGGCAAAGGAAATGTTTTTGGTCTGTGTTCAGAGAAATCAAATGGTGCCAAGCATTTTCTGTGACATTATGGCCGCCATCTTGGGGACAACTACCCGTGTACGAGATGCAAGACATTTCTACCCTTAAGCAAATTTTTGTTTTCCCTATTAAGAAAAAAGGTTAATCTGAAGCCAGAATTTTCTGTACTCACAGTAGTCCATATTTTAATAGCATTTTCCTGAAGAAAATCTGTCAGCATGAAGAAGCAAGGTGATACTCTATGTTAGAACAAGGCTTCCTGGCTTAGATGTTAAAAATAATTCTTTTGTTAAGTGCTTTGGACTTTGAACAAAAGGGTCCTTGAGAAACTCCATTTAGTTGGCCGGGTTAAAGTTCGTGTTCTTTATCTTGTTATATCTGACAAATATAGTCAAAGAATGCTTCTGTTCCACCTAACAGTTATTTCTACACATCCGAAGAGATGACTCGCGTGCATCTGTCTTTATGCATCCAAAACATGAGTGTGCATTCCGTCTTTCGTTATGGTCTAGTACACCACATATGTTTCTAGCAGGCTTAAGTATATTTAGATCAAACATGAATCTAGCAAGATCCATAAACTGAAATATATTTAAGCTTAACAGAATAGACTTGATGGAATGGCTGGCTTCAAACATAAGCTGGAACGAAATGATGAGCTCATAATTATTTAATGTAAACTGAGTAAGGTTGAAGGGCCCTATGGGGTCGATTATTTCGAGGGCTTCAGTGATTACACCACGCGAGCGGCCTCTCCAGGCAAACGCTACTCAGGTGGGAGGCTGGCTGGCAGCACCGTAAAGCACCTGAATGGTTTCAGACTAAAGAATCTGTTAGTTTTGTACGTTTAACATC
Source organism: Ailurus styani (assembly GCA_002007465.1). NCBI lineage: Eukaryota > Metazoa > Chordata > Mammalia > Carnivora > Ailuridae > Ailurus > Ailurus styani. The sequence continues at coordinate 4,497,541 of LNAC01000028.1, read as the reverse complement.
CTTGACACTTAATAGGATTTGGGATTCCACTGCAGCCGCAGCTTCATTGTGTGACACTTTAATTGAATGCCTTGGAGTAAAATGAAATTAACAAAGACAGTATTAAATTATGGATGTTTCTTTTTTATCGTTTGGCTAAGAATTCTGCAGAGTTTTTCTTTAATTATATTATTTTGAATTGATTGATATAAAAAATAAACACACTACCTTTAAGACTAGGTGGACCATCTGGTCCAAGAAATTCGGACTAGCATGAGTGTGGAGTTGACGTTGGCCACAGTGTCTGTCCAGGGCTTGGGAAATAACTCCATTAGGGCCAGCGCAGTTTTTAAAAGGCCTGCAGTAAACCCCCATCCTCGAGCGGGGAAGGGCTACGCCAACCCAACTTCAGTGCTGCAACCACCAGAGTTACAAATGGCTCTTTGGACAGATAGGAGGCACTGACTAGCACTTGGTTTCTGCTTGGGAATTTATGCTTTTTTAGTGTGGCAAAAAACGAGCATCCCAGAGTCAGGCAAGCCCACCCTGGTTCTGTGTAAACATCGATGAATGGAAACCGGTTTTTGTATTGGGATATTGATGATCTTGATACTGTGTCTCTTTTCCTTTATTGCCACTTAAAAGAAATCTTCTAACTAAATGAAGATCTGAGAAGAAAATGATATAGTTAATCAGCTAAGGGCAGTCTGCTTCGAAAATGTGAAAACAGAAAAGAAAACGTAGGGAAACTTTACAAATTAAATAATTATTTTGTTAACAGAATATTGGTATAAATGCTTCATAAAGTAATTGTCTACTGGAGGGAAAGGGGGTAGAAAACAGAATACATTTGGGAAATTACTCAGCCAATACAGGCATTTAGCTTGAAAAATACAATCGCTGGTGATTACAAGCACCCTTCCAAGCTCTGCGTTTGAAGAGCCTAAGGAAGGAACAGGCAAGTCTCCCAAAAATGTCCCGAAGTGCCACAGATTTTGAGAGGCCACCCCCCACGGTTGGCGCTCCCCCTGTGACCCACATCACCGTCCTATCCAAAGACCACACACTTATCTTGTTTCCCCATGCAGAATCGTAGGTAAATATTGAATAAATATGGTATGAATCTCAGATATACACAGTTTTAGTGAATTGCCTCCTTTTATTCGGTCACGGACCTTGTCATCTGGTGGTGTCAGATAACACCGCTTCGGTCATGGGTGTAATGCACACGTGTGATCGCATGCCGAACAGGAAAAGCAAGGGTCACAGTGGAGCACTCCGAGGCTAGATTGTCTCCCTTGTTTTGTTCTGCTTTTCTTTCTTTGGGGTTGATCTGTTGGTTTCACTGTCTTTCCCTACCCCTTCCTTTGCTCTTTCCGGTACATAGCATTTACAAGGTGCACAGAAGCACGTCCAGGCTGACCTGGGGCTCGGTCCTCTCATAGAGCTGCCGTCTTCGTGGACAGACAGCATCTGGTGTTGTACACGGTTGCAGGGTCAGGCAGTGTCTCTAGTACAGAGGAACAGTGGTAACACGTGAAACAGACCACCTGTTTTTTAGCCACTACTTAGCACTCTTTCTCTCCTTTACCACCTAAACGCATACCAGATCGTGTTGGGTCCAGGATCTTAAATTCTGGCCCAGTGACGGTCATCTATGTGGAACACAAAGGAAGGAGAGAGGGATCTAGTAAGTGTCCTTAGAAGCCTCTCTGTGTAAGAGGGTGCAGATAAAGATGCAAAGGAAACCACCGGACGTCTTGTGATTAGTGAAGCTATTCCCATGGCCCAGCGGGTGGACTGAAGCCCTGTGAGGTCTCCTTGCTCTGATAACAAATGAACTTCGTACGATAAATGCTCTTTACGGTCTTTATCTCCCTGATGTGATGCATGCTTGCATCCAGGGTAGAGGGAAAAAAGGGTTGGCTTACCTCTTCCTGAGCACTTTATAGTTTGCTCTTCCTTTAAGAAGATTTTTTTGAACACGCGTAGGTAGTTGCTTCCCTACAGTTCGTACCCTACAGATCCCTTTGGCTCTTCTTATCCTCCTCCAAAAATACACCAGTTCATGTAAAATTTATCACTGGAACTCCACATCATCATTTTAAAACAATAAAAATGGAAGTAGCGGTAGGTTTTAAGCCATGTTATCTCCATTTTCTCAAACCAAGTTGATAGTCCTTTCCTTGACACTTTGGTAGTGGCTGATGTAAACATTGCCTTTGTTCTCAGGTGGCAAATAAGAAATGTGACTTCTCTTGACAATATGCTCATTGTCATTAAAATTCTCTCATCCCAGAAAAGGCTTCCTATTGAAATCATTTTTTAAATCCCATAAAGAAAACTTTTCTGCATGTAGTGTGGTCCTTAATCTTCTTTCCCTTTTTTGCCCACTTAATTTAAATTTTCTGGCATTGTTGGAATGCTAATTATACTTGACAAAATTCTGTTTTCTAAATATCTGCATCTAAATTCTGATTAACTCGGGAAAGTACAAAGAAAATATTTCTTTCATTTGCAGAAAGGCAGGGTGGCAAAGCACAACCACAAAGTAAAAATGATCTCACTGAAGACATATTTGTGTTTCCTATTTTACTGCTTTGAAGAGCATCTTCTTAGCCTAGACATGAGCCAATATAAACAGAAGAAATAAGTACTTACAGAAATGAGTTTTAAAACATTGGGTTTTCTAAGGCATTGGTGCAAAAACTCTTTTGGTTCCCCCAATTTCTGTACCTCCAGGATTCCCAAAGTACCTTTTTAATAATAGCAAGACTCGTTCCTCTAGGTGAGGATTCCTTTTTTTTTTTTTTTTTTTTTTTTTTTTT
>LNAC01000028.1:4164276-4494621 GCA_002007465.1 Ailurus styani | reverse complement strand
TTTTTTTTTTTTTTTTTTTTTTTTTTTTTTTTTTTAGGCCAGCCCTATCCACAGTTGTCCTTTCTTTGTATGAGGTTGGCTGGTTCTCCATAAACCAGTTGACTCAGAGATGCACTCTTAAAACTCCAGCGAAGTTGAGCCACTTGGCAGAAACGTAACCTGTCTGCTCTCTCTGCTATCCCTTAGACATTCAGATGCTTCGGGAAGTGCTGCATAAAAGCATTTCTAAATCTAAGAGGTCTTTTCATTGGGGGCCCTCCTCCCTCAGGACCTAAGTTTTGCTGCTACCATTGTCAGGGACGGACAGATAGAAGCTGCTCTTGGAAGTCAGCAGAGACAGCAGCCAAAGGAGAACTCGACCCTCTCGGAGCCATCAGGAAGACTGCAAGGGCAGGCTCTGGACTGAGCCTGAGAATGATCCCCAGGTTAATGCCAAGGCACCAGCCCTCTCTGGGGGAGTGGGATTCCTGGTGGGCAATCTCAAAGCAGGGTCGCCGGTGCCCCCAGACCACCCTCCCTCTGCTGGCATGGGAAACAGGAAGCCACCTGTGTGGCCTGCTGGCTCCAGCAGAGAGCACTTCAGATGCCAACATCTGCAGCACCATACCGTGCCTCTCAGGAAGTGAGGGACTTACGGGGTCCTTGGAACCCCTGGATTGCTGCCGCCCACAACGGGATACCCCCGTGTCTGTGTCTGTCAGAGAAGCTTCTCCACCTGCAACAGTGCCTGCAGTTGATGTGAGAAACCTGGAGTCTGCAGATGTGGTCTCGAGCTTTCTAGCTTCTGCCAGGCAGGATGGTCTGCCACAGGGGGATCGGCTGCAGTTGAGCGGCCGGCCGTCTGTGATACTGGCCACCCTATCTGCATGTGAAATGCAGTTGGCTCCTGTAGGCAGATATGCCATATTTTTAGAATGTTTTCCATTAGAATTCTGCATGCTGCACTATTTTCATGTCATTATTTCTATACCTTTAGGTTATTTGTATGCTGTACTGACTAGTGCTCTCTGAATGCCCCTCAGGAAGCATGGCTTTATAAGAATCTCCTAGTACAAGATGAAGAGGTAGAGTCTTCAGGCTGCATGGGCCTCCTAGCTGGTCCTGGGAACAAGGCCCGAAAGAGCCTGCACAGGAAGCTAGAAGCTGGAATGGCATTGTTCTTGGAGCATAGTCAGCACCTGGGGCACACTGTCAGGGCCAACAGACCCAAAAGCTGGCTAGGGGAAGGAATACCTTCCACTCTCCTCCTGCCTTTCAGTGTCTCCATGGCTGATCATTGACAGGACTGAGCCATTTGCTGGCTAGCAAAGGAGTCCGCAGCTAGTCCACAGAGCCCCAGCCCAGCAGCCAGGGCAGGGGACCATCCCAGGGTGGGTTTGGGGCTGGGAGATCATCAGTGACCAGTCCACACAGAGGCAAATAACAGATGCAAAGGCAAAAAGACTTGAAAGTGATTGCCTCTGAACGTGGGACTGGGGACCTGGGGAGAGGTGGGACAGGGGACTGCTGTGGTCAGAGAGAGTTGGAAGTGTGGGGAGGTTACCTAGAGTTTTCACAGTGGTCAGAGGAGCTCTGCTCTTGAGCCTATGCTTGGGTTTGAATCACAGCCCTACCACTCACTAGCTGTGTGACCGTGGACAAGTCACTTAGCCTTTCTGAGCCTCGGTCTCTAGTAACAGTGCCTAGTTTCCAGCATGTTATGAGGATTACTTCGTGTTTGTAGGGCTGAGTAGTGTCTGATATTCGCTAAGTATTACGAAAGTGCTGGCTTGACTGCTGAGGGCTGAGCTGGTGGACAAAACCAAACTTTAGGTGAGCAGGAGTGCCAAGTTGCACGATCAGCCCACCTAATAGAACTATAGATAGTGAAATGGAAGTCCGGAAGTTAACCCTTGGGAACTGATTTGAATGAGACAGATGTCAGGGCTTCAGATATTATGAAGGAATTATGGCAGAAACCATGTCCTGTGGACCAAGTCATGGTATAGACGCTAGGAAAGACTTGGTGGCAGCTGTTGTTCGAAAGCCCCTCCAGGCCCACTGGTCATGAGCCCAAAGCAGTATAGTGCTCCAGATCCTACTATATAATGGAATAAGGCTGCCGATGTGATTCCTGGTTGGTCTTCATTCCTTCAAGACCCAGTCTGAGGCTGAGTGCGACAATGCCAACAGATCCTGGGTTGGTGGTTTGGGGAGACTGGGGAGTCAGGCACTCACACCAGGAGCTCTCTCAGCTGCAGGAAGCCTTCAATTCCCTATCTCTGAAGGGGGGATCCATTCTGAAATAGACCTTACTCTATGTGATCATTGCAAGGCACAGTCCAGAGACATATTCGATTCTGGATCCTCTGGCCAAACATGAAACAAAGCTCCCAGATACCTGAAGTAGGCCTCTTAGAATTGCCAGGCTCCAGACTGTCCTGGACCCCTATTTTATGCTGGTAATAGTCAGATGCTGACCTGCAGCTGCCTCTGAGGGTGGGAGCCTTGCATCTCTGACCCACAGAGCACCTGTATGCGCTGCTCCCTCTGTCCCTTCTTGCATTCCTTCTCCCTTTCTCTTACTCTTTCCTAGTGAACATTAAAGGCTTAATTTTTTCATGTGCCTTACTTACTAAGATGTATGTTCTTGAAGGTGTGCTGTGTCTTATACATCTTTATATTCAGTATTTCCCTGCCAAGCAGCCCAGCAAAGAGCCGACCCTTGTTTGTTGATTAATAAATGAGTTATACAAACCAGCCTTTTATCCTCTTACTCTCTTTCCCATTGTCCAACGGAATTCCCCTTTCTTCTCTCTCCCATCCATCCATCCATCCATCTACCCAACCACCCACCCACCTACCCATCTATCCATCTATCCATCCATCCAGACACAAATCTACCTACCCACCCACCCACCAATCCATCCATCCATCTATCTTCCTGTTATCCAACCAACCATCCATCCATCAATCCCGTTTGTTTCTCTATACATCTTACTCTGAGCTTGTTTACTTAACATGAGAGCCATTGCTGGTTCCTGCTTTGATTCTGATACACTGTAACCTCTTCTAGCATACATTCCAGCCTAGCCTTTGACAGAGAAAGTCCAGTGAATGCATTTAGGTATAGCTTTGAAACAATGAAATATTAACATTGTACTAACTCAAGCCTTTCATACATGGGAAAGAAAAAACTTCACAATAATACACAGAATTGTGTGGGAGATAATGGAAGAAAGGTCAAAGGCTAGAATCCTATGGACAGGATGATGATAAAATTCATTCTATTAAGAAGAGTGATGTCCCGTTATGAAAAATTCTACCCAGCATCCTTTTAAAAACATTATAAAAATCCTTTTATAGTAACATATGAGGGGTATAGGTTTAATATTGTGGTCTGTTTCTATAAAAGAAAATTTCTAAATTTGAAGGCAGCCCTTCCCTATTGTAAGATCCTATAAATGATTCACTTACTTAGCTTTGAATCTTGTTGTCTTATATTCCTCTTTGAAAAGACGTGTGATCATTATTAATAGATTAACCAGCCACACAGAAGATGTGGCTTCTAATAGATAGAATAGCTGTGTATTTGAAGATCTTCATGCTCCTCAAAGAGAAGCCTGCCCAGCCATCGACATGACTAACGCTGCATCTTCCCACACACAATGATGGTCACTTTTAGCTTATGAAAGGCTTCTTTGTGCCTAAGACGGTCTTCAGGTTTCTTTCTGCATGGGAACTTTTTAAGTAGACCCTTGAGCCTCTGCCCTTCACAGCTTTTGCTCCCTCCTCATTGGTTTGCTCTATAGCTATTGTCAGCAACTAAGCAATCTTGATTTTTCTTCAGATTTGGGAAGCTATAAACTGCATCTTTTTTAACCTTCCACTCCTCTGCCACTTACTGAGCTGTAGGAAGCGAGACCTAAAGTATAAATGGGTGTCAGCATTCAGAATGCCAGTTTCTTCATGGCTGTGCAGTGCTGTTATCCAGTCACCCCGGGATCACAGAAGGGGAACGGACTGAGCCCGGAGGGGGCCAGGGGTGGGGCAGCATTCTTGCTTGGCTGCAGTCACCTTGGAAACCAGGATTCTGTCTGCCTGAGCCTGATTAGGACCCTTCCCTGAGAAGTCTTAAAAGGGATGTCTGGGAATAGGGCCCTCCCTGCCCTACTCTCAGGAGACCAAGAAAATCCTCCTCTCAGGAAGCCTCGTGCTCTGAAGGTGCCCTCCAGCCTCTGGGGAGGGGGTCCCCAGACTTAGCACAAGCCAACTGTTCTAGTTTTAATAAACGTTATCTTTTTTACTGTTTTATTTCATCACAATAAATGCGCTCTTTCATCCCCACCCCCTATGGAAATGGTCAGTGTTCTCTGTATAAACATGTTACCTTTATAAAATCTCTCTAGTATGTTCCTTGAGCTCATTTTATATTTTATAATTTTGCCTCCTTTAAAAAGGATAAATTATTTCAGTTTTACAGAAACAGATTTAAAGGAGTATGTCGTGAATGCCCACCCACCCAGCTTGCAGTTTGAAGGCATAAAGCATTGCCCGTGTGAGATATCCCGGCCTCGGGCCACAGACACGATCCTGAATTTCCTACTTAACGTTCCCATTTTGGCTGCCACTTCTTTTATTTTTTGATAATTTTTTAAATGAAAGATGTTAATATACCAGTTATATCTCAGTAAAGCCAGAAAACTTTTAAAAGTAGAAGAAAAAAAAAATGAGGGCAGGAAAATAACATGTAGCAAGCAGGTGAGCTCTGGGGTGCAGCCCCCTCTACTTGAGGATGTGGGCCTCATCCTCACTCCTCCATGCGGCGGGCCCAGAAGACATCGGCTTTAGACCCTCTGTCTATTGCCTTACATGAATTCTTAGGCACTAAATTTGTCCTTTAAGGAAAGATGAATGGGCTGATTATAAAAAATACCGGTAGAATTGTCTTGCTGTCATCATTGCTATTACACTACGAGGTTTGAACTCTGTGCCCGAAGCTTTTTGTGGGACAGCTCATGCCCTTCCTGTGGCGGTCCTGGGAGGCATCTGCTGGGGCCCTGATGAGGTCGGGCAGCTGTCCAAGGTTAGTGGCACAGTGAACGGACTCCTGAGCCTCTCAGCCACAGCCAAACATCCTCACATAGGAGATGGACTTGGTTAGTGGGGACTTGGCCTCCTCGGTCCCACATCATTACTTCCATGGGACAATGTGCTGTGCTGTGATTTCTTTTCTGTACAGGAATATTGGATATAGTGTCTTGTCAATTGATGTCACCTGGTATTCAGGGTCAGAGGAGCCTGGGCTGTCAGCACACCACCCCCACCCCAGGCTCTTCCTGAGGAAGAGGTCAGTCATGTCTCACAGCTCATCTTGCGAGTTTATGACAGAGAGGGAAGTGTAAGGGCCTAGACACAGACACAGAGTGTGTAGACCTCCTTCAGAACTGGAGCCCAAGAGGGGCAGCAGTGTCCTTAAAGAGCAACAAGGGGAAGATTGGCTGCACTGAAGGAAGTCTGCTTTCATTCCTCACTGGGGGCGTCTGGTTGTCAAGTGTCTATCTTTCAGCTGGCATTCTCTCTTTTCTAGTATTTATCACAAAAAGTTAAATTACAGTAAATTGAAAAGTGACACAGATGTGTTGCAACCCATCACGGTAGACTGAGAGCTGAAACTTGACATGAAATGTCCCTTTCTAAAGTGTGAGCTCCAGGAAGTGGCAGGTGTTCGCTCCACGCCACACGGTTACAGAATAAAGTCACAGGCATGGGTTTGTACCCATTTGTATTCCTTCTTGAGTCAAGTAGTAAAATCTGTGAAATTGACTGATTACACTCAGAATAATATCAGTGAGAACGATAAATCTAGCTTCAGCTCTCATAAAATGTGTTTCTGGGAAGGTAATGACTCATGATCAGACGCACGCACAGACACCATGATAGCGCGAAGAAATGGAATTCATAACCTTTGACTTTCAAAACCACTGACTGCTCTGTGGGCCCAGGCGGCCTGCCTGGGGGCCGGTAACGTCTTTCTTTCCCTCTCTGGATTTGCTTAAAGGCCTAAGTTCTGCTTTCTGGGACGTGTCAGGGAGGAAGAAAAAATGATGAAAGGGAGAGAAAATACTTCTGCAATTAGTATAGGTTAATAAAGGGAAGACGAATGAGGTCTTTAAGTATGAGAGAACGGGATGCCCACAGATGACCAGATAAAATGGAAGAGGCATCAAATAAAGGGAGAGGTTTCTTTGGCAGTGAAAAAGCATTTCTTACTCAAGAAGTTACTAGGAGATAGAAGTGGGTCTCAGAGCAAGTCTTTGAGGCCACTTTCCTGTTTGCATGTTGCCATCCTTCACTGAAAGCAGAGCTCCCTGGAGATGGGTGTGCCTTCCCGCCTCCCGCCCGGCACCATGCCGGTCCCGTTTGTCCTGGCCTCCTTGCTCTGTGACCCCCAGCACCTCTCCCAGAGCATTCCTGGCAGCCCTACCTGCAGCAGACATCCTGGACACAACCACTTCTGACGGCCTCCCCACAGCCTCTGAGGTCCCGGCACCTGGACGGCTGCATGCCCCGCTGGATTTGACGACAGTGGTGGTATTCACTGTCTGTTTGCCTTCCTCTGGTTAGTCAGCATGCTGAGCGGTTTTCAAATGTGCAATATTCATTTTTAATCTTCTAATAAATTTTGTGTTTGTTTTATACATTCTTGCTAGTTTGCCTTTTGATTTTCTTGGGTTTTTTTTTTTAGGTAAACTACAATTACAGATGTTATGTAGTCAGATTTATTATAAATCTCTTCATTATGTTACACAGTTTTCACACTTTGTATAAAGTACATTTTCCTTCAGCCACTAGACACTACATTTTATTTTTGTTTTATAATGTTTCATTCTTAAAATTTAATATCTTTAAACACATACACATATCATTTTAAATGTGCATAGATGCTTATATACGTGTTCTTTCGTTCATCTTTCCCCCCCTTTTTCTTGCTGCTTCTTTCCCTGCTTCTCCTTTTCTTTTTGTCCAACCCCTTTTGGTAGCCTATACTGTATCTTTTTTTTTTTTTTTTGATCTAGTTACATAGTCCCATGTAGATGGAACACACACACACACACACACATAGTTTTCATTGCCACCATTTGCAAAAATTGGATCACATTTTATATGCTTCTCTATATCTTTTCATACTCAGCAATATGTACAAAAAAATCATTGAACTCAGTTTGTATTGCTCCAATTCAGTCTTTTATTTATTTTTTATTTTTTGAGAGAGAGAGAGGGGTGGGGGAGGGGCCGAGGGCAAGAAGGAATCTTAAGCAGACTCCTTGCTAAGCAAGGAGCCCAACGCAGGGCTCGATCTCATGACCCTGAGATCAAGACCTGAGCTGAAATCAAGAATCAGACACTCCACCAACTGAGCCCCCCAGGCACGCCTCCAATTCAGTCTTTTAAATGCTTGTATGATATCCTGCATGTGTATGTCACAATGCACGAGGTCTTCCTCCATAATTTCTTTTCTTGTCAGAATTTTATGTTGCTGTATGGTGTGAGGGAAGGATCTAATTACTTTTCCTTGCTGAATGGCTGGCTGGCTGGCTGGTGTTTCCCTCATGCTTGTTGAACCATCTCTTCCTGCCTGTTGACCTGCAGCTCTTCCTTCTCTGCATGTTAATCATGAGTGTGTCATGTCATCTCCAAAGAGATGTCAGATTTTTGTGGGTTTTGTTCACTTTCACTGGAAAACACTTTTTTATTCTGGAATAATTTTAGAGTGGTAACAGAGCTGTACAAGAGCTTGGCACTCCCTTCACCCAGCTTCCTCTAATGTTAACATCTTACCTGACTCTGCTGCCTTTATCAAATCTAAGAAACTCCCTTTGGTACAAGGCTGCTGACTCACTGGAGACTCTGTGCAGACTGTCCCTGGCTTTCTCCTCACTCCCTGTTCCTGGTTCAGGCTCCAATCCCAGACCCCGCATGCTGTTTGTCCTCATGTCTCTTTGGTCTCTCCCAACCTGTGACATTTGTCTTTTCTTGTCTTTCTTGACCTGTACACTCTTGGGGAGGAGTACTGGCCCATTGTTTCACAAAATGTCTCCCAATTTGGGCTTAGCTGGTGTTTTCTCATGTTTGAGCTGTGTGGGAGGAAAGGAGGAAGAGTCCCAGAGGGTGAACTTCTCACCTCAGCAATCAGGACCCCAGTGATTGCTGTTGACGTCAGCCCTGGTCACTTGGTCCAGGTCATGTCGGCCGGCTGCACCCCCTGTAAAGTTCCTGTTTCTTCTTTCCCACGTTGTGTTCTTAGACTGGCCACGTGCTAGCTCCCCGCACTGGAGAGAATGTGTGGACATAAGTTAAAACCACCACAAACAATAAATATTTGGGGTAGATACTTTGAGGTTATACAAATATCCTTTTTTTCCCTTCAAGTTCTGCTCACTAATTTTACCATGCATCACATGACTCTTGTTTCAACTCTTTTTTTTTTTTTTAAAGATTTTATTTATTTATTTGACACAGAGAGAGAGATTACAAGTAGGCAGAGAGGCAGGTAGAGAGACAGGGAGAGGAGGAAGCAGGCTCCCTGCTGAGCAGAGAGCCCTATGCGGGCCTCTATCCCAGGACGCTGAGATCATGACCTGAGCCGAAAGCAGAGGCTTTAACCCACTGAGCCACCCAGGCGCCCTTGTTTCAACTCTTTCTGAGGATTTCTCATGGTGGCTTTTCTACTTTCCCCATTCCTTCTACATTGACTAATCTAAATCCTTCTGTAAAGGAAAACTTATCCTTCCTCCTTCAATCATTCATTGTTCAATCATTATTTATAATGGTGTGGGTTTAATGTTATTCTATAACTGATAGGATCTTGATTCTTCCTTTAAAAACAATTTCTATCTCTTATTACTTTTTCATTCTTCTTATGAACTTAAAAAATATTTATTTTCCATTTTCAGAAAGTTCAACTGGGGTGTTCCTTAGAACTTTTTTAAACTTTTAAACTAAATCTAGAAAGAAATTGCATCATCATGTTCCAGTAATTATCTTACCTGGAAGTGTGGCACACCTCTCTGTGTCCCCACTCATTCGCCCAACACCTCTTCTGGCGAAACCGAAGGCCTGTGACTGTGTTAGAGATCATTTATTCTAGATTGACAGATGAGACTCCATAACTCTAGGTTTACTTGTTCTGCTGGATGGCAAATTTGGAGCTCTCTGTTTTTGGTATCTATTTAGACATTTATCTTACTGACTAGATTGCTCTATCATGGGTGCTTGATTCATGTTTTTTTCTAACTTTATTCTACACTTTTCTTTTTTCCTTTTCTGAGTTAAGCTTTGGTTTCATGTCTCTATGAGATGGAACAGTATACTTTTCCCAGAGTGATGTAGCTAGTTAGGCTTTTGCATGGGCTTCATTAGAACCTTTAAGTATGTACAATAAAAAAACGGATTTTTTTTTTGGTTTGATTACAGCAGGGGTGTGGATTTATCACTTGATCTTCAAACTTTTATGAAGAGGCTTCAGTACAGTAGGTTTTCTGCTTTATAGTCTGGTGAACTGAAGGGAAGGGAGCAATTCTATTTTCTTATTTCTAAAAAAAAAAAAAAAATCTGGCCCTGTCACCTCTTAGCCAATTTTGTATTTGAGTAATCACATATACATATCTTTATTCCTATTATTCATTGGTGAAAATGTCCAGCCGTATTTATGGGCTCTTAACTAACTACTAATTATCTTTTCTTTCTGTAAAGCAAAGTGCTGTTTCCTCCACTATCACATACCAGATGATTCGTACAGTACCACAGTGCTCAGAGTTATCAGTATCACTCCTACACAGCTTATTCCTGCATCAAAAGAGGAGAGTCCTTTTGCCCTTTGAGCTATCTTATCTACCTGCAGAGGCGTGCTGGAAGCCTGGCTGTACTAGAGGCTGGCCTCACCTTCCCTTGACTCTGTGAACTTCCTGTCCTAAGTCTGGGTTCTGGTTAAGCTAATTCCCTTTAACTTCTCTTCTTGTCAACCCCTTTGTTCCTCCTGCCTTAACTGAAATGTCCCAAACTCAAGTAGTTGTACAGTGAAATGCAATTTTTAGCAAATTCCTTTATTTTACTGATACATCCCAAAGCACAGTTGGACTAGCTGTACTAAGCTGAGAATTTGGGAGCAAAGGAAGACACAGACAGACGATAACATAAGACACATCCCTTTTTCATATAGGAGGCATTCTTGTGTAATTAGCTATTTCGTATAATGGGATTTTTTTTAATAGCCAAAAGTAATATTTTATCACCATAACTTTTTTTTTTCTTAGTGGTAGCTTTAATGAAAACTTTTCTAATATGTCTCTACCTTTCTTTGGAGCATAGTGCAAATAATTTATTCTCTTTTCAATATCACCGCAAGGTTATAATTAAAAGCATAAATTCCTGTTTCATGACCCTGAGAGTCTACTGAATTGTTCAGTCCCTTTTTTTCTTAAATTCACCGACTGGCCTCAGCTGTGCATTTTGCATTCTTGTAGTTACATTTATGTACTTTATGTCTATTGTTTCTTGTCACTGTGCTGACAGTACCCCTGTCCCTTTCATCTTCCCTTCTTGGCCCCAAGGGTCTCTCTTCAAGTTTGACCAAAGGAGGAAGTGGGCTCCACATTTATAAGGCCTGGAAGGTTCCAGATGACGTGGTCCTGTTACCTACTTGGCTTCTTGGACATCCTGGACTGCACCAAGCCTGTCCTGTCTTGGGGCCTTGTACATGGTGCTCTCTGTCTGGATCGTCTAACCTTGGCTTCATGTGAAACATCCTGTTTTATTATTCTGTTCTCACTCTCCAGCGTTTGCCTTTCCTAGAAAACTGCAGCAAGAACCATGGACCACCGAAATGCTCTGGGAGGGCAAAATAGCTTGTTGGTTTTCGTTTCCAAACTGTTCTGTCCCACAGACTGAGTTATGAGTGTTCCTTTTGCTTTTCTCTGGCTTGGTTTTTTTGGTTTGGTTTTGTTTGTTTGTTTGTTTTTATTCTGAAATAATCCTGCATTGTACATTCACAGAAAGTTGCAGAAATCCTATATTTCCTCAGAGAGGCTCGTGTGTCTTTCACCCAGTGGTTATATTTCACATAACTACAGTGCAATTTCAGAACGGGGGATTGACATTGGTCCCCATGTGTGTCTAGTTCTGTGTCCTGTTATCACATGCAGATTTGTGTACCCACCATTGCAATCCAGACACAGAGCTGCCCCACCACCTCCCAGGTCTTCCGGATGCCGCTCCCTCCCCTGTGGTGTCCTGGCCAGCAACCACTAATCTGTTTTCCATCTCTGTAAGTTTGTCATTTCAAGAACAGTAATGTAAGTGGAGTCCTATAGTCTGACCTTTTGAGACTGGCTTTCTTCACTCAGTGTAGTGCACTTGAGATCCATCCAAGTTATGTGTATTCACAGGTAGCTCGGTTTCATTGCTTTAGTAGTGTTCTACAGTGTGGCAGCGGCAAAGTTCATCTCACCCTTCACCTGTGGAGGATCATTTCAGTTGTTTGCACATTTGGGATATTCCAAATAAAGCTGCTGTGAACATTTGCCTAAGGCTTCTGTGTGAATGTAAATTTTCCTTTTATATGGGATAAATGTCCAGGAGTACAACTGCTCGGTCAAATGGTAGGTATATATTTAACTTTTTTAACAAACAGCCAATTTTCCAGTGTGACTATACCATCTTATGTTCTCACCAACAGTGAGAGAAAGATGCAGTTTCTCCACATCACCATTTTTAATATTAGTTGTTTTAATAAGTATGTAGTAACAGCTCACTGTGGTCTTGATTTGCATTTCCTTAATGGGTAGTGATGTTGAGCAGCTTTTCTTGGGGTCGTTCACCATCCTCTTCAGTGAAATATCTCTTCATGTCCTTTGCCTGTTTTTAATTGGATTTTTTTTTTCAATGTTGACTTTGGAGAGTCTTTGTATCTTCTATATGTATGTTCTTAGGTTTGTGGTTTGCAGATACTTTCTCCCAATCGGTAATATGTCTGTTCCTTTACAGGGTTTTTCACAGAAGTTTTTATTTTGTTCAAGTCTAGTTTAATTTTTTTTCACTTATGGGTTGTGCTTTTGAAGTCATGCCTGAGGAGTCTACACCAGCCTGTAGGTCACAAAGAATATCTCTCGAATTTCTTCTAGAAATTTCATAGTTTTACATTTTGTATAGACATCTTAAATCTTTTATGAGTCAATTTTTGTATAAGGTGTATAAGGGTTAGGTCCAGGTTAATTTTTTTTCCCCTCATGAATGTGCAGTTGTTCTAACACCATTTGTTGCAAAGATGCTTATTGCTCCATTGAACTGCATCTTCACCCTGGTCAAAAACCAGCTGGACAGACTTCTATGGGTGTGTTTCTAGGTTCTGTATTCTTTTCCATTGATCTGTATGTCTGTTTATCTGCCAATACCATACTGTTTCATGAATTTTATTTTATTTTTTTTATTTTTTTTATTTTTTAAGATTTTATTTATTTGACACAGAGAGAGAGATTATAAGTTACTAGGCAGAGAGGCAGGCAGAGAGACAGACAGGGAGAGGAGGAAGCAGGCTTCCTGCTGAGCAGAGAGCCCGATGCGGGCCTCGATCCCAGGACGCTGAGATCATGGCCTGAGCCGAAAGCAGAGGCTTTAACCCACTGAGCCACCCAGGCGCCCTGTTTCATGAATTTTAGAAAAATCTTCCCTATAACTCCAAGAAAAAATAGTTCTGGGAGTTTGATAGAAATCACATTAAGTCTATATGACCGTTTGGAAAAAAACTGGTATCTTTGTTGTTTTCAATTTATGAAATCAATGTCTTTCCATTTATTTAGAGCTTTTTTTCTTCTGCCAATGTTTTTTGTAGTTTTTCACTTATAAGTCCTAGTCATACTTGTCAGATCTTCACATAAGTATAATTTTCACATCCATCGAGTGATTGTGAAGACATTATATCTTTAATTTTTGTTTTCACATATTTGTTGCCATTACATGGAAATACGGTTGGTTTTTGTGTGGTTATAATCTTGTATCCTGAAACCTTTCTTTCTGATTTATGATGCTGAAATTGTGCCCTTTTAGGATCCTGGGAAATTCCTTAGTTGAATCCTGAGTTCTTATGATGTGACCTAGCCTTTGATCATTTCCTGCCTGTGTAATAATACCATGTTCAAGGCTTATCTTGTACAATTCCTGGCAAAGACCCATCATCAGCCATTTCTCCATAAGGAACTGGTTTCTTCATGTGGAAATGGCATTTAGAGACCACATCTGACATCAAGAATTGGAACCATCACTTTTAAC
Source organism: Ailurus styani (assembly GCA_002007465.1). Taxonomy (NCBI): domain Eukaryota; kingdom Metazoa; phylum Chordata; class Mammalia; order Carnivora; family Ailuridae; genus Ailurus; species Ailurus styani. The sequence continues at coordinate 4,481,316 of LNAC01000028.1, read as the reverse complement.
CACTGTGAGAGACTGCCTGACTCCACAGTTCTCTGCTGGAATGTGGCGACTAATTAAACCCCTTGATATTCTCTTATCTAACAGGAAATTCCCTAGTAAGAGTTTAACAATCATTTGTAAGATGAGCTGAGTGAGTGAATGAAGGAAGGAATGAGTGAAACACATCTTGTGCTAGTCCCTGATGGTGGCAAAACAAAAAAATATATAATATGGCCCACCCAAGAGGGAAATTGTCAAAGCATTTCAGATTACTACCAGTGTTTCAAAGAATTCTGAAACTCCTGTGAACCATACAACTTCTCTTTCCACCCTCTCTCCTTCCTCCCAGTGACCTCCCTGTCAGCCTGGCCTCTTTGCTCTCCCTCTCCCTTTCTGGATCCACTCCAGACTTTGTTTCTCTCCTTGGTGTGAACTCCCAAGACTCTCCCTTCTCTAGACTCTGCTGCCACCCCAAACTGCTTGGTAAGACCCTGCAGGAAAGGAAGAGAGAGTGTGCAAATGCTCTTGATTGACAGTCTCACCACAAATAAGCACCTGGATGCCAAAACTCGGTCAGAGGAAGCTCTGCATCCGTCCTGTGGTGTGATGGTGGGACACATGTTGTTGAATAGTGACAGCGCTGGGCCCCATGCTTAGCACATGTATACACTTCCAACTTATTTTTTAATACACAAGATGGCCCTGGGAGCTAGGTAGAGATCTCTCATTTCAGAGATGAAGAAACGGAGCCCAGAGAACTAATTTTTTTAAGGAGTTTCTGTGGCTGCTATAACAAATTTCCATAAACTTAGTGACTTAAAACAACACAGGTCTATTTTCTTGCCATTCTAGAGGTCAGAAGGCCGACATGAGTCTGACTGGCTAAAATCAAGGCTTATGGAGGGCTGTGTTCCTCTGACAGGTCTGGGGAAGAATCGGCCTCTTGCCTTTCCAGCTCTAAGTGTTCTTAGACCTGTAGCCCCTGGTCCATCCTCAAGCCGACAGAGTCACATCTTCAGATCTCTCTCCGGCTCTGGCTGTCCTGACTGCTTTCCTTTTTGGGGACCCCTGTAATTACTTGGACCTACCCAGGTCACCCAGTATCAACTTCCCATATCAGGATCCTTAATCAGATCTGCAGAGTGCCTCTGCTGTGTGAAGTCACATGCTTACTGGCTCTGGGGGGTTAGCACGTGGCCAGCCCTGGGGCCACTCTTCTGTAGACTCAGAGAGTGCCTACACTACACACAGGGGCTGAGGGTTGGGCCGCACCTTTTCCTGCCTCTCCGCGCTGCAAGGCTGCCTTTCCTTCGGGGACTCCCAGAGGGCCTTACCCTTGGGTAAATCTGGCAAAGAGTTGGCTGTGGTCTTTCACTCTCTTCGGACCTAGTGCCTGGTTCATTGTAATCATTTGGGGCGAGGGTGAGGGTTTGCTTGGGGCAAACCTAAAATGCCTGTTGAGAAATGTGGCCAAGGACCGAGAACAAATCCATCAGCAACTAACGAACAACAGTGTGGTTCTCCACGAAGACAAATGGAGGCAATTACGTTTTATGTTACTGTGTTATGTTTGTCATGGAAATGAACTGCATGATCATTAACAATGGCAGAAAGTGGAGACAGTTGGGAAAAGCGGCTGTTACCCTTTTTTCTATTTTTATCCATTTTCCTCATTTTGTTTTCATGTGGGGTATCTAGGCACTATGACTGATGTTACCTAAATATGCAGACTGCCTGTATCTCACAGGTGTATTGTCATGGTTAATAATGTTTTCAATATACTTAGACTTCCCCAAAATGGTCCTCTTTAAATTATTTATGGTTGTATTTTGGTCATATCACCATTTACCCTGGCAAATCTGAAGTTGCCTGCCTATTTTCTCATTTTAGACACATCCTAATGTCCAAATCAAATGGTTTTATAAAGCTTTTCCTGGAAAAGTCTGAAGCGGGTAGTTCTTGAGAAAGAAGATTGACTGTCTCTGAAGGAAATGATCACTAATCTTCATAGCTGACCCCAAGCCTCCAGTTTCTGCCTCTTGTTAGCAGGAGCAATGGCTGGACCTAGTGGGGAAGGTAATTCCTCCCAGAGTGACCAAGGAGGCCTTGCTTGTGGGTTCTTCCAGGATAGGAGGGGGAACCCCTCACCTCTGGCTTATGACCTCAGAGGCATGGGGCTCCCCTGCCAAGCTCTGGCCTATCGTGGTGCAGTGGTCCTCCTGGTAGATGTCAACATGTGGGACTTTGACAAAACCAAGTGCATCACTATCTCCATGGTCACTGTCTCATGCTGGGCACTGTCCTGGCTACTAGGGAGCCTTACCTGAGTCCTAGAAAAGTGGGCGAGAGAGACAGAGAGGGAGAGATGGAGACAGAGGAGAGAAGAAGAGAGAACAAGAGGGAGGGAGAGGCACACATCCAGGCCGTGACACCCTTGAATGCCAGGACAAAGGTTTGTGTCAAATACCATTCCTGGCCTTGTGCCCCACCAGGCATGGGGAGAGGGAAGACGGCTAGACTCAGGTGAGGGAACTTGAGAGAATTTAGGGTAGGTAGGGTGGAGGGGACTGGGTCAGAGTCTTGATTCCTCTGCTTTCTTTGTGAAAGTTCCTTCACCTCTAATAGTATCTGTTTCCTATCTGTAAAGTAGGGGTGACAACGGTAGCTCAACATTTTGGAGTTGGGGGCATATGCCAGGCATTGCGCTAATCAGTCTTTATGTTATCTTGTTTGTTTCTCCTGCAACGCTAAGCAATGGATGCCTTTTTTATCCCCACTGACAGGCAAGCAGCCTGCTCAGTGCCCACAGCAGGGGGTGAAGGGGGTGGGTAGAGGACGGTCCCCTGCAGTGATCTCTTGATCCACTTCTTGATCGCAACCACTGGGTGTTGGGAGAACCAGATGTGGCGCTGTGTGCAGAGTGCTGAGCACATGCCAGGCCCCTGGAACGTGCTCAGAAAAGTCTGTGTTTTTTCTCTCTGTGAGGAGGACAGAGCAGCTTGGCAGAGGAGGACGACTGAAAGGGGCTTCTTGCTCCTTCTGTGGAACTGCAAGCAGCCCCAGGTAGTGGGATGAGCAGGGGGAGGCCAGGGGGCCCGTTCTCAGGGAGATACATCCAAAACAGACAGGTTCACCCCTGCTGAAATGGAACTCGGAGAACCCTGTCAGAACTTAGGAAAAAAACACCACTGTCCATCTCCCAGCTGTGGCTAATGGTTCTGTTGGATTCGCGGATCGGCACCTTTGGAATAACTCCCAGGACGGGGTAAATAATGCAAGGTCTTCTGGGCCCTTAGCCCAGCCCATGCTCCCTGAGGATATTTTCATTTCACATTAACAAGGGATGTGGTAACCCTTCCAAAGGGTTTAGTTTAGGAGCTCAGGGTTTTAAATACCTCCCAGCCTTATTTATAAATTAGTTGCTCTGTGTTGACTGTTTTACCATTTCCCTGCGTTTGTTTGCCAGGCTGTGTGCATGAGTGTGGAAGGCTCGTGGGCTGTATGGTGGAGCATTCTGTTCATACACACAGGCCATGGCCCATACTGGTAGTTTCCAGAAGCAAAAAGAGTTACAAGAAACTCGGGTATTCTTGTAGATTTGTTTTCCTCTTCACTGCTGGTAGAGTTCTGTCCTTGAGCATGAGGCTCTCGCCCCACAGTCTGGGAAGCGTGCGTTTTCCAGGAGCGTGTGCAGGGGCGCCGCCACGGAGCAGCAGCTGCAATACTTGAGGCATTATGACTCTGCCACGACCACATGTGCTCTGCGGGCACAGCTTTGGCCTGAATCATCAAAGACCGTTTAACAAAGAGTAGAAGCTCTTTGTCATAATTACTTTCCTTTAAAGAGGAACTGATGCCATGACTGACTTGCAAGGGAGAGAACATTCCAGAAACAGTCCATCCCCCAGTGATCTGCCAGCATTCCTCACTATTGTTTGCTCTTCAAGAAGCACTTTCTTTCATGGCCACTACTCCTTGTGCTTGATCCTGCAACGAAGACTTGACGCCACACAGGCGCTACCATGCGGAGCCAGGGTAATCACTCTGCCCACTGCCCCTTCTTCTGCAGGAAGAAGAAAGCCTCCATGTGCTGTGTGCAGAAGAAAGGGAGATTCAGAGAGAAACTGACTTGTCTGGATGTTTGAATCACCAGGCTCAGCCTTCCCCCATACAGCCCACTAGCCGGGGTGGCTGCCTCGGGAATGACTGGTGGTCATGGGGGCCACAGGCAGATACGCACACCCCCTGCAGGGGCCTTCACTGGGGTCCTCGCCTTCACTGGGGGTTCTCTCATCCACTGGCTTGACGGGACCCCTCTTTGCACACCGTCATTTCTGGGGAGAATGTTTTAGTTGGCCATGGCAATACACATTTAATTCTGGGCTGATGTGTGTATTGTTTTTATGGCGCCATATATAAAGTGAACTTTTATCAGATCTGTCCACTCTTTGGAGAGGATCTCAGAAGAGCCTGCTCTGGGAAGGATTTGGATGGGGCCTATCTAGGCTCTTTCTGCCATCCTTTTTAATGGTTTCAGTTTGAGTAGATTTTACGTTCTGGGTGAGAGCCAATGTTTAAGAACCTGACTACACATTCTATACATTGTATTGAGTCTTTTTTTTTTTTCCTAATTGTTTTGTTTTGGTGGGGAAAAAAAATGTGGCTGGGAATTTTTATGCCTGAGCTTCAGTTCTGTTTGGTCCTTCCCCAGTCAACTTCATTCTTCCACATGTGACCAGGCCAGAATTTGGGCATGGCCTCTTATTTGTGTCCAGAGCTGGAACCATCAGCTAAAATAACAAAAGACCCTGGGTAAAGTATACGTTGATTAAAATGCTTTATAAAAGTAACTAGAAAAAAAGACAACAAAACAAAATGAGTGAACTAGAAAAATGAATAAGTAAAAGTAGCTAGAAAATTTAAGAAGCACTACTGTAAATAAATACACTTCTCCTGGGCAAAAATCCCTGATGGAATATACCATCGGGTTACCCTGAAATTTCTTTCCTGTCTCTTCTTTTGTGCAGTATATTTCCAAGAGGAAAAGGATTGATTCTGTTTATAACATACCAACATGTGTTGAGAAGAGGCCAGGGAGATTTTCCAGCATTAAAGTCTCATATTGTAGGTGTTGCTGTTGGAGTGGGAGATGGGGAGAAGGGTACCTGAAAAGGAGGCTTTTCTGGGCCTCTTTGCTGGAGCATCACTCTGGCCCCTGCACACACAGCTTCAGGTAGTAGCAGCTTTGGATTATTTGACGACATTAAGCTGGTGACTCAGTGACTTGGCCATGTTTGTATGGCCATCTGTTCAGTAAAACTCTATAAAATATTTGGTATTTAGCCCTAGAAGGAGGATGGTTGACTACATTTATTATTTGACTACCTGCCGTCCATACGCGGTGCATCTGAGATCCAGCAGACACTGAGTGGGGGACTTAGTGTCAGCCCTGCTCACTGCACTGCCTGATTTGCACTTCACAAAGGCCCTTGTGATATGAGTACTGTCACCCCTATTTCATAGATGACAAAACCAAGTAGCGAGCCTGAGGGAACAAACCAGAGCCAGACCTCATTTCAGGCCTGTTGACCCATCCAGGTCACACTTACCTGAGCATTTCCAGGACCTTTCTATATCAACACAGAGTACTGTGATTACTTCAGCCTGGGTTTACCTGTGCAGTTATGGCCTGTCATCTGTAATCATCTTGTACGGGCAGAATGAGGGGGTACCTTCTCTGTAGACCATTTGAGATTTTAATTTGAAGGCAGACCATGTTTTACCTCAACCCACCAGGAAATGGTCTTGGAGAAGATGAATGAGCTCTGAGCTTTGGTGTCCCTTCTGTTTCTACTCAGAGACAGACATCATGCACTCAGGAAGGTGTCCCTCTTTGCCTCTCTTTATGGTACAGGGAAGTTCCCTGTCGCTGCTAGGCAAGCTGACCCTGATGCCCACCCAGTGCCCGTGCCCCTAGAGAGCAGTCTGGGAAGCCCCAGGCCAGGCCTACGGTTTGGGGGAAAGGTGGATGCATTGTCCTTTGGGGCAGGACCAATAGGATCCCTTGACCAGAGCTTCAGGTGGAAGGCGAGACATGCGGGTAGGAGGCTCGGCAGAGGTGAGGATGGTCCTTCCTTACGCGTCACCTCCAGATGCAGCCCTCCTATTCCTGAGCTTCTACGTGTGTTCTTGGTTAGAGACCCTGACCTGTCTTTCCAATATGACATCTCATCTGCATTGTACTTTCTAAGAAGCTGTCACCAGGAAGTTAGATGTGGTCAGACCTCCACATTTTCAGCTCCCTCTTCAGCTTCTCTACTCCTCCTTTAAAATTCTATAAAATACATATTTGGGACTTCACAGACCTATCATTTTCTTTTTCTATCTTTTGGTTGTGTTCCTCCCATTGAGCTATGTCCTTGTGTTCAGTAACTGTACTTCCCCGTGACTTTCCCTAGACGATGTCATATACACCACAGGCACTCTGTACAGACTCAGTGAATGGTTGGGTGACCCCCTGATTTGCCTGGATTCATTCAAAAATGAACAATCACAGAAAGTACGTCAATATGAATACGTGTGTGTTTTCTTCTTTCTATTCATTCAACACGCATATATTGGTTGCATTCTGTTTGTCAAGCTCTGTGCTTACATACAGGGAGCAACTGTGTCTAAGGCAGAACATGTGTGTATTGAATAGGCTTTAGATCCAAACAGTTTTAAGGGAGTTATCATTTTAGCAATCCTATCCTCTAATGTACCCCCACTTGTGTCTGTGATTAAGAGTTCACAGATGATGTAGAATAGATTGAAGAATTTATATAAATGTAATTATATTTCCCCATATACTATAGGAAAGAGTCCCTGCTTGGATTAAATTGAAATGTTTGGCAAGGCATGGACCACAGTAGTAACTAAGCTGGTGGAAAGCTTGAACGGCCCCTCCCTGTCTCTGTATCTCCCCCTTCTTAAGGGAAAGTCAATAAATTGTTTCCTGTTACTTCTTTTAGTTTATAAAAGCACTGAATCTAAGCTCCATGGGACCTGAGCCATGTGCACCTGGTTTGTATGGCCTCTGGTCTGAGGTAGGCCTGGGGACTCAGATCTGACTACATAATGAATACAGTTAGTAGGCTGTCAGCCCGCATCAATCCGGGCAAATGTCTGCCCTTGCTTTCCTTCCTGGTCCCAGGCAGCTCTGAGGGGAGGGCCAAGTGGGGCCGTTTCCATCAACCACCGAGCTGGTACTTCCATAATTAACATGTCAGGGCCACAGGTTGGAAAGCTGGAGTTCTGTATAGCATTGGGAATGCGACGTCCCCCGACACTGGCAGGCATGGCAGGAAGCTCCCTTGTAGATATGCCCACTGATTGCCACAGTCCACCCCCATGCATCCAATGAGTGAGCCCTTGGATCTAGGTGTCCAGGGGCATTTTCCCTTCATGGGTGATTTTGATCAGAGCTGATGGTCAAAGACTCCAGGGATCTTCTCTGAGGTTTTAACTTTCCCGAAATAGAGAATTCTTATTTTGCCAACTCCCTCAAGAAAGTGTTGGGAGAATAAAGTGCAGAGCCCAAAAGCAGTTGGAACATGCCCTTCCAAATGAATCCTCTTCTGAACCACTGTCTTTCCTTCTTAGTGAAGCCACGTTACTCAGGATGCTGATAGATTTCTCTCTGAGAACCATCCCTGTGCTTATGGTCGGCAGCCGGCAACTCTTCAACTTGCTCTTCTTGAGTCTGGCATTCTGCTTTCCCAGGCTTTAGTGTGCTGAACTTTTAAATTTCTGCATTATTTTCTTTATTACTATCCCATGGAATTAGAAGTCAGAAGGTTTCATTTTGAAATGTAGAATTAAAATGGGGAGAGACTAAGGAAATAATTTCATATAAAACCATACACACATTTATTTTAATAAAGTGAAAATAAAGGAAAAATCTCCTTGGTTTAATGCTATAATCTTCCTGTAAAGTCAATGTAAATTTTAAATTAGTACTTTGGAATTATGTGATAAAAAAGCCAAGTAGTCTGTATGATGGGCAAGGTACTAAACGCATGCCTTGCCTTCGTTCTGAAAGTTGTTCTCCTGGAACAAAAGTGATTTATTGTGGAAAGATATTTTAAAATCAAAAGAAAATAAGAAATCAAAAGAAAATAAGTTATAATCTTACCACTCAAAGTTAAGTGCTGTTAACATTTATGTATACACATACAGAGAGAAGCACACAGAGAGGATTATTTTCTATGCACTGAAGACACATTCTTCTTTTTTTCGAACCTCACATGGGTGCTACTGCCCATAATGCTTTGCGTCTGTCAGGATTCATTTGACTTATAGAAACAGAAACCCTAACTTCAACAAGTTTAAACATGAATGAAATACATCATCCCATGAAATAAGAAACCCAGAGAGAGGATGGGCTGTGGGCTGGTTGGTTCATTGACTTGGTCAGGTTATCAAGATGAAGGACTTAGCTACTTTCTTTTCTCTCTGTCCTGCCACCAACGTCATCAGCTTCATGCTAAGGCTGTTCCCTTCATGGCCATGCAGTTGCCACTGTGAACATCTGGACAACACACTTCATTCACGTCTGGTGGAGGACATGGAAATCTTGCCCTTCCTTCTGGTGAGACAAACTTAGGCGTGGCTGCCTCAGAGCAAGGACAGTCACCAGATACCTGCCCTAGCCCAGCTGGCTCAAGCCTGGGTTCCTGTCAGTCTCTGGCAAGAGGGATTGGATTATCATGATTGGTTTAGACTGGTTGGGGTCAATTCTCCAAACCACACTGCTACTATAAAATGGTGGGGATGTGGAATAGATGTTAGAAGTCAGCCCCCACCTCAGTAACCCAATATTTTCCCAGAATGTTTTACGGACACATAGAAGATTCATGTTAAAGGAACATTTAGCTTACTTTCTCATCATCACCCTCAGGCTATTGTCTAATATGCTCTGACTCTCAAAATTCTGTCCCTCCTGCTTTTGACTACACGCCGCCTTCCCCAGCATTACAAGGATGGCTGGCAGCCTCCAAGTGTGGGACCTCCTACTTGGCCTCCAGCAGGGGTGAGAGCTCACCCCCAAGCATGCTCCTCCCTGTGTCCAGCTGGGCAGCTTGGGTCCCATGCCAGTTCTTCAGGTCTTGCATGTGGCACCCGTACCTGAACTGGCCTCTGAGGACCAAGATCCAGACCTGGTGCTGGGAATGGGCCAACTCCCTGGCATATGTGGCGGCCTGGGCCAGGCGTGGGCGCAGCAGAATCGGGGTCTGTTAGGGAAGAAGACTCAGAGAATGAATGCGTGACACCCCCTTCCATGTCTTTAAAAATTGCTCTTTTCTTAAGTATTATAACAATTATCTGAATCATCTGAAATTAAGAAGAATGTCTTCACATGGTTCAATTTTCATTTTAAAAACTCAGTTTCTTTTGTAGAAATGCTCTGTTCAGAAAGAGTTGGATGGGAAGAAAGAATAAAGTCTTCTGGGGAACTGATCCTCATTAATCTAGTGTGCTCTAAAGCTTTGGCATTTTTGTGTTGTCTTTTTTGGCATAGACAAGTTTTTCTTCATAAGTTTTGACTTAAAATGGTCTAGAATTTAAAACCTAGAAGGGAAAAAATGAGCTTAAAGATACTAATTATAATAAATGTAAACTTTAATATTTTTATTCTTTATGTACCTTTTATTTTCAGTACCCTTGAGACAATGTCATAAATAATACAGAGAATTAATAGGCATTTTTAGAGACTAATTCTGAGAAATACTAGGCATATTTGAAATTACTACAGCAAAAAAATCAGATGTTAAGGAAAAAAGTTATGACATATTCAGTTTTTTAAATTGTACTATTAAATGTGTAACTTAGGTGTAATAAATATTCATATCTAATTTTAGGTGCCAGGGTAACATATACTAAAATAAAATGGAACAATTTCTGTGGTTCTATAAAGGAATCTATAAAGGAGTCATAAATAATTATAGTAAAACTTCTTTGAGATATTTTTATGGGATTAAAAATTGAAAACTTGTTAATAGGGAAATTTTCGTAAGTGAGAAAGGAGGTAGGTTAGTCACAGAGACCTCAAACTGCAATATATCCTGTGGAACCCTGAATAAGCAGTAACTTCGTAAAATAATCTTGTGTAATATGTAAAAGTGGAGAGTGTCTGAAGGAGCTTTCCAGAAGGCAGCAGGAAGAAAAAGATTATTATTATAGTAAAAGTCCCCATGATAGGTCATGCAGTTTGCATGTTTTTTATATGAAATCAGAAAAGAGATCTTACCTGAATTTGGAAGGGCTGCAACTGTCTAGGATTTAAAATGAACAAATAAACGTATTCCCTGTAGAGTAAGAACCTGTGGGCAGCAACACAGTTCACTCCGGATCCAGGGTACTTCTGGTGTTTGGATAAGAGCAGGGACAAAAGGGCACTTGGGTGCTCGGAATGTGTGTCTTACTTGCAATGCCCAGTCCCCCCTTTGTATCTTTTTGCTATGTTAACAAATTCTGCAAATTATAGTAAGAGCAAAGGATACTAGGACACTTATTTCATTAAAAGCTGCTTAAATTTATGGAAATTGTATCTTTTTTTCTTTTCTTCCCCTTCTTTTAAATAAGTACTCTGGTGAGTCTATGTGTGATCTACCCAGCAGAGCACCAGTCCGCATGTGGAAAGACAGGTCCTTCCTCTGGTATTGTCACATTGCTATGTTACCTTGAACAAATAACTTAACCTCTAAGATCTACACTTTTATCATTTCTAAAGAGAAGGCGGTAGGAAGGGTGGTAGGAAGGAAGAGAAGGAAGGTCAAATGCGTCTCCGAGATTCCTTTTTGCAGCAGAATTGGGGTAAATGAGAAGGTCTCAGTGATGATGGGCTAGACTGTTTGTACCTCTGGAATGTGGAGAGGTGGCCCAGGTGAAGAATGTGCAGTCTTAGCATTAGTGATTATGGGAAAATCAAGTTGAAGGGGTCAGCACTGCCCACTGGCAACTTTTCTTCTACCCACTAGTCGAGAACTAGAGGTACAGAGGCTCTAATGAGGCTCCTTGAGAGGTGGAGGAAATTGCAGTGAACTCATTTGCCCCCCAATACAGGTTTGGGGTGATTCAGCCCTGCATTTTGTGAGGTTTGTGACCATTGTGTGATCAAACAGCCCTACTTGAAGGGAAAAGACCAGCTCTTCTGGAATTTTTTCTAACTTATTACACATTCCCAGAGGAAGCTTTGAGTCTCAACAAACCTTGGATATATATGTTCCAAAATATTGTCTTCCTCACAACCAAGGGTCAGAGGGCTGCAACCTTCCCCACAGGAGTGTGAGCTAGACCAGAGAAGGCTCAGCCACTGCCATATTCCTGAGGTCAGCCTGTATGTTTATTCTTTATCCTTCCAGATTTTCTACATCCTGAACATTCCTTTCTAGTTGGCTTAATAAATTAATTTGCCTTACAAACAAGAAGTCCTATAGAGTGGCTTTGACCCTGTCTCTTGTCTGACACAGAGCCATCACACTGGAAAATCAACTGGTGATCCTTGCTGCAACTGCGGGTGACACCGGGGCTTACTACGCACAGGCTGTCAACGAGAGGAATGGAGAGAACAAGACCAGCCCGCCCATTCACTTGAGCATCGCAAGTGAGTTTTGAAATTCCAAATGATAATTCTAAAAGCAATAAAATCTTGATTTAATTAATATATGTCTCAGGGGACATTTTGTAATAAATCTCTCTCTGAGATAGTGGTGATGGTTTAATATTGATCCAGTGCCAATAGTTGCTTTCTTTGAGGTGGAATGCAGAAAATGGTAGCACAACAGGTAATTCTGACTATAAGCTCTTATCTGTTTGGGGATTTAAAATACTTTTGCTTTTGTGTCCTATTACTGTGTACTGCTTTGAATAACAACAAAAAATCTTGATTTATAAGGAATTGTATCGATGAACCTTATTTGCTACTAGATTAAGCACAGGTTATGTAAGTTTAATTTAAAAATGAGATCTTTGAGAAAAATATATATATATACTAAGTTCTGTTAAAATTAGCAGTTTTTCTATTTTTTAATTTTTATCTATTTGTTTTTTTAGAGGAAGAGAGCAGGGGGCAGAGGGAGAGGGGGAGAGAGGGTCTTAAGCAGGCTCCACACCCAGCACAGAGCCTGACACAGGCCTTGATCTCACAACCCTGAGATCATGACCTGAGCAGAACAAGAGTCAGACACTTAGCTGATTGAGCCATAGAGGTGCCCCAAATTAGCAGTATTTCTTAATTATAATCAGCTGACCATTTTTCTACCCGATTTAACTGAATAATGAAGAGAACACACGTAAATTACAGTTACACCTTTGATTTATTTAAGGAAATTTAAGTTTAAACATTTGGCCTTTGAAAGAAGGTTCTCAGAAGTCTACTAGCTAGAGTTGATTGCTGAAGCAGGGGGAAATGGCCAGAAGCAAAAGCTCTGAGCTTGAAGAGATTAAAACATGCACCCCTCCTAGGGCAGGTCACCAGATGTTGGCAGCATGAAGTTTCATGGGATGAAACGCAGTGACACTGTTCCTGAGAGCACACAGTTGGGAAATGGTTGTAAATTTCAAAATTTGATGATCACATCAAACAAAAGTGAATTAAATGGTTTTGTCTGTATAGTGGTAGATGTTATCTTTTTAGGAAACACCTTGAAGGGATGGCTTTCCCCTGCAGGTGGTTTGAGAAGTCTCATATCATAGGCAGGATGGCATCATTGTTTGCTCCTTGCGCTCCCTGAGTGATACGGTTGCATGAAGCTGAGTAGGACTGACTGGGTGAATGTCTATAGCAAATATGGGGCAGGAGACCACAGGGTTAATTGAGTGTGCTGTCATGGGCCCTTCCTGGTAAGTGCTCCTAAATGACTGTCATCCTGCCATCAGCTCCATTCCTGGGAGCTGAACCTGGTCTCCAGACCACCGACTAGGTGCAGATTGGGCTGTTGCTGTGGCCTTTTTAATGCCTTGGAGAGTTACGGTGCATTGACTGGGTGTGGGCTTCACAAAACACAGGCCATGATACGCTATTTAAAGGACCCTTTGAATCAGTCATAATAGAAATTAAGTGTGACTTATCAAGATTTTTTTCAATATTGATAATAAAGAATAGAAATTGCATTATCAAATAGATTGATTACTTTAGTGATTTCTGAGTTTTACAGTTAGAGCCATTTATTCTGTTTAAAAAATTGATTTAGCACTCACTTGTAATATACATACCAGGATAATAATTGGTCAGATTGGGAGAATTCTGGGTCAGAAACAAGATTGGCCTTACCTGGTTGGAAGAGGGGGGAAAAAATTCCACAAATCGTCTGGTTACCATGATGCTACCATCACAGAGGTGTGGAATAGTCTGTACCTATAGTTTCCCCCATGCCCATTCTAGAAAGACCAGTAGGAAATAAAACTAATACAGTGAATTTGCAAGTTGCCATCCTAATGCAATACCATGGTGTTAGATAATTGGAATATGTAAATTCTTTTTCAATAATTTCAGTTTCTACTCCAACCAAGAAGCATATTGGAAGCAGCTCATGAATATTATAATTAACTGCCTTGCATTTTGTTCTCTTGTATATTTTTATCTTTTCATTGGCACCAGGTAAAATGTGTAGAAGGTGAGATATAAAGAGGTTGATGATGTGGATGGACTTATTGTAAATCTTGGGAGAAAACCTGCATATTGCTTCCTTATATATTCTTTGCTTTTTATTTGGGACCAAGTAACATGCGAGGAGTCAGAGGGTTGGGGAAACAACCTTATTTTGATTCTCAGGATAACATTCTGTTGACATATTGGATTTAGCTAAAAGTTAAATGGCACTCTATTATGCATTTTCTCACTAAAAATTCTATTTTGAAACTTCTAAAGATGAGAAATATTGATAAATCTATAGAAGCTCCCAGAATCGTATGTGTAAGGGTTGCTCCTTTCTGGACCGCAGCGAATCCTATCAGCAGCAGAACCCGCTCTCTGGCCCACGGCCTGCGCCGGGGGGGGCCGGGGAAGGGGGAGGTGCAACACCTTGGGGCTTGTCATGGGGTTAGGTGTCCTCAGGACCCGTCCGTGCAGGTGGTGGGACATGCTGTGTGCTGTAGACTTAGACATCTTGGTTTTTTTTGGTTTTTTTTCTGACGGAGGCTTTGTAAAAACACCAACCAAGATTGATGAAATTTCTTGAAAACTTGCCAGCCAGCATTTTTGAAGAATCAAAAGGTATTACAGCCAATTATCATTTAACAAAGATAAATTTTTCTTCGGCAGCGGGAGACTAAAATAAGGGACCTTTATGTAGTGAATACAATTGAGGTGGTAAGGTACTGGAAATTAAATTCCTGGTGGATCGTACTATAATTAATTTAAAATTGGAGGGTGCCAGGCAGCCCCACCTCTTGTTTCCTGTCATAATAATAAGCCGTTCCTCCTGCAGGACAGTCTAGATAGAAGTGGAAGAACACCCAGGGGCCATCCTTGTCTCAAAACTTCTAAATGAGTGATTCCTAACACCCAGCTAACAGGAAGAAATAACATATCTTCCCAAACGGCAGTGTACTTGAGAGTTCAAAACCTCACCCCCTTTTCAGTCGCTAAATGTCTTGGCTACACTTAAAGCTTATGGAAAGCAAAAGATAGAGAGGATTCAAATAAAAATAAACAGATGTTTAAAAAAGCATTACAAATAGAGGGGAAACGCCGTCCCTCTGCTGCGCCACCCGTTGTTCTGTGCATGTTTAGTAGGTGGTGTTACTATCTCTTCCCATTTCGCCCCCTTTTGTGTCTAAGAAGACAAATTGCAGCATGTTCTGCACAGATACTTCCTGTCCAGAAGGAGAGGCCATCTCTGAGCTACCCATTGTCCTGCTCCCCAGTGAAAGCTGCTGCCATCTCAGGGCTGGATTCACTTTGAAGTTTTAATGTGACGTGAAGCCAGCAGATGTTAAGGACGTAGGTGGGCCTCTGGAAGCGTCCTGCATGAATTTTTCATAGCCAGCTCCCACAGCTCCGGTGCGTGCCAGAAAAAGAATGGGCTGAACTCACCCGAGAGTAGACGTTTCTATTCTAAGGTCAGACCCAGGCAAGCTTTATAAACCTGTCAACCTGCTTTCGGTTTTCACTTTGAAGATTTTACATTGAGTTAACTTTGGTGGATCAGATCTTCTGAACTGAATTAATATGTGAATAAGAGTTTCTTCTTGAAATCAGAAAAAAGGGTAGAGTCAGGAGATGAGAGGAATTCTGTACAATGATGAGTCTGTCATTGTGTAGACACCACTGTGCACACCCTGACACATCCTCGGTCTGACCCAACGTGCGAGATGTCCAGGGTAATGAGAGCCTCAGGCGGGGAGGAGGGTGGAAAAGGAAGCAGTGCCCATCTCCTTCCTGTGTTCCCACCTCTTTTATTTTAATGCCTCCTCTTCAAACAACATCTGCAGATAGGATATCATTTCAGCTGATCATCCTTCAGGCTGACAAACCCTTGCTTTTCATTTGGAAGGCCACTTAACATTCTTTTGTCCTCTGTAATGCTAATTTAACTGCAGACCTCATAGATGTGTAGGAGTTGAAAGTGGATTCCTGAGAATAATGTCCAGGAACAGTCATCTGAGAGAACCACCCTGTAAAACATGGCTTTTGTGCGCCCAGATAAAATTCTCTCGCATTTTCTTTATGCCTTCAGTATTTCTGGGAGAAAGGGGCGAGGCAGAAGCCTTTCAAGTGTACTCTGACATGGGTTGGATTCCCAAAGCAATAGGAACAGTTTGAAATATTACTGGAAACCTGTCCAGAGACAGTGTCCATACTACAAATGATGACTTTAGAATCCAGCTATAGCTTTATACATCGATGGAACTTTACTGCCAGAATTTTCAGAAACATAAATAGAAAGTATACTTTATGGTAGAGTAATGAGTTAATCCTTTAGGATGTATTGAACCTTCTAAGTGGGGTATGTAATGAAGCATAAGACATTCTCTGGTCCTGGCATCCTGGAGCTGGTCATGAGCAGAACAGAGTGTAAACTGGGGTTCCTAAAGTGACTCTGTAGGCACTCCATCGGTAAATAAGCCTTGTGCATTCACCCCTCATGTGTGCACACTCAGTTATTTATAAATTAGAAGCACATAACTATCATACAAAAGAGATAAAGGTGAAATAAATGATATCTTAAGTATCTTGCTAATCAGGAACATCTTATTAATCTCAAAAATAAAACAAGTTATTTTACCAGCAGAAGTGGATTTATTCAGGAATAACTGGGAATGCAATTCAGGACAGGCAAACTATGGCAAAACCATAGGCAAGTTCAAGAAACAAAACAGGTGTGCTATTTTTGGTGAATACAGAGGAAGTTGCGGGGGATTTGAACAAAAGTGTGTTGGAGAAAAGCAAGAGTTCATGGTGATGACAGGTCCTGATTGGCTGAGTTGCAGGGATGGTTGATTTATTTTTGTTTTGTTTTGTTGTTTAAAGATTATTTATTTGAGAGAGAACAAGCGAGTGTGAGCAGCAGGCAGGCAGCGGGGAAGAGAGACAGAATCCCAGGCAGACTCCCCACTGAGTGCAGAGCCCCATGTGGGGCTCAGTCTCAGGACTCTGAGATCATGACCTGAGCCACCAGGAGTCAGACGGTCAGCTGACTGAGCCTCCCAAGTGCAGGGGTGATTGACTTCTTGGAGGAGAAGCATTGCACATCTTTCCCCGTTGGGGCCTAGAGTTGAGGATTCTTTCCTGTTGCCCATTCTGCTTGGGTCTGTAATTGACCGTTCTTTCTGTAATCGAGGTCAGGCATGGGCTCTCTGCTTCCAGTACCCCCTTTCCACCCTCTGAGCCCACTCTAGTGGGGTTCCCCGTTACTAACTTTCAGATTCATTCCGTCTTTAGTTCGTGTCTCATGGCACAGCAGACACTTTGTGAATGGTCTTCCTAATAATGGTTTAGTTTTTTGGACAAATTCTTGTGACATGTGTTTCAGGAGAGCTATTTTCCCAGTGTCATTACCAATGAGGAGCCCGCACAGACAGTGTAGACCTCGATGCTGCAGTCTGTCCTCCTTGTCTGTGCTCCCTTCGGGGCATCTCGGCTCTGGGCTTCTTCCCACCGTCACTTGTATCTGTGTTATTTGTTCTATGAAAGTTAGTTTAGTTAAAACCAAATACAGTTGACCCCTGAAGAACACAGGTTTGAACTTCACGGATCCTCTTATACGCGCAATTTTTCCAATATACAGTACGGTTCTGTAAATGTATTTTCTCTTCCTTATGATTTTCTTAGTAACATTTTTTCTCTAGCTTACTTTATTGTAAGAATATAGTATATAATATATTTAACACAAAAAATGTATGTTGACTATTACATAATTGGCAACAGTAGACTATTAGAAATTAAGTTTTGGGGGAGTTATACACAGATTTTTGACTGGGGTGTCAGCACCCCTGAACCCCCACATTGTTCAAGGGTCCACTCCGCACAAAGACGCCTACCCATTGGCAAGTTCTGAGAGCCCACAAATACACAAAGGCATCCTGTGCACCTTCTTGAAAATGAACATGTTTAGCTCTCCCCCCAAGATCACATGCATTATGGTGTGTGCATGGGGCCATCCCACCCAGACCATGATCTGCATTATAAGTGGCATTAGTGGAGATCAGTTTTCTTCTTATGGCTCTGGTTTAAAAACATAGATATAAATGCCTGTTTTAACATTTTGTTTCTGAACCCCAGGTGTACATTTATATGGATTAGTGACAGGCTTAGAATCAAGTCGAACTGGTGATTCCCAACCAGACTTCACCTTAAAAGAAAACAAAAAGAAAAAATGACCAAAGATGAGGAAGGCAATAATAAGTCTGTAATTCTCTCCGCAGCCCACATGACAAAATTGAGTTATTTCTGTTCCTTACCCCTGCTCTCGCCTGTCTTCTTTTCCCACGCTGCCCATCTTTCCCCTTTGTGGCTGATTTCAGCCTAATCTCCCCCTTGGTAAATCTTACAGAATCAGGTTAAACTGTGAATTGTAATCTGCCCTCAACTTTTGAATGACTTGGGGATAGCCCCGTATCCCCAGTCTCCCAAAGCAGCTCTCTTCACACCAGGTGAATTAGACCAATCAGGGGACACATGGATTTCTGAGGGGGCAAGCAGGACCATAGACTCTTCAGGGAATCTATTTCCAGGTGCTTTCCTGGGCTCTTCCTAAAACCGGGTGTGTGTGCGTGTGCTGAATCCCAGGGGCTCTCTGCCCCCCGCACGCCCTCACAGGGTGCAAGTCACACACATCTTGGACCCTTTTTTTTCTTTTTTAAAGATTTTATTTATTTGACAGAGAGATAGAGATCACAGGTAGGCAGAGCGGCAGGCAGAGGGAGAGGGAGAAGCAGGCTCTCTGCCGAGCAGGGAGCCCGATGCAGGACTCGATCCTAGGACCCTGGGATCATGACCTGAGCCAAAGGCAGTGGCTAAACCCACTGAGCCACCCAAGCGCCCCCCCTCCTTTTTTAAAGATTTTATTTATTTATTTGACAGAGAGAGAGATTACAAGTAGGCAGAGAGGCAGACAGAGAGAGGAGGAGGCAGGCTCCCTGCTGAGCAGGGAGCCCAATGCGGGGCTCTATCCCAGGACCCTGAGATCATAACCTGAGCCGAAGGCAGAGGCTTTAACCCACTGAGCCATCCAGGCATCCCCATTCTGGACCTTTAAAACAGGCCTTGTGTGAGGGTATAAATGGGCAGAAGCCAAACGAAAGGAGAATTCTAAACGTCAGTGTCAGAGCTGTGGAAGTGAAGAGCTCTAATAACTGGGAAATAAATCATTTTATAAATTAGGTGTTTTCACTTTCTTGCTGTCCACAAAATGAGGCAGGACCCACATACATTGTCAGTTGACATTTTATTACAAATAATTTTTGAAGATTGCGAATATAGTACAGCATCAACTTGTAGGACAGGAAGACATTTCCAGCTCTTTTGCAGTTTGCGGGGTGATGTGACTAACTCTAGTCAATGAAATGTGAGTGGAATGAAGCATGTGACTTCCAGGCCAGGGATGTAAGAGGCAGCAAGTCACCTTCATGCTCCCTATTCCTTGTGGCTGGGCCACGTTTGGAGGTGGCAGGGCCACAGGCTAGAAACTGCCCCGATATCTGAATCAGCACGTGGACAGTACACCCTGAAGAGTCACTGCAACAGAGTGGGGCAGGCGTTCTAGAGTAGGCAATAAACCTGTGTGTGCAAAGCACCATGACTCCAGGCTTTATTTGTGATTGAAACAAATAGCGGTCTATCCTAACTAATATATTACTCTGTGGAACTCAAAAGGGACTAAAAGAATCTAGAGATATCCTTGAATAAGATTCCTTCCATCCTCATGTGCCTTTCTACATGAACATCATTTCACAGGAGTTGTATCTACGAAAGGAAGTAGGATGAGAATCAAGGTAAACCTCTGTCCATTTCACGGAGAGATACATTTTCAGTGATTTTTTTCTTTTATAGGCAGTAGTCATTAAAATTGGTTATATGTTTGTTTTTGATTAATTGAGTACAAATAATAATTGTAACAGTAACTCAATCCAAGAGAACTTTTTTTTAACCCCAGAGCCATATGATTCCTGGGAAGTTTTGATTTATATGCACACCTTATCAAAGGCTGTGATAGGGTGATCAATAAAATACTCTGAATCATTAAATGTAATAAGTTAACAATAAAATTCTGTGGGAGGTGTGAAATGAAAATTACAGGTTCAAGAAGAAAAAGGAATGAGGTCAGATTTCTCACTACTAAACATTAGAGCTCATTCATGTGTTTTTTCTCAGTACGTGATGATGTGTATCCAATCCTTAGACCCACTCAGTCAGGTGTCTAGATTCCTTTGGACACACATAAAAGAGTGCCACAGACTTCTCTATTATTAAAATACACCAGCATAGTCAAATATTAAAATACATGAGAAATCCTTTTCTCTACAGTCCTTCAAATTGGTCTTGAAAAAGGTGAGGTGTTAGCATTGTTAACGTCAGCTGTGGAAGAGCACAGAGTTTTGCAAAATTCTTCTAGGTGATGTAGGAGTAGAAACTGTTCCAAGCTATATGCAGATTTGATGATAATTTATAAATAAGTATGCTGTCCAGGGATTCCCTGAGGGAGAGGCAGAAGTAGGGCCCCAATGAGGTTTTGAGCCCTAAATTGGCATTTCGTGGACTTTTTCCCCATTAAATCCCACAACAGCCTGTGAGTCCGTGACCAACACTGTTGCCAAGCTAAGGGTACTGAGGCCCCAAGAAGTCAGGTCATCCACCAAAATCACAAGCATAGTGAGTGGGGAGTTAGGGATTCAAGACCAGGCTTCTTTGAGCCCCCAGCCCCCTAGGTTTTCCTGTGAAAAGGGAACAGCATATTCTCTTTTGGATGCTGTGTGGGCTTTGGTGTCAACTTGTGTCCAAGTGAGGGAAGAGAAGGCACAGCTCAGGGAAAGTAGCCCTCCTGTTGTACTGAAGATTTGGTCAGGGGCTTTTCCACACCCAAACCTCAGAGGAGCTTGGTTTTGACTAAAAAGGGAGGCAGTTCTGATGCCAGACCCACTCCCAAGAAACATTCAGTCTCGGTAAAGCCCATGTACGGTTCACGCACACGCAGCTCGGAGACTCACACCCTTTTGCAACCAACAGAAGGACGTTGGGTGGCTATGATGAGACCCCGCTCGGTCACCGGGGCACAGACCAATCGAAGGGTGTGGTGGGAGAGGGGAGGGTCAGCACAGATGGAGCGACGTGGTGGTAATTTATGGTTCCTAACAGCATGTGTGCTGGCACCCATCACACAGTACGCACCACACAGGATATAGAGTAAGATGTGGTCTGCCTGGGATGTGCACAGCCATCCTCGTCTCCCCACCCTGTACTGGGGACCTGCCGTGGCATATTCTGCCCCAGGAGTAAGCCATGTGCTGGAGTGATGGGCCAGGTGGATTCAGGAAACAAAGCATCCGTATTCCTTTGCTTCTCCCAATATGGGATGATTATTTAAGGGCAGAAAGGGTCATCTGGTAGTGAGTTGCCTAATCAGATTTTAAAACTCCCCCAAAGTCCATCTTTAATATTTTTCAAAACCACCTCTCCTCCTACCCCCTTGTGAAATACACCAGTTGAAAATATTATATTCCGACATCTAAACACAAAAGTCTCTGACCGTGGCAGTCTAGGGCTGCAGCTAGAAGTAGCCCTGGTAGTTTTACCCTTGACTCTGGGATCTCACTTCTTCACCTTAGCCAACAAACAGCTGCATGCCCGCATTCAGGTGACCGAGGACTTAGCATCCTGTCATTGCAGGCTCTTAATAATTAAACAGAACATTTCAGAACATGTCATGGTTTGGGAGGGACTCAACACTGTGACTCACTCATGCGGTAAGTACCTTGCCAGCCCAGATCCCTTCAGATGCCACATTCATTGAAGTACTTTGTCTGTTCTTTCTGTCGCTATAATTGATATGAAAAGATAAGCAATTTTTAGAGGGCACAAGCAAGGGGGATGGAAAATTGAATTTCCCTTGCAATCATTTTATCAGCTCTAATGTACATCCATCACACATCTCATCTGGGAAGATCCTAAACAAAGTCATGGTTATCAGCTGAGATGAGGCCACAGAACCGGTTGTTAGTTGTAAATGGAGTTTTCTGTGAAAAGCTGTGTTTACTCACTGGTTGGATAGAGATGACAACCATGGTCAGTTCCCTGGTGTTCGAGCTTTTACTCTTTTCCAGATGAAATAATCGCACTCTGTTCTTCCTGGTGCCCCCTTTTTCTTTTATGAATAGGCTCAGTGTTCCAAAGCTGCCAGTCAGGAACCACCTGTTCAGTTTGTCTTCCTTCAGAACCTCTGAGGTTTGCAAGCTCCACATTTTCTGACCTGGGCTAGACTGTCTTCGTAGCTCATCCTTCAGGAAAAGGAAAATACGTGATTTTATGATACAGAGGGAACGCGAGAGTGAAACCAATCTCTTTAATATAAATGGCCAGGGTTGTGGAGGGCAGGCAGGATACCCCAGTTGCTAATGTTGATTTCGAGCAGTCAGGTAAGGATGGGAAGACATGATCTGGCCTAACGTGGGATGAAAGTGTGTATGAGAGAAAGTGAGGTTGTCGTAGTTTGGGCCGCTGTAGCAAAATGCCACAGACACAGACATTTCTCTCTCACTACTCTGAGGGCTGGAGACTGCCAACGTGTCAGGTTCCAGTGAGAACCTGCTTCTGGGCCGTGGACTTCTCATTGTACCCTCACATGATGGGAAAGGGCCCCTTTTATAAGGGCACTGATCTCCTTCATGGGACTCCATCCTTGTGACCTGATTGTCCTCCCTTTAAAGGCCCCACCTCCTGATGCCATCACCTCCTGTCTCCACGTGAAGGTTTAGGATTTCAACCTAAGAACTGTAAAGGGACATGAAAGTGCAGGGCATTGTGGTAGACAAAGCAGTCATTATTCACTGAGCGTCTGCTCTGTGTCCGGTGTCTAACTAGTATGGGTAATTTCAGCCCTCATTTTTAAAAAAGCCCTAGGGGGTCAGTATTATCCCCATGTTACAAATGAGGAGGAAAATGAAGGGAATAAATAGCGTGCACAAAGCTACACAGTTAATTACATGTTTTACTTTCAACCCCAGTCTGTCTTCTCCCAAAGAGATTTTCACCATTTTATTGGTTGAGATTATTTATATTGCAGATCATTTTAGGCTTTTAAGCTCATGTTGAAAGTTCTTACTCTGGTTGGTGCTTTACTGTTTGCAGCCTAACAACTGGTCACCTTCTGGTAGCAGTCCCGTTCATCCTTTACAGCTTAGTCATAATGTTTTATTGCTGATCACTGTAAATGATGTTCTTTTGGCTCTTATAGAAGGCAATTATAGCACATAATTAAAATTGTAGATCTTTACAGTATGCTTGTGAATATTAAATCAAGCCTTAAGAAAGTCAAGCATAAAGCATCTGTTAAAGTAAAAGGTCACTCAGCAACTCTGAAGACCATTACCAAACTCAGAGAGCTGGACTCCCTGCTTTTCCACAACAGTGTATCTGAGGTGTAAAAAACAATGGAATTTATATCAGAAATAATAGAAACCAGAGATTTGTCTGAAGATCTATGTCCAGTCTGTGTGTTCTAATTAGCGAGTTCTTAGCAATAGCCCCACTTGTGAATCTTTGTTCTTCAGATAATTCTCCCACCTATACCCTCTCACCTTCTATGATCTCCAGGAATACCCTCCTTAGCGCAAAGTCAGTTCCTACCATCAGAGCCTAGTGTAGTTCTGCTTTTGGTAAAGCAAGTCATAGGGGCTGCAAGAAATGTGACTACTAGTTATCAGTGTAACTTGCTGTTTGCCCGGGAGTATTTGGTAAGTGTAGCTTTTTCAGGTAGAACCCAAAGGCTATTGTTTTACCTAGTTCCATAGGATAGGAAAACGTGAGCTGAGAATTTTCTGGTCCACTCTGGCTATACACCTGAATGACTATCTGGGAAGTCTGAAGGCTGTCATGGTTTTATGATTTTCCTAGGGAGCAAGATTCGGACACCAACCCAGAGGGGCAGTAGCTCACAGTGGAACTCTCTGGAAGAATAGCTATTTTTCCATTTGGTCCCCAACATGGACCCAGGAGTTGGCATCAAAGCTGGAGAAGCAGGAAGCCAGCAGTGGTGACCTGCCGGCTGGCCCCATGGGGTTAGTTGGTTGTTTGTGTAACTGAGAATGGATTTGGGGGCTGTAGCCCACGTGCTATGGCAGGCCCCACTCTGTGCCCTTCACTTTCCTGGGCCCCCTTCACTTTCCTGGGCAGACTGTAGCACAAGCCAGTATATTTCCCCATCAGGATGTCACTCTGAGGCTATATTAATGCAGACAGGGTTGAATTACACCCAAGCTTGCTCTCCAGTGGGAAGCTTTCCAGCACAAATGTGCTTCAGAATTCAGACGTCTCCCTTTCCGTTCCTTAAGACTTTGGGAAGCACCCTCGTCAGAATGACTTGCGCATGAGACCATACGCTAAAGTGGACCTTTGGTTCTCAGTTCATTTCAGAAAGTTGAAGTGGATTCACGGTTTTTTAGCCTACACAGGAAAACTTCTCCTGAAATGAGAAAATAGCCTCAGAAAAAAAATTATGCAAAAATGTTGCTATCATAAAGAAATATGAAATGAATAGGCAGTGTTCTGAGCCTTTTGTGTCTTTGTTCATTTTAGTTATGGTATTCACAAAATCATGACAGTAAGCATGTTCTTGATAAAAATCTAGAAATTTCTAGTTGACTTGAACCCTATGCTGGCCTGAAGATTAGCTGGATCATATCCACCTCGTAAGTTGTACCCAACGGACAGGTACTAAGCTGTTCAGCCCCCACCAGCTTCTGTTCTGACCGCTGGTCAGTGTAGATTTTGACTATCAGTCCAGCCTGGAAGGATATTTGGGGACACATAAAAAAGTAAGCTTATCATCATTGTGGAAACACCTTACATACCCGGCCTAGGGTCCCAGAGTCACCCAGCGCCACTCCTCCATACCTTATTGTCTGTCTCTACAGAACAGGCAGCTGGACGGGCCGCGCTGGGATTTCCTTCTACCTTTAAGGTCTGCGTATCTCATTTTGTTCCCCATAATCCCTCCTTTTAAAAATTCAGATTTCACTTCTGCTCTTTCATTCAGAAAATACTGAGCATCTCAGATGTGCTGGCATTATGCTTGATGCTGAGGAGGCTGGGCATGGCGCATGTTCTTGCCGTTCACAAGCTCCGGCTTTGCTAAGGAGAGGCAGACCATGAGCGAATGGCAGGGATGGGACGGGTGGACCGCCTAGTGGAATGCATGTAGGTGGGAGTGTTGTGGAAACACAGGCCAGGGAGCATAAATTCTGCTCCCAGGTTGGAAAGCATCCTTAGCAGAATTCTGTCATCTTTTCATTCATTTATGGAGAGATGCAGTCCCAGTGACACGATGAAGGCAAGGAGTTTTGGGGTGGAACAATGCTCTGTTCAGCTAAGGATGGTTGCAACGGCTGTCCTGTTGTCTGCTCCCTGTTTTCCATACCAGTGTTCCCAGCAAGACTGCGTTTCCCACACGCTTGTTCCATAAGTGTCCCGTCTTGATCTCTTACCAGAATAGACTTTCCATGGGGGTAGGCTTTTTGTTTTCATTCCCCAAAAGCAGCGAGGGGCACACATGACAAGCAGTGGGGCCTCGTGAGTGCTCATTCAGTGAAAGAGCAAGAGTGCTTAGAACCCAGCACCCTGCTTTCCCATCTCTGCTGCTCAGCCCTGGGCAGCACACCTCTCCTCAGGCCCACCCCATCCTGATCTTGCTTCTGTCTCCACCTCCTCGAGAGCCTGCTCACTAGCTCTGTCCTGCTTCTTCTCTTTTGGGAGTCATAGCTCCTTCTGGTTCTCCTGACTCCCAAACTTGAGGATTCTCCATTGTTTTTAGGCCTTAGGTGCACTATTTCAGTTTGTTTTTCTGCTCTTTTGTTTCTACCCCAGAGAACTCCCTCGTTCTCGTGACTTCCTGTATCACTTTGATCAGGTGTTCTCTCCAGACCTCAGTGCCAATCTGAGCATTCAGTCTTCCCATGGAAAGTTGCATGAAATGATGTAATGATGAAATGACGAAATGGTGTCCTCGATGGGGTGACATTCTGATCATCTCCTAATTGTTCTTATTGTCTGATTTAGTCAGATGCCCTGAAATAGAAGGCATGTCCCCAAACTTCACCTCAGTTACTGACTTCTTTCTTCCCGTGCTGTGACCACTTGGCCCACTGGTGGCCGGCTTCTCTCTGTGTGGCACTGTTGCTCATCCACCTGGCCTTGCTTTTCCCAGTCTGACACAGTGCTTGGGACACTGTGCCCTGAGAATGATGTCCACTGTGTTGCTTGCTGCACAGTTTCACTTGGAAATTAAATTAGCCTATCTCCTTAGACTTCCTGTGCAGAGCAGGCTGTTCTCCTAAATTCCCTAGGGAGTCCTCTCACTGCCTTTCCATATTTCCACCTCTTCTCTGTTCCTGAACATTTCACCT
The DNA here is from genome assembly GCA_002007465.1 of Ailurus styani. Lineage (NCBI taxonomy): Eukaryota > Metazoa > Chordata > Mammalia > Carnivora > Ailuridae > Ailurus > Ailurus styani. The sequence continues at coordinate 4,455,240 of LNAC01000028.1, read as the reverse complement.
GAATCCCTGCATCTTCCAGAACATGTATCCATCTGTCCATCGGGTCATATATCCACCCACCCATCCATCCATCCTTTAATCTGCTCACTCAGCTTACATTTACTAACTACCTAGTGAGTGCCAGCACTGTGTCAGGTGTTGACATTATAACAGTGATCAAGGTAGACCGGTTTCTGCCATCACAGCTTATGCTGGTGGGACAGAAAGGCCAACAAGCATGTTTAATATGATACGGAATGTCCTAAGTTAGGGAATAGTAATTTTCCCATTCATCCTGGGTGTCTTCCACTTCCATTTCTAGTCCTTTGCCTGCTGTAAAAGATTGGTCTGGTAAATATAAAGATAGGCAAGATGGTATGTTGAAGAAATACTTCAGGGGGAAGAGCCTTTAATAGATCTTATTTATATGGCTATTGGTGTAGACTTACATAGAGAAAATGGGGGAAATTTTCAAGAGATGGATTATGTGAGAAATAGAACCAGTCAGTAGAATTAACAGCCTTTGAGCCATGGGCTCATTATTCTCCTGAGCAGAGCCCTTCCATGGGCAAAACTGCCGGAGCCTGGAAAGAACGCCAGCACCCATGCTCCGCGAGCCCAGTGTGTCAGACTGTAATTCAGAAGATGAGTGGCTTTACAAATGGACTATTAATAAAAGTTCTTCATCTTTAAGCCATTCAATATGTAATTTGTAAAAATTGATTTCCTTATACCTTATGCTTAAGTTATGTATATAACTCATAGACATATACATAAAATAACTCAGATGGAGGAGTTAAAACTATGATATTGGGCGCTAGAACTGCCAAAACAGGATCCCACCAATGGCGGTTCTAAGCCACAGACGATTATTTTCTCACAGTTCTGGAGGCTAGAAGCCCAAGAACAAGGTGCCAGCAGAGCTGACCTCTTCTGCGGGCTTGCTGGTGGAGGCTTCACTCTGTCCTCACATGGCTTTTCCTCTGTGCATGTGGAGAACAGGAGAGCGAGCTGGTGACTTTTCCTCTTTTTAGAAGGACACCAGTCCCATCAAATTAGGGCCCCATCCCTATGACCTCCTTCTTCTTTAATTACCTCATTAGAGGCCCTTTTTCCAAATACATACTGGGGATTAGGGTTTCCACATATGACTTTCAGGTGGACAGAGTTCAGTGCGTAACAACTACCCCATCCTTGTTGTGACTTCTTTCCTAAAGTATAGCCTCCCTCTAGATGACCTGTCCGCTTCATCCACCCGGAGGCTGTGTTTCATTTAGTCCACACAATACTGCTAAAAATACGTGAGCCAATATTTCAAAGTCGAGAGAAACTCTTCCATTTTTAAATAATACCTGACGAGCAAGCCATGCAGGGCCCACTTTCCCAGTTTGGACAGTCTACAGTTGAAAGCATTCTCTGGAGGCTGAGGCTTCCATTTGCATGTGGAGTGCAGTGTTTGGGGAAAAGATTCATTGTGGATTTCAACTTGTTGCAGGTTTCTTTATTTTCTTTCTTTTTTTTAGAGAAAGAGAGAGAGAGTGGGGGAGATGCATGAGGAGCAGCAGAGAGAGAATCTTAAGCAGGTGCCACACCCAACATGGAGCCCGATGCTGGGCTCAATCTCACAACCCTGAGATCATGACCTGAGCCGAAATCAAGAGTCAGACACTTAACCAAATGACCCACCCCCAAATTTAAAATAATTTAGCCACCCCTAAATTATTGTAGATTTAAAGCATTGTAAGGGGCAGGTATTTTAGAGTGAGAAATGAAGCATCTTTGTTCTTGAGAGAGAAGCACACGTCACTATGGAAACCACAGCACGAGGCACCCACACAGGTCTGGGGGACGGGAAGGTTTTCCCTGAGGAACTGGTATTTGACTGGGACATTAAGGTTGAGTAAGAACTGTTAGATGAAGAGCTGGGGAGGAAGGCCACCCCAGTAAAGGGAACATTCATGCCTAGGGTCCACAGAAACTTCTCTATTTACAGGCTTTAGACATACCAACTTCCCAGATAAGAACAAAGCTCGACCTGAGCAGAGGACCCAAACATAACCATTGGGAAATAGGAACAATGCTTTAAAAACCAGGGGACTCCACAAAACATTGATGATCTGGTGACCTGGACCCACATCCTCCTCAAGACAATAGTCAGCTTCAGCTGAGTCTATGTGGCTCAGTTTCCACGGCACAGCTGCCCCTCTGGCCGCAGCCCCAACTCTCCTGGGCTGTGTCCCTAATAAGGAGACCAACCAGGCATGAGTTATTATAATGTCCATGCTGTCGTTTCTCTTATAGTAGAGAACTCTTTTGCTCTCCCCATCTCTATCCAAAATAGGGAAATAAAAGTTAGACAAGGAGGTGGAGAGTAGCTCACGCTGCCCGATGGGGTCATTTCGGCCGCCTGTCTGCTTGGTGCCCACCGGCGGGAATTTGGGCGAAGGCATGTCAGTGCTGCTCACCATGAACAGCCAGGGTCCTCTAGATCAGGGATCTCCGATCAGGGCTGTCACTGCAGGGACCTTCCATGCGGGATGTTCTACCAAACCCGGCTTCCATGACAGACACACGTCCTGTCACCCGGACGGTGGTGCCCAAGGAAGCGCCTCCCGCTGCGAGGTCCCCTCCCACCTCCCTTCGTAGCCCAGGACCCCCTCATCTCCCCTGGTGTGTTGCTGTGGACTGTCAAGTCCTCCACCTGTCAGACCAAGGACTATTCCAAAGCAGGCTAGTGCTGAGAAAGTGGGTGACTTTCACAACGGGGTAAGAAATCCTCTCTAAAGTCAGGTGGCCTACAGTTCCCAGCTTTCAGCAAAATTGAAGGAGGACCTCATCAAGCTGTCAGCCAATAGATCATTAAAAATAATGTTTGATGATAAATTACTGTGTAATTTGGGGCATAGTCATTGGAATGATGTCAAGGAATTGACACTGTTCTAACAAAACTCCTTCCATTCCCATATGCTTATGTATGAAAATAAGTTTTCTCACTGCACACATTTATAAAAACAAAAAATAGAAATAAAATTGATGCTGAATGCTTTCTCATTTTAGCTGGAAGTAATATTCATCCATGAATACATGAACTAATTTTTTAAAAAGTCCCATTCATCCACCAAGAGATGTATTTCCAATAAAAGTATACTTTTCCATGTTCAATATTTGTTAAAATTGGTAATGATGAATGTTGGTGTGATTATTATTACTAATAATTGTAACGGATGACCAACCAGAGTTGTTGTTTTTTTGTTTGTTTGTTTGTTTTTAGCTTTCAGAGTTTTTGGGTCATGGAATTCAGATAAAAAAAATGAAATATCCTTTCTTGTGTAGAGAAGTGTGATAAAAGACTTTCAAACATAATATATATGACAGTAAATAAAAGTCTATGCATGGATTGAGAAAAAGGAATGATGTAAAATTTCCAGGTATTAAAAAGGAGATTTTAGGATAAATAATCGTTGGTATGAAATCACAATTGTATCTAGGTCTCTTTGGATACATTTAAAAGAGTGTTCTAAAGTTTCACTTTTAAAATACACTAGAATTAAATGTAAATATTTAAATGTAAAGTTTATGTGTGGGGGTTATAGTTTTTCAAAATTCTTTTATGGACTCAAGGGGCAAAAATACTGGATGTGAGTTTTATTTTTTATTTTTTAAAAGATTTTATTTATTTATTTGACAGAGAGAGAGAGATTACAAGTAGGCAGAGAGCCAGGCAGAGAGAGAGAGGAGGAAGGTAGGCTCCCTGCTCAGCAGAGAGCCTGATGCAGGGCTCGATCCCAGGACCCTGAGATCATGACCTGAGCCGAAGGCAGAGGCTTTAACCCACTGAGCCACCCAGGTGCCCGGATGTGAGTTTTATGATTGATTTACAAATGAAAGGTGAAGCAGGGGAGGGGATAGGAGAACCTCCAAAGGGTCTTTCCAAGGGCGCCAGGATGGGAGAAAACCAGAAGGTCAGACAGAGGACAAACCTCATAAAATTTATAAACGTGCTGGGCCAATATATTAAACAATAATCATATGAAAAGTGACAGGGTAGAATAAAAATAATTTAAGTATATGACAGTTTCTTAACCCTAAGTGCCCATGAAAAATCACCGGCTGGTTCAGGACTTTTCTTGAAAGCACCCAGGTGATCTTACTATATCGCCAGGGCTGCAAATTATTTGATTCAAGTCAAGGTGTGGTCCTTGGACAAGGGATATAAACATCATCTTGGGATCTTGTTAGAAATACAGGATTTTGAACTCCACCACAGTCCGACTGAGTCAGATTCTGAATCTGAACTAGATACTTAGGTGATTCATATGCACATTCAGGTTTGAGGAAGCCAGGAGTTCTACCAAGTTCCTGGAGCTGCTGGTGCTGGTACAGTAGTAGAGTTCTAGAGCAGAGCTGCTCAAAGGATGGTCCAGGGCCCGGCAGCATCAGCATCACCTGGACATTTGGTAGACATGCCAATTCTCAGGCTCCCATCCCAGACCTACTGACCAGAATCTCTGGGAGTAGGATCCAGGAATCTGGATTTTAACGAACTCTCAGGCAATTCTGGTACTCACTAAAATTGGTGAAGGACTGCTCTAGAGAGAAACATGGACTAGCTCTGAGCCTCAGGTCCACTTAGGGAGATGGCAAGGAGCTAAATACCCCAAGGCCCAGCCTAATGAGAGAGTCGCTGCTAAACTTCATCACAAGCTCCATCTGTCTCCAACTCCCAGTCTCCTGTTCTGCCAGGAGCCCTGGCTATCCGGCCGATTTTATGTAGGCGCGACCCTATAGTGCCTTAGATCTTCCCTTGTGCCACATGCACACACGGCCCTTGGAAACTCGGCCCCTAGCCATGCACTGGGGGATTCAGAAGGCTAGCTACCAGATCTGAGAAGGCTGTTCAGTAGATTCAGGTACAAACTCCCCCAGTGGCTCGCTTCATCTGAGCTGCAGATCTGATGTGGCCAGGGGCATCTGTGTTGGGAGGGACGCCGTGCATGTCTGCGGCAGGTCCCAGGAGAAGAGTTGCAGTTTGGGGCCCAGACTGGGGCAGGCCCATTCCTTCTGCTGGAGAGCACTGTTCATCATTCAAGAAGGACAGACATCTCACTCTAATGAGTCTCTGGGCCCTCATAGACACTGAGCACCGAGTGACCAGTTCCCAGAACTGCCTGTCATAAGCCAGGTATCGTGAGGCCCTCCACGTCATGAGGATGGTCAGGCAGAGATGGCCCATTCACAGAAAGGCAATAGAGAGCAGAGAGAGAAGGCAGTAATTACGTGAAAGGGAACCCCAGACTCCCTTGGCGCATACGTCTGCTCTGACCAAGCTCTGGGTGCACCCTGCCAGACAAACCGCGAGACCAGCGGGCAGCTGTTTCCCACTGTTCTACGCCACTGGAATTTGTCTCCCTTGTAGTACTCAACCCAGGTGCAGATGGACTGTCTGAATCTGTCCATTGGAAAGCATGTGGTATCACCACAGGGGCAGCCAGGAAATTGTGCTGTTTGTGAAGGCCCAGCAGAAACCAAATGTATCCCATCAGAGAAGGATTCTCAGAAGAACATAGGTCAGTGGTGGAAAGGAAGGTGGCCGAACTCATAGTCCTCTTTGGTGAAGATGCATGTAGCGCCTGCCTACACCCCTCAGTTTGTTCAGATTTAGGAAGAAATGGGTCTCGTGAAGAAATGGGTCTTCAGGTACTTCATGATCAAGGAACTTTGTAGCTCAGGGCAGCTGTGCCTTCCCCATGTTCTTGACTTCCTCCGTGCTGGGCTTCAGCCACCTAACAGGCTTGTGAGACAGTCCTCCTGGTAGCATGGACCCCGACACTAACTAACGCCAAAGGGAAAACCAGAACCACTTCACTTGACTTTCTGTTGACTTCTATTTACTTCAGAATTCTGCATCGCCTGGGCCCACATTGCTCTGTGTTCTGGACCAAGTTGAATTTTCTGGTTTCAGATTGTCTTCTTTATGACTACAGGCAGGATATGATTTATTAACTTTTTCTCCAGCTATTTAAGAAAAGAGCTTTTATTGTGAAGAAGAAATTGTTAAAACCCTATCACCTGCAAGTAGGACTTGGCTTTCTTCTCTGAATTAACTAAAATCAACCTGTTTTCAATTGATGATATTCCTTCATTAGTTTTAATTCATTTTTAAGCACATCCGATTTTTTTATTCATAATGCTTTTGATGAAAATTAATTAGTTTCTTTAAGAACTGAAACAATATTATCACAGGCTCTCAGACACTGTTCAACGAAAGGGCCCTATTATAATGCCAGCCTCAGGGTCCAGAACGTGCATCCATTTCAGAGAGATCCCACTGTAGAGTGAAGCTCTGTAGGCATTTGGCTGCTGGTGACCTGGGCCTCAGTTTTCTCATCTGTAAAAGGACTGTGAACCAGGTGAGCCCTATCTAAACTTTTGTTTTATGGACCCAACTTAATTTTTGTAGGATATATGAAGAATATATGGAAAGGTCATATAAATGTTATACTGATTAAACATTTTTGTAGCCCAATGTAGAATGGCAGTCAAAATTCTAAGTCGTAAAATCTTAGGAAAAAGTATAGATGGGTAAGAGATGAGAGAACAGTAGACTCAGTCAGGTATCAGGTCGACCCCAAACTAATGATGAAGACCTAGGGGAGTCCCCAGGTGTGCTAACCTGGAGGGATCCCCGATGTGCTGCCCTGGGGGGGGTCCCCGAATGTGTTGCTCTGGTTCTTGGGGAACAGTAAAGCTTGAAGTCTACACCTTGGCTGATCAACCCCCAGATAGCCAGCTTTGTTCAACTTAATCTCTTTTGCAACAGGCAACTGTGAAACCAAATGTCACTAAGCCAAAGAAAAATCTACTTCCTTAACTATAATTTCAATAATGAAGAATTTAGAGAGAGGAAAAAAAACAACTTTTAAAAGTACCTCTTAACTTAATGCAGCTCTTCAGTCTGCATTTGACATCACTGTTTGCCTAAGGCCATGGAGACAAAAGTCAAATCTATTTACCTACCATGTTTTTGCTTTGGTCTGATTGAACAAGAGCCTTAATTTTAATAAAGTGTGTGATCTTATATTCAAAGTCCATTATGAGTAGAACTCCTAAATTAATCCATTCATTACTCACCAAATGAATGTTGTTTTAAGAAAAGGGCTTTTAACACAATACTTTATTAGAATCTACGCTTCAGCAGAACGTTTCTTATCACACAAGATACGGGGCTTAGTGGCCTAGCCCAGGGAGGTGAGGCAGAGAAGGGGGTCCCGAGAGCCAGGGTGGCTCAAGAGCAATGACCCAGACGTGCTCATGGACATGTCCAGTTGGGGACAGCCGAGAGGGAGGGAGGCAGAGTTGGGAGACAAAGCTCCTTCAGGCTGGATGGTGGGAGGAGAAGAAAAGCTTCCTCTGAGACTCCCAAGTCTGCAGCCAAGCCCAGCAGCAGAATGGAAGCAGGAGCAGCTGTAGAGCTGGTCAGACTTGAAAACAGATTGCAAAGCTGCCCTCAAAAAAACAAAAACAAAAACAAAAACAAAAACAAAAACAAAACAAAACAAAACAAAAAAAAACCCCAGCCCTTGATTCAGTGTTCCTGAAGCTATGGGCTCCCTCCAGCATCCTAGAGAGCATTCTGTCAGACACGTGGTTTTTTTCTTCTTAACAAATGCAGCCTAGTCAATTAAAAAGAAATTCCATTTGCAGTGAATATTTATTTAACACTGAACAGGTTGCTTGCTATACGAGCCCCAAAATAATACAAATAAAATATATTTGAGTGTATAGAGAAAATTACTGGATACATTTAGAAAGTGACTGGATCATCAGTATAAGCAGATTGAAATTGTGGTTTCTGAAATAAGTTCAGTAGAAATGATACTTTATTTGAACTGCTCTCCTATATACTATATTAGAGAAATCCAATTTAATAATTTTAGACCATATTCCCAATTACTTAAAGAAGAAGGGTGGGTTTGTATTTCTTGATAACGAATTTGTGTTTCTGTTTGAAGTAAATGAGAGTAACTTGCACATAGCAGGAGGAAAGAGCCATAGAAATTTTGTTAACTCTAAGTTTAGGTTGCTGATAAATGACACTCTCGTTTTCATGAGCTGAATAGTAAAAGAGCTCATGGGGGACACACACCCAACCACAGGCATGTGCATACACATACACAGGAAAAAAAACCTGTTGGCACGTCCCTTTGGGTATGTAGTTAATATACTGCTTAAAGGGATCTCAATAAAGACTTCCTATAAATTATGTTTATTGCATAAAAATAAGTAGAGAATAAGGTATGAATTCTAAATGTGTTAGGGGAATTCTACCCTCTGATTTTGAAAAGAGAAGGACATTTCTTTAAGGAATTGGATTATCTGCAACTGATCATTTCTGAACATAATGTAGAGGGCCCATCTCCCAGCGGAGCCAATGTTTGGTTGCCCTTTCCCCAAGCCCCCGCTCCCACTCAGCTCCCTAATTCCTTGAGAAGTAGCCAGCCATCCATCTATAAAGTCCCTCCAACTCTGTATGTGTTGACCCATCCTGTTTGCTTCCCTTCTATTCCAGAAGGGCATTTCTGCTCCTGTTCAAGCCTGACACCACGGCCCCCCACCACTTCCCTGACCCCGTCTTCTCCAGGAGGTTGGCTCCGCCTTGTCCTCTCTCCCGTTACCTTCCTTGCACATCTGTAGGCATACTCAGTGCCTTCTCCTTGACGTCGTGTCTGAACCCTAAGTTGCTGTCAGACACCATCAGACTCCCATTCTTGGGCCTTCACCCTCCGTGGTTCTCTGGGGTCTGGTCCCCACTGGCATTGCCACCAACGGGTCAGAAGTGACCTGCTCATCTCCATGCCAGTCTCCTCAGCACCCCTGTTCTAGCTTTGCTAACTTGCAGGCAGCTCTTGATCAAGATTTCTCTTGGACTCTTTGTGTTTTGCACCCTTTCCCCATTAAACGTCCTGCTAGGGAAGCTGTCCTTGCCTCATAGCTCTTTCCTGTTAGTGTGGGTCTCTTGGGCCTGGAGCCCCTGGTCTGCTCTCGTGATGGTGCGCTCTGCTGCTGGCATCTCACACGGCCTCCTCAGACCAGCCTCTATGTGATGCCAGGCCTCATTTCTTGCCCAGACCCAGTACTCTCTCACTAGCACTGAGACCTCTTAAAACTGGAAATCAGAGGATCGTCTTAAATTCCTCACCTAGTTCCATTAAGCTCCCAAACTCCATGGGTTCTATTTCTGAAATAGTAGTAATTTTAGGTAGCATTTCCTGGGGCCTATAACATGCTACGCTGAGGGATGGATTTTACAGAGGAACCCGCAGATGTAGGGCTAGTCAAGGCTATGAGACCAGGAAGCAGTGGAGGCGGGATTTGAACCTGGTGTGTAGCGGCAAAGCCCAATGTTTCAGCCTCGCATGCGCTTCGTGGTTCCTGCTGTGCCCCTGTTGTCATGTCCATGCTCTCATTGTCTCCGACCTGGAGTGGGGATCTGGGCACTTCGCTGCTCTTCTTCATGGAAGAAGTTGTGAAAGCCGTCTACCTCCTTGCATGCTTTTAATGACTTTCATGGGTGGAAATAGTTGCAAGGGATATTATTGTAAATATTGACATTTAAAAGTAAAACTGTCACTTCATTCTTTGGAATGGGTCCACTGGAATAGCTAATTCCCATCATGATCTGATATCGAAATCTATTTCCAGAGTATGTGAAAAATGTTTTCTTGGACAGTTGGAGGTGGCACTGGTACATTATTGACTTCTGCTCCCCCCCACCCCCATGGAATTTTATCCCAATGTAACGTTCTTTTATGCTTCAAAAATTGTCATTGATCACCCTATCATACTTTTTTGCGAAGTTCAATCAGAATACCGTTAAGTATATTACAGATTTCATAAATAATTATTAAACACATTTTAATGGAAGCATAGCTCTTAATGAGATGGGTTCAAGGGTATTTATGTTTTGGTACCTTAATGACAGGAACTCAGATTGGTTCTTTGGTTTGGGATCCGGAAGGGTTTTATTCAACATGGTAAGTCCTTACAATTCAGGATGGAAAGATGTTAGCTTTTCCTTTTCAAGTGGCAGGGCAGTGGTGAAGGGGAAGGCAGAGGGAGAGCCCAAAGCTCAGGCTTCTCAGGCAGATGGCTTTAGAGAAAAGTATGTATAGAAGTTGAAGATCTGGAAATTGGTTCTCTTAAAACTGCCTGTTCTTGGAAAGTTCCTTGCGTCACCTTAACCCCGGGTCAGAGGTGCCCTGGTTTGAAGACCACACTCTGGGTGTTGCAGTGCCCTCCTCCGGCAGGTACCCAACCCCAGGCAATGGAGTTCGCTTTCTGTGCCACTTCCCTTCTTCAGAACTTAAAGTCTTCCCTCCTTGCCTGTTATTTAAGATTCTTCACACCTGTCTCAGCCTATGTATAGAGTTTCAGTTTTTCCAAATTTTTCCCCTTCTCCCCAAGTTAATGCACCCTTCTCCTGCTCTGCTCTTCTTCGGACAAGTCCCCTGGCCTGGAATGCCCTCACTCTCTTTGCTTCTGCCCTCAATATCTCCAAGATGCCTCACACATCCCCTCTCTTGTGAAACCGTATCTAGTCCTGAGCGCATTCATACCTCTGTCCTAATGCCTCCCGCGTGGCGGTCTGTGCACCTGCCTTGCCTGTTAAGGCCTGAGCTCCTTTCCTTCTGACCTCCCTTCTGACATTGGGTCCCTAGGTTAAGCACAATGCCCAGTGTCCTGCTTGGAAGGAAATTGATAGTTTCAGATGCCAAGAAATTAAACCTCTTGAATATTTGTAAGAAAATTGACTTATTATTCTTTAGGAAGATCATTTTCTTAAGGAAAATCTGTTTAAACAGTTTGATATTGTATTCATTGATTGAGAGGGTAATTTTTTGACTTGAAAGAATGTGGCAGGAAAATATTATGAATGTGGATGATCTTTTGAGCCTTATACTGACTGGTGAATTTCAGTTTAAAGCAGGGAGTAGAATTCATTTTGACAAATGATTTTGACAGGGGACACAGTCTGATAATAGATTGGAATATTGCTGATAGCAGCCATCATCTATAGTACAATACACAGTCTTTTGGGTAGTGGGATCATTGGTTCCTTTTCTTATTATTGTATCTATCTATGTAACTTTCAAAGATCGTAAGTAAATCTTTTTTAAAAAGCTGTATGGAGGCTCCCATAGGGAGTGTATACTAGAGAAGCCGACAGACCTTTAATTATGAAGGCAGTGTTTGGCACCACAATAACATATTAGCTTTACAGAAAGAGAATTCAGAAGTTAGGAATAATAATATGTATTTTCACAAGTTGAAAATACCAATAATTCACAAGCTGGGTAGGAACTAGAAGCATAGCACAGTTTCTTCGATGTTGCCTAGCAAGTTAAAATGTGGAAGGCAGGGGCGCCTGGGTGACTCAATCAGTTAGGTGTCTGCCTTTGGTCAGGTCGTGATTCCAGGGTCCTGGGATGGAGCCCCAGGTAGGGCTCTCTGCTCAGTGGGAAGCCTGCTTCTCCCTCTCCCACTGTGTGCATTCTCTCTCTGTCAAATAAATAAATAAATACAATCTTTAAAAATATATGGAAGGCATATCCTTCTGTAATCGTGTTACTGTCTTTCAAACTGCTTGTCCTATAACCAAAGCCAGTAAGCAGAGGTGGCCCACTGGGGTGAGGAACACCAGCCCTGAGGATGGGCCGCCTGCCGGAGTCTGGGCACAAGGCCGGCAGGTGCATGGCCCCATGTGGGGTCCTGAGCACTCCCTCTGCTTAGCTCCTCATCTGTCTCATGCTGGGGATAGTGATGCCCACCTCACAGGAGTGTGTAGAGTGTTAAGTCCATGTAAAGTGTGTAACAGGGCCTGCCATGTAGTAAAATAATTCCTATGTTAGTTATTATTAATTATTACTCTTGTAGAATTATTAAGTGCAGTGGCACTTATCTTACTGTTGTCTTGTTTTAATCGTTGTATATGATTGTTTTTATTATTAATAAAAACAAGACACTTCCAAGTTTTCCAAAAATTGATGGGCCTACTAAAAAAAAAAAACAACCCATGTGTGCATTATTAGTAGCTCACAATTATACACGTGGGAAGTTTCACTTATTGCAGTAAAAATTATCATTTTATTAAAATGCATTTAAAGCTTGTTAAGAGCAGACAAAGATGCTATCTACCATGAATAGTAAGCTTTTAGGAGACAATGTCTTTCTTGAAGACATGATATAGTGTTTTTTAGAAATTGAATTATTTGGGTGATATTAACATTTTAATGAAGGAATTATCCTTTTTTCATATTTCTTAAGAAACTGATATTTAATTTCGGCTTCATGTTACTGATGTTATAAGTATTTAATATATTCAAAATCTCAGTTAAAGCTAATTTATGCTCCACATTTCCATAAAGATAGAAGCATAATGTGCTTCTTTGTATCATGTCTGTATCACTCTTGCTCTGTCATCAGTGTTTCCTTTAATGGAGCTATATTTTGAAAATACCAATCCCAAGGAAATAATAATTGAGATAAGTAATACCTTTGATGTGAAAACTTGCCATTCATACAAGAGCTGTGAAGATTTGTATTTTTTAGAAGAGCCTCATTCGCTAAGTGACAGTCATGGCCACTGGGGCGGGTGGACGTGATTTACAGGAAGCCTTGTCCTCATATGGTGGACATGGGAGATGTGGCCTTTGGAGAAGGACTGGACATCAAAGTTAAATAGCTGAATTGCCTCAGATACCCCCTAGCAGAAGAAAAATAAGATTTAAAACATTGTTATTAAAGAATCAGATCTATAAGTAAAGCAGTTCATTCTCATCCCTCTGGCAGATTTTGACAAATAAAAGAAAAATGTGTCCCTAATAGGAAATATGTGTTTGAGGTATATTTTAAACTAGTTAATGCTGCTGGAGCATTGAGAGCTTGCTTGTGGAATTGAAATGGAGTTAATTGGAGTGAAAAAAAGGAGAAGGAAGGGTTGCTCTGGATCAGAGCTCTGCCTTTCCTAGAGCATCTTTTGGACAACCAAATAAGAATCCCTGGTTCCTCTTGTTCACGATGAGCAATGTGCAGTAGTGGGGGTCTACTCTTGCTCTTTCTTGGGATTGTTTAAGTCATTTTGAATTTTCACTTACAAAAATGGTTCTGGCCAGTAGCTTGTAGAAGCATGGAAGTGACCAGCCTGAGTGATGGGGGCAGAATGTCTCTGAAGGACAGCCTGCATGTTTGGAAGCTGCGGTTGCCTTGCTGTAGGTACAGGCTCACCACTGGACACACGTCAGTTGGATGAGTCTCGTAAAAAGTGAGAGAGGTGCCATTTGTTTTGTTTCTTGAAATTTACCTTGAAGACATGCCATTTAAGGAAAGAAAAACATGTCTCTTTTATCTTTAAATACTCTGTACCAGTGTCACAGTAGTCACTGACCCCAGAGTCCTTCTGAAGGAGTCACCTCATGTGAAGGCCAAAGATTAGCTTGTGATGACACTAACTAGTTCTGTCCTCCCGTGCAGCGACGTGGTGAAGTGGGCATGGGCCCTTTGGAGGATGCCCCATGCTTGTATAGTTTTTGCTGGTGGGAATGATGGAAAACAATCTGTGTTCAGACTGATCTTGGAAACATTTGCAGTCCTGAGTGTAGATTCTGGAGTTTGTTCGTTTATTCAACAGTTTTGGAGAGCATTTTAGTAAATGTTGGCTGTTGGGGATATAGTAATAAAGATGACTGTCCTCAAGGACCTCACAACCTATTACGTTTCACAGTCTTTGTGGGTTTTTTTTTTTTTTGATCTAGTGACTTTAATATTGAAAGCTTTGCTAGAAAAATTTTCTGTTAGATTTTGTATATGTACGTGTGTGTGTGTATGTATGCATTACTTCTATTTTTTTTAAGAATAAACCTTATAAATTTCTTAATTTGAGAAGAGGGATTATAACTCCAAGGAATAAAGTATTTGAGAGTTATAGAGAAAATCTCACTTTCTTGGAAAACTCGTTGGAGCCCAATCTGATGACTGGTTTTGGTGGAGCAGCAGGGTTTGGGAATCATCTGACCTCTGTTCAGGTCTCAGCTCTTCTTCCCAGTCCTGTGAGTGTGGGAAGGTTACCGCAACTCTTCAAGCCTTGGATGCCCTATTTGTAAAATGTGAATAATAAACATCACAATCCACACCTTACAGAATATTTCTGCAAATTAAATCAGATTATATAAGTAGAGCCCCTAGAACACAGTAGACGTTCAATAAATGTGAATTATGTCCCTCTCTAATCTCCTTGTCTGCAGTCTCTATACTTGTTACCAGTTTTTTATTATTAACTGTTGAGGATGATCGGATATCCTAGGGTAAGATGGTGACCATATCCCAGAATACAGACAATGAGAATGGAATGTAATTTAAGAAATATTTTGCTCATGAAATTTTAAAAAGAGCCACGTAACTTTGAGTGCCTGTATTTATTAAAAAACATAAAAGCAACAATTTGGCTTTGTTTTGCAGTATTTTCTCCTGAAAATACAGGAAGAATATATGAGATGTTAGGTCAGATGGCAGGCTGAGAATCTACCATAGTCTTTCCTTCTCACTCCAAATAATAGAACCAAAAAAGAAGACAGGTAGATGATTGATAGATAGGTAGATCAATAGATAGCACAGATAGGACATAAAGGGATATATCATTACAAGGAATTCCTGGAGGGCAAAAGTAGGTGGGAGAAGCACTAGGGGCAGAAGACAGGGAGAGTAGAATGGGGCCCAGTGCCCATGCAGGGAGACTGAGCTCCGGCAGCTCCGTCCACAGGAGTCAGCATACACCTTACTTCCTCATCCCATCCCCCTTCGGCCCCAGATGCATTCGCCTGCTAGTGAGAGCTGTGCATACTGGGGTTAGGGTTGAAGAGTGGTTGGTTCTTTCGTACACGAGGGGGGAAGGAGATCATCTAGGTGAGCATCCTAGTCAGCAGCACATCGTCCCTTCTCCCACAGAAGGATGCTCACATGGAATCTCCAGCACAAAGGTGTGCATAACATTCAGTCACTGGGCAGCTGGGAAGTCCCAGGAAAGAGAGACACAAACTCAGCAAAGAATACTCATTCGAGGAGGCACTGGAGAGAGCAAGTGGAAAAGAACTATAGAGAAAACACAGATTATGTTTTAGGAGAGATGCAAGAAAAGATTTCATCAGTAAAAACTATACATACTGGAAAGTAAAGACTGACTATTGAGACAAAAAATGCAAGAGATGGAGGAAACCAGTGGGCACAATTGGAGAACAAGCTTAGGAACCCCCCTAGAATGTGCCACAGACAGACTGTGAGATATGATGTATATGATGCAGGTAGGGAAAAGGTAATGGGCATATTTCTACACCCAGCATTTATTCAGGAACAGGTGTTTCATGCTAAGAGAAGGTGGGGGAAGTGCTACACAAAGAAATACTAAGGAATCTCCATAATTGAAGCAAAGCAAATTAAAGAGGTCACTGGGTGCCAGTAGAGACAGCAGCAAACAAACCTCCCAACACAGTATCCTGAAAGAGCCTGAAAGAAAAAAATAGAATACTTCTAGCTGAGATTCTGAGGGGAAATAACTTTGAATGTAAAACTCTATGCCATAGTCTTTCAAGTGGCAAAGACATCTGTAGACATTCTTGGTCTTGGAAATATGCCATCTACTCATTCTGAAAGAATTGATAAAGGATATGCTCCAGAAGTAGGAAAACTATATACAAATGAAGTAAAAAGGAATAAAGAATTTGCTAAACCTACTATTAAATCTAAAGACTATTTCATATTGACTTGTCAGCGCACAACAAAATTCCAAGAATCATCTACAATGAAAGGTATTGATGGTCTGGGGAGAAGAGAGGGAGGGAGTGGTGGAAAAATGAATAAAAAGTGTATGAATTTTCTTATCTTGTTTAGAAGGACATACCTATTGATTAAGTCTAGACATAAGGAAAAAGTACATTTAAGTAAATGTTAAAATGTTAAGGATAGCCACTAGAAGAATAGAAACTGAAAGGATAGCTTCCAAAAAACTGGAGGAAAAAAATGAAATGAATCAGATCAATCCAAGGAAGACTAGAAAAGAGGACTAAAAAATGAAGGATCATGGGAAATATATGAAACAAGATATGAGTACCACTACAGATGAGTACTTTCAGTAAATGTGACTAATTTAAATTCAATGAAAGACAAAGCCTTTCAGATTGGGTTTTTAAAAAGCAGTTGATTATATGTGATTTACAAGAAATATTTTCTTACCTCATTTAGGAAGGTTGAAGTAAACAGATACAAAGACACATCAGACAAATATTAACCATAATCAATCTGATTTAACAATATGATATTAGAGAAATTAGAACTCAGGTCAAATGGTATTAAAAAGGACAAAGGAGGGGCACTTCGGTGGCTCAGTCATTTAAGTGTCCAACCCTTGGTTTCAGCTCAGGTCATAATCTCAGGGTCTTGAAATCAAGCTTAGCATGGACTCTGCTTGAGATTCTCTCTCTCCCTCTTCCTCTGCCCCTTCCCTCTCTTGCTCACACTCTCTAAAGTAAGTAGATCTTAAAACAAAACAAAACAAAAAAACCCAAGACATTTCATGCTGAGAAGGGATCTGCCAAGACACTATGAGAGTCATAATTAATATGGTGGGTTGGACACCTAAAAATGGAAGGATGGTTCAGAATTATACTATGAAAAAATTCAACTCCCATTAATTGTCTAAGTTAGTCAGCCACTGGAAGTCAAAGAGAGGGTATCTAACAAAAATCAAACAAAAAAAAAACAACTTAGTCATAAATTATTAGAAGGCTTGAGTTTAAAGTCTGGATCTGGGCAAGAATGTCATCTATTACATTATCCTGAGGTCAGTAAATGAAGTAACAGGGATGTGGGGATAGAGGGAGGGGCAGAAAGACAGGAAAGAAAAGAGTTTTATAGATACTATAAAGGGGCTAGAGTATCATTATTTCAGGCAATATGATTGCTGACACAGAAAATCTAAGGTAATCTATTGGGAATTAGGATTTATGAGAGAGTCCTGAAAGATGCTTAGATACAAGATCAACATGGAAAAAATTAACAATTTTCCTGTTCATCGGGAATAACTATTTAGAGAGTGTCTGGGTTGCTCAGTTGGTTAAGCAACTGCCTTCAGCTCAGGTCATGATCCTGGAATCCCAGGATCAAGTACTGCATCAGGCTCCCTGCTCAGCAGGGAGTCTGCTTCTCCCTCTGACCCTCTCCTCTCTCATGCTCTCTCTCATTCTTTCAAATAAATAAATAAACAAATAATATAAAAAAGGAATAACTATTTAGAAAAACATAAGATAAAGGTAATAAAAAATAAACCATGCCATCACTGCAGCAAGCTAAACTGTTAAATATTTTTTAAATAAACCCAACAAGAAATACATAAGAATCTGTAGAACTTCACTGAAGATTTTGAAAGAAGGAGCAAATGGGGAGGTAGAAAATTTTCACAGATGGAAAACTCAATTATGTGAAAATATCGACTCTCCTCAGATTAATCTATAAATTCAGTACAATGAGGAGACTTACCAAATTAATTGAAGAATGAATGTGAAAACCTTTAATAAACCCTAGTACATCCATATGATGGGATACAACAGATCAGTTTTGTATAATGAGGTAGATTTGTACATATGAGTATGGCTCCAACTCCAAAATGTATTTTTCTATGGAAAGAAGAAAGTCATAGAACAGTGCATATAGTATGATTAGTTTATTCCCCCCACCCCCTTTAAGTAGCCATTACACCCAGTGTGGAGCCCAATGCAAGGATTGATCTCAAGACGCTGAGATCAAGAGTCGGATGCTTAACCAACTGAGCCACATAGGCACCCCTGACTGGTTTATTTTTAAAAACACAAGAGTCCTTTATACATTTTATTAGTACATGCATATACAGATAAATGAATTGTGAAAGATCCAGAAAAGAATCACGCTGAACTGTTGACCATGGCTTACTCTGGAGAGGGAGGATGAGGACAGAATGGAGAAAAATTTCAAAGGGCTGTTTTACACTCTGTTCAGAGTTTGCTTTCTACATAAAGCCCAGAGTTTCCAGATACGCTTATTTAGCAGGAGGAATTGGGGGAAATGCATCTAGGCCATCTTCCTGGAAGCACAAGTCCCCAGCACAAGCTACACAGGGGCTATGAAGAAAGGACAGAATTTCCCTGTTACTATAAGGTAATAAATTTGTCACATTGGAGCAGGAATGTACAAACGTACCGTTTGGTTATCCAGCTACCCCCCATACTTAGTTGTTTATAACACCATCTCTTTTTTTGCTCATGATCTATGGTTCATGAATTGGTGCAGGACTTAACTGGGAGGTTCTTCTCTGCCCCACCTGTTGTCAGCTGGGTGGTTGGGCTAGTGGTCTCCTTTTAAGGTGTCTTTTCTTTGGGATGTCTTATTCTCTGGGGCCTTTACTTATGGTGGCTTCAGGGTAGTGGCACTCGTGTGTGGTGAAATCCACTTAGCACTTAGGTTGCTCTGGATTGGAAGCAACAGGAAACCTCAACTCAAACTTGTTTTTAACTGTAAGGAGATTTGTTATCACCAAGTCTAAAGGCAGGGCAGGTGCCTGATGTGACTCATCAGGGCTCCAGATTCTCCTTGCTTTTTTCTTATCATCCTCAGCCTCCTCAGCATCAGCTTCATTTCAGATCAAGGTGACGGCTGGTAGCAGTTGGGGTTTCCTGCCTCCTCATCAGGAGATGAAGCCACACCATGAAAATTCCTTCCCTCTTGCCTTATTGGATCAACGGCAATCACAGTCAACAGGGGAGAGCCAAATTGTCATTGGCTTAGACCAGTTTTTAGGGGTTGACTTAATACTGATGAGTCAACCACAGTGTCCTTGACACCTCTGTCACTCACACCATACTTACCTGAATAAATTCCAAATAAATCAAACTCATTAATGTAAACAAAAAACCACGAATCCTTAGAGTATAGTGGTATAGGGAAGACCTTTTTAAGAAACAAAAATATAAAGCAGTGAGAGAACTGGAAAAATGCTTTATTGAATCAAAATTTACAACCTCCATGTAATAAGGAGTCCTATAAGCAAAATTAAGAGACAAGAGACAGACCAGAGTGGACATTTGCAACACAGTTAATACACAAAGACTTCATATTCTAGAAGTAATTGCCTTGAAAGAAAAGTAACTCAAGGACAAAAATGGGCAAAGGATATGACAAGACAGTTGATAAAAAGTGAATACATATTTCCACTAAACTTATGCAAGGATAGACAAGGTCACTCTTCATCTAGGAAATACAAATTAAAATTGAATAGAAATTTCACTCATTAAATTGTTGAACACTTAAGAAATTTGGTGATATCCAGTATCCAGTTTGATAATATCCAGTGTTGAGCAGGGGATAGGATAACAGAATTTTCAAAACACTGTAAATTGACATGTAGATTAAGGCAGTGATTTTGATAAGCCATTAGCTCCTGTTGTAATGAAGGCTAGTGTCCCATGCTCTGTACCTCTTCAGTTCACTGCTCTGAAAACTACTTGGCGTTTGATCACAAGGACGTATATGGAAGGCTCTTTGCATTGATGTCAACTGGAAATAGTCCTTGTGTTCCTGAGTACCAGCTAGCTAGGCAGCCTACCGTGTGTCCAGCACACAGTGTTTTGGGTCAAGTTTAGTGCAACACTGCACATACAGATGGGGAAAGATTCCTGATCCTTGCTCCAGTGATAGCTGTTTTGTTTGAACAAAACCCACCCATTTCCTTTGATGTCTGTGTAAGATCAGAGCGTCTCTGTACGTCCTTGTTCTAGTGCTTGCATTCCGGTGCTTGCACAAGGGTAGTAATCACCACAGAGACATTTCGGGGTTTAGGGAATACTTGTGTGCTTCAAACTGAAGAGGTTTCGTTGACCCCCCTGCTGCTTGGGTACCACCAAAAAGAAATGGAATGAGTAATTTGAACACAAATGGGAGAAAGCAAGACTCATTTTCATACCACGGAGCACTTGAATGTCTTCACCAGAAGGGCTGTCTGGTAACTTGGTGCTCGTTCAGTCCCCTGTCTGGGGCTACGCTTCTTTATAAGATGCCTTCGTGTGCCTGAAGTGATTCACAGAGATTGATTTGTAAAACATTCTGAATCAATTAAGGCTTTAATCAGCAAAGTAGCAAACTTCACATGGCTTGTGGACTAATTTTACCATCTCCCATCAATGTAAACCTAAGCTTAAAAAAGAAGACAATTAGGAGGATGCAATTATCTGTCCTGATTACTGAATTAGAAGTTTGTGTTTATCTGTCCCGCTGTAAAGGTGGGGATCTTCCGTGGAAAACAGTCCCAGCAGCTGTTGAGGGGCGGGAGCCTCTTTCCGCAGGGCCCCCGACAGTGAGGGTGAGGTCCTAGCTGTCCACTATAAGTGACCCAGCATAAAACAAAGGCTCTGGGGAATTATTTTGTATAAATGTTTGTGAGAGCAAGTTTCCAAAAAGCTCCTTGCCGATGGCGGTGGGAGTTTCCTGCACAAACATCTCATTTGATTTACTGCATCTGCAGACCCATCCACTTGCACGATGATCAGGAAATTGGTCTCCTTTATTTAGAATGGCTCTCTGCCTATCAGAGCCACAAGGGGAACTTTGGAAAGTCCCCGAACCCTCCGAGAGCCATCTCGTCAGAACGTCAGGGGAAGACGCCAGGCTCAGGGACTTTGTTAGGCTTCAGGTGTTTCCAGTCTGCAGCCAGGATGGAGAAGTCCTGGGTTGAGGGAGCTTTTCCAGGCCAGTGCCGTCTGTCTGCCTTGTTACAACACAGTGACCATGTCTTTTTGGGATAGGATTATTTTTGACAATTCTTCTTTTCAATAAAGCTGTGTGTTGTGTGTAACTGAAGATAACTTTTGCAACCTTATCAGATTTTTTGTTTCCTATTTACATGTTTCATGTTTACAAACCAGGAAGATCCCTTTCTTAGGTAATGCTTCCTAGTTCTTGATTTGGAAAAGGTTGTCATCTGATTTATTTGTTCAGCAGTATCAGTGAATAACATGTGAGTGGTATTCCTTATATGTACCAGAAATGTCAGCCTTTTTCTGATGGAAATGGAGTTTGAATTATGGGCTGTGTGTGAGGCATCTTCCCTTAGCTCCACATTCCAGAGCTACTAGAATATTCTACTCGGCAAAATGATGCAAACATGTCAGGAGGAATGCCAGGAGCAGGTGTTGTCCCCAGAGCGCCTCACTTCTCACATAAATGGACTTACAGACATTTTTCTCTGAGAGGAGTTCTGGACAAAACTTCTTCCCAGCCTCAGCATTTTCACTGCTGGCTTAGTGCCCTTTTCAAGCACCTGATTGCCTGGCAAGTCCTTTCTTGAAAAAAAACTATGATAAAGTAGCCATACCATAAAACGTATCATTTTAATGGTTTTTGCATATACAATTCAGTGGCATTAAACATATTCACATTGTTGTGCAGCCGTCATAACTGTCCATCTCCGGAACTTCCCTTGTTTTCCTGAACAGAAACTCTGGCTCCATTACAAACAAATACCTGTCACCTCCTCCCTGCACTCCCCATGACTCCTAATCAGCTTTCTGTCTCTGTGAGTTTGATGACCAGGCACCTCATACAGGTGGGATGATCCAGGATTTGTCCTTCAGTGACTGACCGCTTACCTGCTGTTCTCAGGGTTCATCCATGTTGGAGCAGGTGTCAGAACATCCTTTGTCTCCAAGGCTGAGGACTGTTCCATTTGTGTATATACAAACCACATTTTGTTTATCCATCCATCTGTCTGTGGACACTTGAGGTGCTCCTACCTTTCGGCTCCAGCAAATCCTGCCACTGTGCACACGGTCACACAGACACCTGTTCAGAGCTCAGCTCTCAGGTCATTTGGTTGCGTGCCATGAGATGGAATCGCTGGATCCTGTGGCCATTCTGTGTTTCACTTTCTGAGGACCCACCATCCTTCTGTCCCTAATAGCCCCATTCCCACCAACAATACTTTGGGAATCTGATTTCTCCACGTCCTTGCCAACACTTAACTTCTGTTTCCTTTTTAACCCCAATGGACATTCTAATGGGTATGAAGTAGTTGACTGGCTTGTTTTTTTTTTTCAGTGTACATTTTTGTTGTTGTCGTTTATTAAGTTTCTTGTTTTAATGCCAGTATAGTTAACATACAGCATTGTATTAGAGTCAGGCGTACAACATAGTGATTCAACACTGGTATACATTACTCAGTGCTCACCATGGCAAGCGTACTCTTGATCCCCATCACCTACTTCACCCAGCCCCCCACCCACTCTCCTTTGGTCACCATCTGTTTGTTCCCTAGAGTTGAGAGTCTGTATCTTGGTTTCTCTCTTCTTTTTCCTTTGTCCATTTGTTTTGTTGCTTAAATTCCACATTTGAGCGAAATCATATGGTATTTGTCTTTCTTTGACTTATGTTATTTAGCGAAATATACTGTAGCTCCATTCACGGTGTTGCAAATGGTAAGATTTCATTCTTTTTATGGCTGAGTAATATTCTCTGTGTGTGTGTGTGTGTGTGTGTGTGTGTGTGTGTGTGTGTGTAACCCTTGACTGGTCTATTTTTAATATAATTCTGTCTGGAACTGGCTCACCTCTAATACTTTTACATGCACTAAAGAGATTCTTTTTATGTAGAATTTGGGAAGACTCCAATTACTCTGAGCTATGGAGTATTTCCAGCCTCAAGTTCAGCCAAACCTTCTGTGACACCTGCAGTCTACAAGGCCTGCCTCTTTTCTGGGTTCTACAGTATAAATTGCCTCACTTTTTAAAGACATCTTAAACAAGGGTGCCTGGGTAGCTCAGTCAGTTAAATGTCTGACTCTTGACTCTAGATTTTTGGCTCAGGTCATGATCTCAGGGTCGTGGGATTGAGTCCTGAAGTCAGGCTCCATGCCAGGCATGGAGCCTGCTTAGGATTCTCTCTCTCCCTCTCCCTCCACCCCTCCCCTATCTAAAAAATAGTAATTTAAAAAGTTTTTAAAATAAAGGTATCTTAAACAGGTACTTGAATTGTACCTTCCCATCATTTTTTTTTCTTCCAAAAATGTGTTATATCTCCTCTTCTGGTTTGCTTTGTACTTACAGGGCAATAATTTTAAAAATCTTTTACATCATTTTAGTAAGGTTTTGGGAGGGAGAGAAAGTAAAAATATGTTAACAACAGTTATAGTTTGTGGAGCCCAGTAAACAGCCCAAGTTCTCCTTCCAGTCTTTCTCAATCTGTTGGAGAACATGACAAATGGGTAGAGTGGATAGGAGGTTAAAATATTATATTTATAACTAGTAAAGCAGAGTTTGAAAATGTGGCTAAGATCTGCTGGAAAGTGGGTTTCTCTAACACTAAAGCAAGTGTTGAACTTAGCTACTCAGTATTAGATGGCCCTAGACAGCACATGTGCCGCCCACAAGGAGCATGGAGGAGCAAAGCAGGTGTACAGCCTGGGGAGAACCTGCATAGTAAAGAGGAGTGAGAAGCTGAGATAAACACCTTGCTTATTTACTTTTCCTAAATTCATGAAATAGGTAAAGTTCCATCTCTTTCAGCAGTGAGGGAGATAATGAGTAAAGAAGAGAAAGAGAGACAGATAGATCAGGACTGGACTTCTCTCCACATTAAAAAAAATAGAAGTGGATAAGATATATTTTGTCCAGTAGGAAACCTCCATTTTCAACAGACTATCCTTTGTTCCCGCTTAAGCTTGATCTCAGCTACTGGCATCTTGGGGTTGCTACCCATGACCACGTTGTCCATACATTTGTGCAGCTTCCCACTACTTCCCAGTACCCTTTGACCTCAGGCCCCACTTTCTCCCACATATTTTATTGACAACAGTAGAAAGAAGAATATGTCTTGGCCCCTGGTCTTGGGGATACAGCATGTCCAAGGAAGCCATATTGGAATCCCTAAAAAGTGGACAGGAGAAGAGGTGGCAAGAAGAGGGTGGCAAGAGCCAAGGTTTGGTGAGATGTGCAGATCCTCCTGGAAAAATGAGGGTGGAATTAGCTTGAAAGGGTGAGTCAACTCCACAGGGAGAGAGCACAGAAGGGCATTTCATCCATTTCTCTTTGGAGGGATGTTGGAATGTGGTAGATATAGCACCACAGACTCCTTTTTTTCCTTTTTTTGATGTAAGATCTGGACATTTACAAAAACTCCTGCCTGCAGGAAGAAAAGATAGAAGAGCAGCCAACTAGACCCATGTGACCACTTCACCTCTGTTCTTACACGCCAGGTTTGTGGGTTTTCTTCTGCATAACTCAAGGATAACCCAAGATCTGTCCAGAAATTATTCTGGGATTCATGGAATGGAAGCCTTTGTTTTTTGTTTGTTTGTTTTTGAAGGATTTTACTTATTTATTTATTTATTTATTTATTTGAGAGAAAGAGAATAAGAAAGAGAGAGAGAGCATGAGTGAGGTGAGGGGCAGAGATAGAAGGAGAAGCAGGCTCTCCACTGAGCAAGGCACCAGATGCAGGGCTCCATCCTGGGACTCCAGGATCATGACCTGAGCTGAAGGCAGATGCTTAACTGACTGAGCCACCCAGGTGCTCCTGAAGGGAAGCCCCTGTAGTCATAAGTAAACTACAAACTTTAAAGAAACTTTAAATATACATTTGAAAAGCAAAGAGAGCAACAGTGAATAAGGCAGCTTACATATCTGAAGGGAGATTCAGATGCACATTTGAAAGGAAAGGGAGGCACAAGAATAGATCAGAAGACAAAGAGAATAGAAGATTATGATTATATTATGCTAGTTGATTTTTCAGATATTTTAGAATATATGACATACAGCCCTTTTGATTATTGGGAGACTGATTTCCATTATGTAGAAAAACCAAATCAGAGCTTTTCTTAGTTCTCAAACCACTTTGAAAGTTTGATTCATTCAGGTATTCATTAATTCAGCAAGTATTGGTTGAACATCTCTCACAACTTTAGGCTGTTTCAGGCTCTGGGAATTCTGTGGTGAGCAGGACAGAGGTGACCCTGCCCTAGTGAGCTCCCATTCCAGAAGGGAAGACAGATGACAAGCAAGTCAACAAGCACCTAACTTCAGTCATTCCAGAGAGAGATGCATACTTCGAGTGATGAGGATGGAAGCAGAGATGAAGTACAAAGGGCCCAGGAAGGAAGGGATTTGTTAGGTTTAAGGAGAGAAGCCAGAGTAGCTGGGTTGTACCTACCAAGGGGGAGTGTAGTCTGAGATGATGATTGCTACACTGGCTCTCCAAACCAACATACCTACTCGACATTTCATACAATTCAAGGGAGGCAATGGAGGCAATTCTGGGAGGCCCCCGACCCAGAATCCATGGGTCACAGATTAATTCAAGGCAGAGACTAAACTTTGGTTTGGTACCTACAGAAACCAAGCTGGTTAGTTTGGGGGAGTATACCATTGTTCCATATGCATGTTCTAAGGTCAGCAACAATGGAGATGCAGTGGGGAAGAAAGCTGAAGAGTTTGAACTTGATCCCACTGGTTGTGGAGCTGGGTCACCAAGACAGTGCATGTCCACCAAGTGGGGTGACCTGGATGTGGGTTCCCTGCAGGGATTCAGACTGGAGGAACACCAGAAGGGTCATCTTCTTCCTCTGTCCTTAAGAGTGATGGTCTGTACGCCTGAGGACGAAGGAAAAAAGAAAAGAGTGATGGGCTAGGCACTAGGGGAGTGTAGACAAGCCAGTGTATGTGGGTATGGATTTTCATTCCTTTGGCTTATGGAAAAGCCATAGTTTTCCAAGTGATGACACAGAATGAAGGCAAACTAAGGTTCAGCCAAAAACAGAAAAAGCATGTTTAGTGATTTTATCTTGCTGTATTCAAATGAAACAAGAATTGGCCTTCACCAGACTGTCTGAGGAGATGAGTTCAAACCACTTGAAGAATAGAAGGCAAGGCCTTCAACCCAGGAGAGAAAAAATGGACTCTTCATTGAAAGCATATTTTCCACAAGCACATTAAGAAATGGGAATTTGATTATTTTGGTGTTAGAGATATATAAAAATGTAGCTCACTTTGATTAAAACATTTTTATTTTAAAGATTTATTTATTTATTTGGGAGAGAGAGCTCCCTTTGATTAAAACATATTTATTTTAAAGATTTATTTATTTATTTGAGAGAAAAAGCATGCGTGCCCACAACCTGGGGGAGGGGGAGAGGGAGAGGAAGAGAGAATCTTAAGCAGACTCTGTGCTGATCATAGAGCCTGACATGGGGCTCGATCCCATGACCCTGAGGTCATGACCTGAGCTGCAATCAAGAGTGAATCAACTGAGCCACCCAGGCACCCCTGATTAAAACATTTTTAAAAACTTAAAATATACTTTTTGATCTCTAGATTATTTTTCATCTTTGAGATAATGTTTTTTATTTTCATCATAATTTTCTTTAGAAATAATAGTGTGTTTTAATTCTTAGCTATCATCCATTGGCTATGCGTGGTTTACCACTGCATTAACATGCTCTTTTTCTTTCTTTCAAGGAAGAGATAAATATTTTTTGGCAGACCATTACTTATCCTTTATATCTTTCTAGAGATGATCAGAGTTCACAGATTACATTAAAATTCTCATAAAAAACCCTATTTCATAACTCAGGAGTAATTTTGATTCAAATGTTTAGCAGAATGTGCATCCTGGCATATTTAGCTGCAATGATGAAGGATTGCCTGTGGGTGGCATGTAAATTCAGAAGAAATGCCCAATCTGGTGAGTCATAGGTCACCCTTATAAACTGGAAGGAAATACAATCAAGTAACCTGACATTACCCACCAGGAATATTACCGTTCATTGTTTATTAATGAACAATAAGAAAACCTGTCACCAGTCATTGATTCTGAAAAATGTGCTGCTTAGTTTACTCCAGTAACTGGTACCATCAGGGCAGGGGGTTTGTCTCAGGGAAGTGCAGTGATTATTAAATACCATCAAGCAGACCCTTGATATAATGAGATTAAAACCGTCTGTACAGAGGAACTAGACTTTATTAAAAAAGAAATAGAAAGCTACCTTATCAAAGTTGGCTTTACAGACTGGGTGACATCTGGTTAATAAATTTGCTATTTTTGTTGGAAACATAACTTGCATTACTATTAGATTAAAAAGAATGTGAAAGTCTTCATAACCGGATAATGTAATATGATCTTCTACTATGGTCAAACCCTATTCTTTCACACATATCTACCCATATTTTAATCCTGCATTCTATCACGATAAACAGTCTAGACATACATCCTGATATCAGATATTATCATGCATGTAAACCAACACTCCTGTTGATTATACTTCTTCAGAAACTACGGGTACCTCTTGCGCATGTAAGTTATATGTACAATGGCACATATCTTCTTGTCCATAGCTAAAGTTAAAGTGTAAATACCTGTTAATTTGCACTCATAGGCATGTGTTCAAGAGCTGCTGTTTATAAAAAGGAGTTTCCTTTGGCATCATTTTAGCCTTCAAGACAAGAAACATCTACATTGCTTGATTTTGTTGCCTAGTATTCTGAGATGAATAATTGACATGTACAATATCATTGCTGTATGTGAGAAAGGGTAAATTACTATGTTACCTTGTTGAAAGACAATATTAAAAAAGGGAAATATGAAGTTGACATTTCTCATTAGGGGATAAAAAGCTAATTCTGGCATTCTGTGTGGGGCATTCTACTTGGCTACAGAAGACAGTCATTTGAAGATTTTTTTAAAAAGGTAAGAGGAGGGCGCCTGGGTGGCTCAGTAGGTTAAAGCCTCTGCTTTCGGCTCAGGTCATGATCTCAGGGTCCTGGGATCGAGGCCCACATCGGGCTCCCTGCTCAGCGGGGAGCCTGCTTCCCCTCTCTCTCTCTGCCTGCCTCTCTGCCTCCTTGTGATCTCTCTCCCTCTGTGAAATAAATAAATAAAATCTTTAAAAAAAAAAAGGTAAGAGGAGGGCGCCTGGGTGGCTCANCCTGGGTGGCTCAGTAGGTTAAAGCCTCTGCTTTCGGCTCAGGTCATGATCTCAGGGTCCTGGGATCGAGGCCCACATCGGGCTCCCTGCTCAGCGGGGAGCCTGCTTCCCCTCTCTCTCTCTGCCTGCCTCTCTGCCTCCTTGTGATCTCTCTCCCTCTGTGAAATAAATAAATAAAATCTTTAAAAAAAAAAAAAAAAAAGGTAAGAGGAAACAAACACAGTGTGCATTTGGGCATTGCTATATTTTTTACTTCTCTAAAATCTCAATTGGGAGCAAAGCTCAGAGGGAAGTGTGGTGGTTAGGAGTCAGGGTGAGCTTCCAGCTTTCTGAAGTCAACCCAACTGACCCAACATTCTCCCTCCCCTTCTCAGGTACCCATTCTTCCCCTCCTCTCCCTGCACACGAAGCACTCAGCTTCCACAGGCCAGGTGGATTTTCCTTGCAAATAAGAAAATGAAAACACACTATTTTTAACTCTTTGAAATTTAAGATTTTGAGACCTTACCTGAAGTGGAACGTTGGCTCTCTGTTAGTCACCTAGGCATGGGGATATCATGGTGCCAAGCAAAAGGAAGGAGACCTACAGTGTACAGTTAAATTAAAAGCCAACATAACACACTGTCTGCAACCTTTAACAAATCACATATGGGTTCCTTTTGTTCCCACAGGGTAGAGAAAGAAAATGCTGTTTAAGTAATTTTATTCAAAAGAAATGCCATTTGATATTTATTGTTCCCTGAGTATTTGAACTTAAACATCTTGGGGATTTATTTTGGATCATCTATCTAAGTGTAATGTAAAAGGTTCTGTATAAATGCAGGACTGTCCTTGTGTCATTAGAAGTAAAAATGATCAGAATAATAAAAGGCATTTAAACATGCCTTTTTCTTTAATACAAAGTCTTTGTCAGCACTCAGAAAAGTTTATGTAAAGCTACCTAATGCTTCACTTTTAACACTTCATAAAGATATTGCGATCTAGGGGCCAGAGTTTCCATGAGTTTCTGATATATTAAACTTAACTCTGTCATTCTAATATATCAAGTAGTTGCTACTTCTCATTATTTTTACAATTCACTGACCCTTTTAACTAAGGCAGCTGACTTTATATGCCAATTTCCAGGGGAAGATGATGGTTATCAGGAATAAAACACGTGCTCAACATGGGTATAACTGTTGCATTGAACAAGTAGAACTTAAGAAGAATGTAATCATTTTTAGATAAATAGCTTTAATTCTGTTCTCCGAATATCATTTTAAAACACTGTCCTTAGACTAGTCTTTCCCTGACTCCTTGAGGGGAATCTCCAGCAGGTGCCATTTACTTATTTTTAAAATAAAGTAAACTTAATTTTAAGTAATTTTAGATTTACAGAAGAGGTGCATAGTTAGTACAGAGAGTTTTGTGTACACTTCATCCAGTTTCCCATATAGCATTAACATTTTATATAACAATAATACATTTATCAAAACTAAGAAATTAACATTGGTACATTGCCATTAACTAAAACATAATTTAATCAGATTTCATTTGTTTTTCCACTTATGTTCTTTTTCTGTTGCAGTATCCACTCCATGCTATCACATTGCACTTAGTTTTTATGTCTCCCTCATCTCTTCCAGTCTGTAATAGTTTCTCATTCCTCCCTTGTTTTACATGACGTTGATATTTTGGAAGTGTACTGGTCAGGTATTTGTAGAGATTATTTGATTGACAGTGAATTGTATCTATAGATCAGATTAGAAAGAATTGGACAACTTCATGACATTGAACTTCCACTCCATGATTATGGTATACCTTTCCATTTACTTAGGTCTTTGCTTTCTTTCATCAGTGTTTATAGATTTTAGCATACAGATCCTGCACATGTTTTGTTAAATTTATATCTAAGTATTTCCTGTCTTTTTTGTTTGTTTTTGATGCTAGTATAAATAATGGATTCTCTCCTTTCCCCCCAAACTTACCTTGTTCATTGCTGTTATACAGGAATACAGTTGACTTTCATGTACTGACCTTATATCCTGCCATCTTGCTAAATTCACTTATTCTCAGAACATATTCATAGATCCTTTAAGAGTTAATAGACATTTGTGAATGGAGACAGTTTTTTCTCTTCCTTTCCAGTCTGAGTTACTTCCTTTCCTTGCCTTGTCATACTGGTTAGGACTGAATTGGATGTTGAATAGAAGTAGTGAAAGAAGACATTCTTTCCTCAATTCTGATCTTAAGGGAAAAGTTCTCAGCCATTAATTATTAAGTATTATGTCAGCTGTAGGGTTTTTTGTGGATATCCTATGTTTGGTTAATAAAGTTGCCTCTGTTTCTCATTTGGTGAGAGTTTTTATCATGAGTGAATGTTGAATTTAATCCAGTTCTTTTTCTGTACCTACTGAGATGTTTATATGGTTTTCTTAGCTAGTATGTTAATATGGTAACTAACATTGATTAGTCTATTATGTTAATATGGTAACTAACATTGATTAGTCTAGTATGTTAATATGGTAACTAACATTGAACCCACCTTCCAATATTGGGATAAACTCCACTTGGTAATAATGCATTATTCTTTTGTACACTTTTTTTTATTCAATGTACATAGACATACATTCATTTTGTACATACATTCATTTTGTACATATATTTTTGTATTCAATTTTCTAATATTTTGTTGAAAATATTTACATCTATATTCATGGAAGATATTTATCTGTAGTTTTCCATGCTTATAATGTATTTATCTAATTTTGATATTAGAATAATCCTACCCTCATAAAATGAGTTGAGAAGTATTCCATTCTCTTCTATTTTCTATAGGAGACTATGTAGGAGAGTTGGCATGTTTGGAAGATTTCACCACTGACAATATCTGAGTCTGGAATTTTATATTCTTTGATTTTGTTTTTAAAATTTACAACTTCAAATACAATTTTGTTAATAGACATAAGATTATTTGGGTATTCTTTTTTTTCCTTGAGGGAGTTTTGGTAGTTTGTTTCTTTCAAGGAGTTGGTCCTTAAAAATTCTAAATTGGCATAGAATGGTTTGTGGTATTTATTATCCTTTAAAGTATAGGATATCAACACTGATGTTTTCTCTCTCATTCAATATTTGTAATTCGTGTCTTCTCTCTTTTTTCTCAATCAGCTTGCCTAGAATTTTATCACTTTTATTGATATTTTTTAAAAAACAGCTTTTGGTTTCATTGACTATATGCATCTTTTCTGAAAACTTTTGTCATGGCTTCTATAGAGTTTACAATATACATTTTAAAATAATTTGAGTCAATCTTCAAATAATAGTATACTACTTCACATCTAGTTTAATCTTAGAGTATTCCCAATTCCTCCTTCTCATCTTTTTTACTATTATTATCATATATTTAATTTTAAATATGCTAGCAACACACAATATATTGTTGCTATTATAGCTTTAGACAGTCAGTAGTCTTTTAGATAACGTAAAAATAAGAAAATGCACCTTATTTTATTTTAGCTTCATTTATTTCTTTGCTGATACTCTTTACTTCTTTGTGTATATCAAATTTCCTGATTTGGGTCATATTCTGCCTGAAGAATGTTCTTTAATGTTTCTTGTATAACAGGTCTCCTAGCAACAAATTCCTGAGTTTTGGAGGAAGGGGTTGTTAATTTGTTTTTCCTTAAAAGGACTTTATTTCTTCTTCACTTTTGGAGGAGAGTTCCACTGGGTATAGAATTCTATACTGACGTATTTTTCTTTCAACATTTCATGTAATTCCAGTGTTGTCTTGCTTTCCCTGTTTCTGACAAGAAGTCTTCTGTATTTCTTATCTTGTTCCTCTGTAGGTAATGTCTTTTCCCTCTTCTTCAAGATTTTTTTGTCTTTGGTTTTCAGCAGTTTGAATATGATATCTAGAGGGTTTTGTTTTGTTTTTATGCTGTTTCATGTTCTCTGAGCTTCTTGGATCTGTAGTTTGGAGACTGTCACTAATTTTGGAAACCACGTGGCTGTTATTCAACTGTTTCTTTTCTTTTCCTTCTGTCTTTAGGATTTCAATTATGTGTATGTTAGACTATTTGTATTTTCCCACAATTCTTGCATGCTTGCTTCTGTTTTATTCACCTTTTTTTCCTCTTTAAATTTCCATTTCGGTGATTGCTATTCTATTGATCTCTCTTAAAGCTCAATAATCTTTTGTTTCAGAGGTACTCATGAGCCATTCTTCATTACCATAATTTTTTTATTTCTATCATTTCCATTTAATTCTTTCTTATAGTTTTCATTTCTGTGTAAAACTACCTGTTTGATCTTGTATGATATTTGCCTTTTCCATTCAAACTTTTAACATATTAACCATAGTTAATTTAAATTCCTTGTGTGATAGCTCCAACATCAACATCATATCTTAAGTCTGGCTGTAATGATTGTTTTATCTCTTCATAGAATGTTTTTCTTTGCCTTTATCATATGCCTCATATTTTTTGTTGAAAACCAGATATGTCATAGATGGTAGATACTTAGCTAAATATTTTTTATGCTCAGAGATAAGCATGCCTTTTCTTCTGCTAATGCTTTAGTATGAGGGTGTGTCAGTTCAGTCAGGGATTGAGCTGGGTTTTTAAACCCAGCTTGCCATTGTTATGGTTGCCCTCATTCCACTGGAGGCTTCAAATTCCTCAGTAATATCTTCTGTTTACAGTGTGGGCTTATTTTCTAGAGGATTTTTCTGTCCCCCTTGTCTGCCCCCACTTGTCTTTGAGTCCCCCAGCTTATCTTTGGGTATCCTATTTGTACTGCTCCCCAGAGGGAACCTGTGTCTTGCAGAATCCACAGCTGTATCCCTTGACCAATTATTTTTACTCACTGGTTTTTAGCGTGGGGTGGGGTGCCAGGGCAGAGGTGTCCTGTGTTCTGATTAAGCCTCACTCTTGGGCAGACTCTGTGAATGTAGGCTTGGGGCTGTGCCCCTTAGAAGTTGTTTCTTCTCTTCCTCTACATGTCCCACTGGCCTAGCATACATTCCAGTCTTTCTCCTGGGGTAGAGCTTCCCGTTCACCTCCCACCCCTACTTCCCTGCCCTACCTTACTAGGATTTACTTAGTGGGATTCCCACAGTGCCCTGAGGGTAGTTTTGTTGCTCTTTCTCCTGCCTAGCAAGGCTTTTGTTCCTTTGGGAATTTAGGAGAGAGAGTGTGGGCAGCAATGGCTGCCATTTCCCCTCCCAGCTGCAACAGGTTTCCTGTAGCACCTTAAGACCATGTTTTGTTATTCTTTCCCCTACAGATTATGGCTTTTTTTCTTCAGAGGGCAGAAGAGAGAAGTCTGGGCAGAGTTTCAGCAGTGGTGCTGCTCCCCAACCCCAGCCAGCACCATGGAGGGAACTTTCTCAGGATCCCCATTGACCTTCCATGTGAATACATGGTTGGGTTCCTGGAGGAAAACCCTACACTAGGCTGTTAGCCCCTTTCTGTCCATGACCCCTGGGATGGTATACACTTGCACTAGCCCCCTTGGCCTTAGGCAGTTCATTAGAACTTTTAGCAGAATCTTCCTCTGTGCCTGAGTCCTATTCAGTGGTGTTCTGAACAAACATGCTTGGATCCTGTTTCTCCGTGGAGTTGCCTGTCTCTTTCTAGATTTGGGGCTGTTTGCCCTGCCACTTCTGTTCTCTGGCAGGTTCAAGAAAAGTTGTCAGTTTGTATTCCGGCCAATGTCTTGCTTATTGTGAGGGGCAGTGATGCTCTTTCCCGGTCTCTACATGCAGGAGCTGGAGCCAGAAATTCACTACATCCAGTTTCTGCTGTTTCCCTTTCAAGTCACTCAGAACAATAAATAACCCTTCACTCATTTTAATACTCCAGATAATCTCCAGTTCAGAAACTAGACCATGTGGTAAAACATACGGGAAAAGCCTGAGTTGATCGTCCTCTGCTTTCAGAGTTATGTTGAACTGGGTGCTATGGGAGAGGGGACCGTGGCCGGCTTCTCCTTTGTGTCTCTAGCTGTTTCAACTCTGCCCTCCCAGGCTAGCTGTGGGTTTTACTGAACCCTCGCAGTGTGGAGATTTAGGGGTAGGCCAGGAAAGATTGGCTAGAGGTTGGGATGGGGAGAAGGAGTATAAAGAAAGGATGCAGGGAAGTTCTTACTTGACCAGTATGTTCTTGTACTGGCATAGGTGTTTCAGGTGACCTTCTCCTGTGAAAGCCCCAAGAATACTCCTGAGACCCACTCATGCCAAGGAATCTTCACCTAGGATCCCTCACTCTGGAAGAATGCATATCCTTCACCTGTAGGTCCTCATGTACCTTTCTAAGCTTCTAGGGATCAGGTGCGACACTTCCTCTCTCACTCTCCAGACATTTTTCTTGCAAAAGCTCTTATGTGATCCCCAGGAAACGTCCACCATGGTAGCCCTGCTGCCACGGGAGGGAGGAGGACTGATTCCAAATGGCAGCTCCCTGCTGCAAGCATGGCAGCTGGCCTCTGGGCCTTGATATACCAGTCTTCCCAGGGACATGTGGACGTGCTCCCAGTCGTCTCCCAGAGGCTCTGTCACTTGACTTGAGGTGGACTGGGGTGAGGGTCGGACTCCCAGCACTATGACACCTTTCTCTCCAGTTTTTTTTCTAATCTCTAGCCTTTTTGGTGTCATTTTCACCAATCTCTTTTAGGTTTAGAATTTGTGATCAACTAAAAATTGCAAAACACATTTTTGACACCCAGCATTATAAGTCCTGTTTTAAGGGTCTTGCACGGTGGGATGTGTATGTGGAAGGAATCATGACTTAAATGTCCTGGGCTCTCAGCAAGACGGGAAGAATCCAAGGCTAACATCTTCTTACTAGTGTTTGTTCTATTCAAGTGAATAGGTGTTTTTAGTAATCGGTCACAGAACAGTGCTTTTTGTCTGGGTGTTATTTTTATGATTTTAAGATGTGGAAACAGTTAGATGACCATAGAGAGCTCATAACATCCTTTCAAGTTTAAGATACTGAAGATTACTTTGAGATTTTAGATTTCAAAACTCAAAATGAAATGCTATAATATATCTTAAGTGGCCAAAGGAAAGATTTTTTGAAGGTTCGTGGAAATTTATTGTGTTTTCTTTTATCATCGTGACTCTTTTAACCAAGATAAGTGACCATGCTTCCCTGTGACATCTTTTTAGCTAAGGTGGGATATAAACATTGAGCTGATTCATCAAACCTTAGCATTATTTTTAAGATTTATTTATCTGAGAGAGACAGAGAGAGTGGGGGGGTGCAGACGGAGAGAATCCCCAAGTAGACTCCCCAGCAAGTGCAGAGCCCAGTGTGGGGTTCAGTCCCAGGACCCGTGAGGTCACGACATGACCCAAAACCAAGAGTCAGACACTTACTCAACTGAGCCATCTGGATAGCCCAAACATTAGCATTTTAATACAGCTCTGTCATACTTTATTCAGTGTCCTTAAAATAATTTTCGTGGAGTTGAAATATATTTCAGTATTAATGGGGATTTTCTTTTTAAATGAATTCTATATTTTTTTCATAAAGCAAAGACTTTTTTGATTAAGTAAATACCTTCTCTCCCACTATCCCTTCCCTCCCTTATGTAGAAATCTTACTTCTTAGATTCAGAGGCAGCGTGTTCATAGCATAAAGGACACAGTTAAAGGATCCAGCTTCAGAATCAGAGACATCTGGATTCAAATTCTGGCCAGGAACAGACCACTAATCAATCACAGTGACCACCAGATCCATCAGAATGAGTGGCTGACTAACCACGATGGACAGCCTGACCTGCCAGAACCGCTAAGCCCTGGGCCGCTCTGGCCTGCAGCTGCCGGCACTAGCCCTTCCTCTGTACTCCCCATGCACTGAGCGGCCATCCTCTCTGAGCCTCAGTTTCTTCCCTATGTGGGGGTAATAATCTCTGTCGTGTAGAGCTGTCAAGAGGAATGCCCAAGGTACAGTGGGTCATGGCTCTCAGGAGGCCCTCAGCAGACACTGTTACGACAAGGTCAGGTGTCACATGTCACAGAGAAAGAAAGAGTGTGCACTCCTTTGCTGCCTCACACATGCCTACTCTTGAAGTCACACCTTTCTGGAGTTCATGAATTCATAGAGATGTGAACTATATCTAATGGAGACATTTCTCTATTTTCTAGCTAAAAATCTTTAGGCAATTTCCTTCTTTTAATCTTTGTTATGGAAGTATAAAACAATGAGAGAATACAGAAAAAGTATGGAAGAGAAATGCAAAGTCACCCATAATCCTATCCTATCAAGTTAACTGCTGTCAGCTTTCAAAGTTTATCCTTCCATACTTCTTCCTATAAACACATACAAATGTTTATGAGAATGGGAACATATGAAACACAGTATGTTGAAACCTTCCTTTCACTTTAGTTGCTGTATCACAGACGTGTCTGTGTCAGTAAATATCATCATAGAATGCCATTATATGGACTTCCCAAATTAAATAAACGTGGTTTAATGGCCATCAGTGGACTTCCAGCAAACTGCTTTAGATGTTTATCTTTTCGTTCATACACGGTTACTTTCTTAGAATGCATTCCTGGATGTGGACCGGCTGAACAGAGAGAATGTGCATTTAAAGAATGAAACAGGGGCGCCTGGGTGGCTCAGTGGGTTAAAGCCTCTGCTTTCGGCTCAGGTCATGATCTCAGGGTCCTGGGATCGAGGCCCGCGTCGGGCTCCTTGCTCAGCGGGGAGCCTGCTTCCCCCTCTCTCTCTCTGCCTGCCTCTTTGCCTCCTTGTGATCTCTCTCCCTCTGTGAAATAAATTAAAATCTTTAAAAAAAAATAAAAAAAAATAAAGAATGAAACAGATCACCAGATTCATTTGGGAAAGCTGGTTCCAAATTACACTCCTCTTAAAGCATAGGTGACATCCATACCTCCACATTTGGGAGTTTCAGAATAAAATAAAATATTTCTATGTTCTTTGATAAGAGCATTTTCTCCCTAAAATTACTTAGTACCTTTAAAAAGTTTCTTAAAGTTTGAAGTAAACAAAACTTTTTACTATAAAGCAAGTCCCTTCATCACAGCAACTATGAGGACTGCATTTTCCAGAATCCTGGGGTCCCGGGTGGCCCGCTCCTTTATGGACGCACACAGTGAGGCCTAAAGTCAGAGGGTTGAGAGGAAGAGTATTCTGAGTCCTGCCAGCCACCTTTCCTTTTCCCCACCTTCCTATGTCAGTATAATCCTGGAAGATCCATTAGTTTTCTCCTAACTTCGGGGCTGCCCTGTGACATTTAAGTTTTCTTTTAATGAAACCGTAACGCACATATAGAAAAGTATAAAAATCTCTGCTGAATGAATTATTACAAAGTAAACACACCTGTGTAATTGCCACCCAGGTTAAGGTCAGAAAAATATTTTTATTACCATTTTCTAATATAGGTAATCCTAATAAATGTAAAAATGTCCTGACAGTTCCTTGGACTACAACATTTATATCAGAGAGTCAGTAATTTTTCTTTGGGAGAATGTACACATTGGTCTCCCCTCTTCTCTTGTTCTCCAGGAGCAATGAATTCTCAATATTCTCTGTGTAATAAATTGCCTGGTTTTTTTAAAGATTTTATTTATTTGAGAGAATGAGAGAGAGAGAGTGAGAGGGGAGAGGGTCAGAGGAAGAAGCAGAGTGAAGAAGCAGACTCCCCACTAAGCAGGGAGCCCGATACAGGACTTGTTCCCAAGACTCCAGAATCATGACCTGTGCTGAATGCAGTCGCCAAACCAACTGAGCCACCCAGGCACCCTAAATTCCTGGTTTTTAGAGTATCCACAGCACTGAAAAAGTTTTCAGTGGTTCTAGGCTTTGACAGTGAAACCAAGCCAAGAAACTGGAAGGGTGAATGTGGTGGTTTGCGGCAGTGTGTGACTCAGAGTACACTGCTGCACACAAGTGGTCAAAACCCAGGGATGCATGGTATGGCGCCCGTTGTCACATGGTGCTGACCTTGTGGGTAGTAGATGATGTTTGGGGGACTGTGGAAAACCATGTGCTTTGCATTGGGGGAACTGGCAGGGAGTTCAAAGTGCCTGTAAGGTGATTTGGTGCAGCACTTGCCTGCAGACACAGACCTGGTTGGTGTAAGGGCCGTTGTCCCTCCCCGCCAACTCCTGGAGGCTGTGCCCTTCTCCAGGGGCCAGGCTGTTGCCCAGGAATTCTGGTGGAGAGGATTCACAGCGGGCTTGACCTCCCAGCTCCAGCTCTGCTCAGAGGCCCATCCTGCAGCCTCATTTACCATTCCGTGCGTGTTCAGGATGGACACCTGGTTTAATCTTGTTGTTCAGTCAATAGCTTTTGCATTATCTTTCTTTTTTGTGGTTAATGTACCATTTTTCTTCTCTTTTTTCCCCTACACAAACACCTCCATGCCTGAAGTGCTTCCCCTGCTTGTAGAAAAGTTATAGCCTAGTCTGTAGTGGAACAGTGCTCTGATTAAAGTGATTAAAACTATATACAGCATGCATAATTAACCTTTGCGCGGCTGTCACGGCGAGCTGATGCATGGAGCTGATACTGTATCTGTCTGTGGCAGCCGGCGTATGCTACATGACCATTTTTTTTTTCCTGCAGAATTTTAATCACTTGAGATAAAGAGCCAGGAGAGAGAGATCAAGGCCGTATTAATCCTCTCAATGGCTTTATAATTTCCCTTCTATTCTGCTGCTGGTAATCAAGAAAAATAATGCTGCCTTAATCCTAGATGCCAAGGTCAATCATCTCTGCGTCCTTTGATAGTAAGGATGTCATTATGGAAAGATTTTTAATGAACGGAATTCTTGCTGTGCTCTGTAGGGAGAAGGGTATGTCCCACGACTTCAGGATGGTCAGGCATGCCTCAATGTCTGGCAGGACTGATTTTAAAATATTAGCTCTATTAGAAATAAATTCCTAACAGCTGGTGGGGGCTGCAGACCAGCTACACATAGTAGCCACGAGAGATGGAGGAGTGAGCCACAGCAGCAGCCAGTGGGTGAGGAGGGCCTGACCCTGTGATTAGCACTTGGGCCATGGTAGCAGGAACAAGGCCCAACATTAATTCGACGCCTCCCTGGAGGGCTGCCAAGATCAAAATACAAATGCGGTGATGCACAGATGCGTGGTGACATTTTAAAACAATGCCCTGGGTTTTTTTGTTTTGTTTTGCTTTGCTTTGCTTTGCTTTTTAGGACATGCAGACAGGTGAAAAACAAAAATCCTCTCAGCTCAGAAGCACCTGAGCCAACTCCCAGATAGTTATTTGTGCTTCTTCCACCCACTTCCACTCTTATCGGTTTTTCCCCAGAACATGTTCTCTTGGCTGAGGGGATGTGGTAGGAGCCACACAGCCTTGACAGAAAGTCACAAGGCAGGTAGGCTGACAGTAAGCGCGGCCGTCCATGGCTCTGAGCTGTGGCAGGGAGGGCAGGATCGTTTGGAAATCCCGTGCATCCAGGGTCACTGATCCTGGGGAGATGGGGCTGAAGGTGGCACCCAGCGCAGGCTTTGGATCCACACACGGTTATGGGATGGTCAGGGAACACGCGTAACCGGGTGGCTGTTCACCCTTGGGATTGGAAGAGGAGCTTTACCTCTGGGGGCCATGGTTTCAGAAGAATCCAGCAGGGCAGTCTGCCCTGAGCCTGCACACCAGAGGGGTTACTGTATGTAAATGATTTATATTCACGTGTCTTTAAACATGTGTTAGCTTGACCTTCTCCTGAGAGGTCCATGTGCAGTCTCCCTCCATGTTAACAAACAGGCAGGGATTAGCAGGTGGGTGGCAGTAGACTGCTTGAGACGGCTGGGGTGGTGCGGGCAGGTTGACCTTGGGATGCTGGGAGTGAAGGTCAAGTGGCCCCCCCAGAGACCCTCTTTCTCCTGGAGGTGTCCTTCTCTCAGGGCTTTGATCTTCCCTTTCTCCTTTGTAATGTGACCCCAAATACTGATTCTGTCCTTCTAGAATTTGTGCTTGAATTCAGTAAACACCTCTGCTTGGATTCTACTCCTTGAGAATTTATGACCATCTAGCCTAGCCTGGAATGAAATTTACCCTTGCACTGTGAGAAAAGTATACACAGAGCTAATTTAGAATGTAAATAGCATCGTAGGGGGCACGTTCTGCCTACTTACATGAACAAACTATTTTTAAGGACTCAGATACCACTGATGTCACTATTTACAAGTGAATCTTTTTTTTTTCTTTTTATTAAAGCATGCTTGGCAGGGCCTCTCCTTGGAACCACTTAGTTAGCAATTCATTTGAGCAGTTGAAATGCATGAAACTGAAATTTTAAAAAATGTTCTATAATTTAGACTTTTCTGGTTCCTCTGAACTACTGTACTGTATTGATGCAGAAAACAGTTTAGTCATGCATACCTGAGAGATGGTTCTGGCTTTTGTTCCCTTCAAATGTCATTTCTGTAATGGAGCATTTGCCCCGTTTCCATAGATCGGTACATGTGTTGGCTGGAAGGGCCACACAGATAGGACCCTCATAAGAAGTTGGAACATAGGAGCTGTCATTCTGAGTTACTGGCATGACTTCTGGTGCCCATAGGGTTTTCCATGGGGTTCTTCAGAGCCCAGGGGTCTCAGGGAGGTTCTGAGAGGCCCCCCAAGTGTTAAGCAGATGAGCTGGTTGATTGGTGGGTAGGGTTCCAGGAGTGGCCCCCACACACAAACTTATCCAGTGTGGCTCCCTTTTTTCTGTTTTCCATACTGAAGTTTCTCCTAAGATTTCTTTTGGGGGGAAAAATGTTTCTTAAAAGTTGAACAGCTTGTATAGCCCTTCTTGTTTAGTCCTTTGCTCTGCCTCAAAGGAACTTCTAAAGGAAGATTGGTCTCCTCGGTAAGAGGTTATATCTGAAAGAGGAAGTTCTTTGGGCGGTCACAGTATGTCTTCCGTGTGTGTGGGGGTGTATGTGTGAGTGTGTGTGTGTGTGTGTGTGTGTGTGTGTGTGTGTGTGAATCTCTTTGTCATTTGAGGCTGCCTCATTGCAAAACTGAGTTGCAGAAATTCACCCTGAAGGGTAACTACGGAACCAGACACATGGGCCAAGGGAGGATTTTGATGGCCCTGGAGTATTAAGGCCTTTCATGTCCCTTCTAAGAAATAAAGGCTTTATCATGAAGACAGAACCAGAAACCTAAGAGATCTTCTGCAGACCTCGTTTCCATGGTGCATCCCGTCAGTGCTCACTGTGCCCAATCACTAGAGACTGTGGGGCTGGAACCCCGCCCTCCTCTGCTCCCGCGGCTGCCCCACACCTTGGTCCTCCCGAACGCAGTACCGTCATGGTTCTGCTGCCTCCAGCTTCCTCCCTTTACTTAAGCTCCACATGGCCTCCAGAATCCTACCTTTAAAACACAGGTATGCTCAGGTCACCCCCCTTACAGGTAATCCTTCATTGTTTGGCCTCACCAGAACAATGTCCGCACCTTTGAACAAGCATGCAGGGCTGCCCACAGGGTACAGTCTCCTGAGGGACCACTGTGTTTACTGCTTTTGGGTGGCTCCGCATATTTCAATCCTGGACTCCAGCTCCTTGAGGGCCCCTTGCATTTGAATTCCATGTGCCTAACACATAAAGGGTGTTCAGTATGTTTGAACTGAATCCACTGGGCTGTTTCCTTTGTTGTTGTCGCTGGGAGCACCTACTGTGTGTTGGTCCCGTGCCCGGTGCTGAGAACAGAGAAGCTGGGGGCTGAGGACAGTCCTCCCTCAGGAGGCTCACAGGTGGGTGGGGGCAGACATGTCCCTCAGAGGGAGAAGTGTGGCAGGAGGGGAGCCCCGGCACATGCAGCAGCACACAGGAACATCCCCTACCTCACATGGACCAATATGCTTGCCCCCTTCCCCCCATAAGTCTTTCCAGATTAGCAGTGGGGGCTTCTTATCCCCCTCTTCCCACCGCTGGCCCGTGTCCCTCCGGGTAGACAAACTGGAAAGGGGACAGGGTGGGAAGGAAGGAGAGCTCCCTTGACCACTCGGGCCCTGGGCTTCTCTGACACTAGCCCCTGTGTGCTGCTCTTGTCCTGGTGGTGGGAGGGGTGGGTCAGGGGTACCTGCGCCCGAACCTGCCCGCACATGAGGCTGCTGCCGCTTGACTGGAATGCAGCGTGTACCACACAAGGAATTAGAGTGAGGGTGACTTGACGTGCTGGGTCGTGACAGGGCAGAGTGGCTGGTTGCGAGGGAGAGCTGGCAGTGGGCCAGCAGCTACTCAGGGCTGGCTGCCTCGTGAATGCGTGTAGGTGAGCTGGCTGATGCCCTCGGGCTGGGTCCCTGGGGACAGCAGCTCACAGGCTGACCACACGGAGCTTGGGGCTGGAACTTACTCATGATGCACAGTCCTCACATTTTGTAGAGAGGGCCCTGCAGACCTCGGACGATTGTCCTCTGTATGTGGGGAGGTGGAGGTCCTCCATCCTCCAAGGTATGGCCACTGGAGATGAAGGCAGAACAGGCCTCAGCCACCAGGCAGCGCTGTCTGAGGTCGTGATGCAGGTGCTGGCCTCAGGAGGTCAGCTGGTATGCACCATGCAGGAGTCTGGGGAGGGTGGGTCTAGGCAGGCAGCACTGTCTGCATGAGGTCATCGAATTATTTTCATTTGACAGGTAATAAAACGGAGTCTTGGTGGACTAAGTAACTTGCTGCAGTAAACGCTTGTGAGTCATTCATGTTCTTCCCGCTGTGGGAACTTCCCTTCCTTCCTGTCAATCCAGACTTTTTTAAAAGATTTTATTTATTCATTTGACACACAGAGAGAGAGATTACAAGTAGGCAGAGAGGCAGGCAGAGAGAGGAGGAAGCAGGCTCCCCGCTGAGCAGGCAGCCCAATGCAGGGCTCGATCCCAGGACCCTGAGATCACGACCCAAGCCAAAGGCAGCAGCTTTAACCCACTAAGCCACCCAGGTGCCCCCGAATCCAGATTTTTAACTTGAGATTCAGTTCAACAGTTGCTCTCTGAGCTTGGTACCTTCCTCTGCCTGGGTTGCATTACTTTGGCACCTGCCCCTACCCCAGAAGTTGGTGCTTGAGGTACAAAGCAAACTGGCTTCCATGAAGGAGTAGATTTCAGCATAGTCTGAAGAGAAACCGATGAGGCTAAGTAAGTATGTTTGGTGGAGCAATGCATTTGTAATCCAAACTTTGAGTAATAAATAGGCTAGGCTCTGCTGCTGTTATAAAGCTCATAATCCCCATGGTTTCACATGGGGTTTAATTCTAACTCACACAGCCCATTGCAGGGCCACGTGGTGACTCCAGGATCGTGCAGCCTTGATCTTGTGTCTCCCTTATCCCAAGTGCACCCTCACCTGTAGCAGGTTACAAAAGTGACAGGACACTCCTTGGGCTTTCAATAATTCAGTCCCGAAATGATGATGCCCTGTCTGTTTCCATTACATTGTCACTTGGCCCCAACGAGTCACAAGGCAGCTGAGGAGTGCAGCCCCCAGTTCCCAGAAAGAGCTGCAGGGGAGGGACCCCTGGGCACCAGTGAGCACCAGAACAGTCTTCCCCACTCAGAGAAGTAATGATAATTAAACAATCATGATCAAGACCCACCTTGGGCATTTCCTGGGGGTTTCCAAAAGGCTGGAAGAATTTTGCCATGGGCTATAAATGTCAGTTGCTCATTAATTCGTCAGAAATGCCCAGAGCCAAGGTTGCTATTACTAATAAGATATATTTGTTTGGTTATTTAACAAATCAAGAAAGCATGTTGTCATTTTCCCTCTGGTCCTGAGGATTCTTTATGTGGATGAATACTCTCCATATTGTACATCATATTAGTTATAACACCTTTTCTTTTTTCTCTCTCAAGTTGTGGCTGGGGATAAATCTCCTTGGCATGAAATATCATCATGGGGTAGCAGTCAACAGTTGTTCACACAGCTGTTTTGAAACCTAAACAACTAAAATATGCATTCAAACACTCCCTTCTTCCCCCCAGCAACTGATGTGAGGTCTGCTGCTGGTGTAAGAATTTGCAAATTTTCATTTACACTTGCTGATCTCTTTCTTTGCTCTGTCTGGTTGTTTTAGAGAAAAAAAAAGTGACAATTAAATGATGTAGGTCTTACCACCTTAATACGAAAGCTGTACAAATGCTTTCCAAAGGGTATTTTAAAAAATAGATGATTCAGCCAAAAGGAGACCAACAAATTTGGGGAGGGCTTCGATGCGTTCTCTTGAAACGGATGCTTGAAGTTGGACTCCTTTTCATCAGGGAATAACAGACGCTGTGCCTTCTGCCTGATTCCTGCAGATCCCAACTGAAAAGGAGGAAATCCTACCTTTACACCTGTTCCCAGGTTGTCCTCACTCAGCTCTTTGTTGTGAAAACTGTGGAAATAATTCCTTGTTCTGAACAAGAATGACCTGTCCCTTAATCTGATGCTGCTCTCGTAACACTGCCCCGTCCCACAGCCTGGCCTCCGGCATCTGGGACGGAATTGGCCGTGGCCTCCTCTGAGAGCAGCACAGGACACACACCGCACCTGCCTCTGGAGGGCTTAGGCCGATAAATGCCCGGGTGTAGAGTGGGTTGACAGAAGCTTTTGAAAGCCCAAAGAGAAAATGTATCTGATAAATCAATGGTGACGCATTAACAGACTGCTACTGTATTCATTGTTCACAGAATGTAATTCCTTGATAATGGCATTTTGTACAGTGTATCATCGCAAAACAATAGCAGTATCACCACAGTAGAAACGACGTTGATAAATTATACAGGAATAGGATCTTAGAATTCTAGTGGAGATCTAATTTGGGGTTATCAGGACTTG
Organism: Ailurus styani; assembly: GCA_002007465.1. Lineage (NCBI taxonomy): Eukaryota > Metazoa > Chordata > Mammalia > Carnivora > Ailuridae > Ailurus > Ailurus styani. Next base: position 4,410,435 of record LNAC01000028.1, on the reverse strand, counting down.
CGGAGCAATAGATTTCAATTTTGCATTGTACAGAGGAACAAAAAATCCCAGGAGGAAGAATGCACGTATCGTGAGAAGCAGTAGTTTTCCCTCATAAGTTACTGGTGTGCGATTGGCAGGGTTCGCTCCTCTTTTGATTCATCCTCTTCTCATTCTACGTAATAAGCCTTGTTCATGTTAGTTTTTTCATTTCATCTGAAAATGAATCTATGCGTACTCCTGAAAATTGTCACAACTTTAAGACATTTGAATTTGGTTGAAATTGAGAATGAAATGTGATTTTTTCTCTCTCTCTCTTTTATTTAGAGAGGGTGAAAGTGGGGAGGGGCAGAGGGAGAGGAAGAGAGAGAATCCCAAGCCGACTCCATGCCCAGCCTGGAGCATCCCACCACCCTGAGATCATGACCTGAGCCTAAGTCAAGAGTCAGATGCTTAGCCAGTTGAGCCACCCAGGTGCCCCATGCTGCCACTAATTTTTAAATGATACCTGTTGATACTACTTTAAGGATCCTGACAAAATCGTCCAGAGCCCTTATTGTCCTCTGGGCCTTGAAATTATTTAAAAAAAAAAAAAGCCCACAAGCCTCTCTTGGCTCCATGAAGTCTGCTAAGAATGGAGACTGAAAGTGATGTTTAATCACTGCCTCCAAAATCCAGCCAAATGATGGAATCCTGGAGGATCTAAGAGTATTTCACTGAATTGCTGCATACTTCTTGCTAGAAGGACAGGTGCCTCCTGTCCACAAGCCCTCACCTTGGTGATGATGGCAGTGAGTCTTAAAGGGTGGTGATTCTCTCCATCCTGGCCCCGGGCATCCAGGACCAGGCATCTCCCTGGGCTCTCAGGACGCTGGAGTCAGCGTGGGGGACACAAAGACTGAGGGGTAGCTGGGCTCCTTTAAAGCAGCCGTGGCCACTTTTGAGGTCACCGTGGTGGTGTCCAAAGGTGACAGATCCTACAGCAGTGCTGGCAGCGGCCTGCCAGACTCTTCCCACGAGAAGACAGGACACTGTTGCAGAGACATCTTCGCTCCTGCTGGCCTGTCTGCCTCTTTCTAGTTTTGTAAGCTCCTGAGAACCTTCCTGGCAACCTCCCCGACAACTTCTTCCTTGCTTGTGCTAAGTTAGCCTGAGTTGCTTTCTATCATTTACCAAGAATCCCTGACTGGTTGGGTAGTCTGTGTTGGTTTGACATTTCCCAAGTGTTTAAAGCAGAAAGAGACTTGGAAGATAGCTTCCCCCCTCATTCTGAGACCGTACCCAGACCCGCCTTTCACTCAGCATCCCACAGACCGTTGTCTGCTGACCTGGGACCAGAATTCTGTGCCTAGGTTTCTTTTCACTGTGGAAGTCCCAGTGAGAATGAAGAGCCATTCTGTAGACCTGTGCTGTCCAGCATGGTAGCTGTTGGCCACGTGCGGCTGCTGAGTTCTTAGAATATGGCTCATCCACACTGCTGTCTGCTGCTAGTGTATTGTGCATAATGTTTTAAAGATTTAGTTCCAAAAAAAGGTTTTAGTGTCGATCACGTTTCAATGATAATATTTTAGATATGCTGGGTGAGATAAAATATATTTGTGTTTTACCTCTTTCTTTTTTTTCCCATTGTGTCTACCAGTAAATTTAAAGTTACATGTGTGACTTAGATTATATTTCTATTGAATAAAGCTGCTAAATACAAAAATCAGGAGAGAAGAGGATACTGAGCCTCTCCAGGTAGCTTTGGGTCTGGGGTTATTGTGCCTGAATGTTACATCAGTCATTTTTTGTTGTGGTAACAAATATTCTATAGCTTTTCAGGCAGTGAGCATGTATTTCTCACTGAGGGTCTTCCAGTCAGCTGGGGCTGTGTTGGGCTTGGCCAAGCTTGGCTTGACTCAGCTGGTACACATGCTTCTTATCTGGATCACGTGCTCGTCCCTGTAGAGGCTCCAGAGGGTGAGCAGAAACACGCGATGTTTCCTAAAGCCTTGGCTGGGGATTACTGGCCAGCTGTCACTTCAGCTCCTATTCCCGTTGTCCAAGCAGGCCGCATGCCCAAGGCCAGAGTAGACGTGGCGAGGCTGCACCCCCTGCCTGCTGGGGAAACGCCATGGGCAGGGACCTGAGGAGTAGTGGTGAGCATGGATTGAGCCTGCCACATTCTTCCCTCTTGTACACACATGTTCACTCTCCTCCTACATGGAAATACACTCGTCCTGGTCTCAAGACAGCCTAAACATACCCTAGATTTATGGCATTGGCCACAGCATGTCCAGATATAACTCCTCTTGACCTACCTTCTCATGAGCCAAAAGGGCAAGTTAATTACTTCCTCCCCTCCTTTCCCGCTGCCTCCCCCCATATTTAATGTTGAAACAAGGACAAGACAAGCTCAATAGCACTCCCATTTGGAAAGAGGAAGGGAGGAAGCCCCACAGCCATCATGTGAGTCCTCATATCCTGCTGGGGAAATACTTTGAGGTCCCCAAGAGATGGAGAGAGTGGGGACTGGTCCTCGAAGAGGCCCCTGGGAGAACCCAGTCTGCTGTTTACCTCTGCGGAAGGCACTTAGAGATAGGCCCTAACAGATTTCTTAGCCTGTTTCCTACCCACAGAAAAGATGGAAGCTAAGGGTGGTTTTAGATCTCAGATGGTCACAGTCAATTTTAATTCAGGCTCAAGTATGTTTCGCGCTTCACTAAACCACTCCCTTGGTCTCTAGCTGTGGCTGCCGGCGGCTTCACGTGCCTACAATGCTCACAGTCCTTTCCAGTCCAGGGGCTTCTCTCTCCAGACTCCAGCACAAGTACTTGCAGTTCCTGGTGCTTCCATGAGACCAAATTCTGGGTGTCTTTCCCTAGGGCATTTTGTGCAACTGAGCAATTACTTCGGGGCCACACCAATCCAATCGGACATTCCAACAAAGCCGGTAACAGCCCTCCCTTTGATCTGGCCTTGGCCAGGAGGCAGTTTCTTCATCGCCACCCTTGATTTGCTGAAAAACAGTACCCTTTTCAAATACTGCAAGTCCTAGAATTTATTTTTTGCAGGGGGAGGGTCATTTCTTTCCTACTTGGGATGTAAAGTCATCCTATAACAACCAACTCACACAGGTAACATTCTGTCTTGAAACAAGTTTAGTGGGTACATTTTCTACCTTCTAAGTTATCACAGGTGATATTTTTAGCCAAATGTTTCAGCGCTGCATACCTTGGGTTACCATTTTTCCAACTTCCCATAAGAGTTCTCTGGCTTCCCATCACCTAGACCCAAAACTAACGGGTTTTGGGTTATGGCAGCCCCTACTTCTGTGGGCTGATTTCCGCATCAGTCAGCTCTTGCTGCAGTAATTTCATAGCCCCCAGATCACTGTGGCATTCAACGACCAATATTTATTTTTCACTTAAGAATCCTGTGAGTCAGCTGCAGCTCCGTTGAGCTTGGCTGTGCTCGCCATGCCTTCTCATGCCAAGACGGGCTGAATGAGCAGCCGCCATCTGGGCTGCACTCTGCTCATGGTGGGGGGCAGGAGCTCCAGAGGGCAAGTGGAAACCCACACTGCCCCAGAAGGCCCCTGTCACCGGCATGCTGTCACCTCCTCCCACAAGGTACATGGCAAGCCCAGAGTTAATGGAGTGGGATGTGCCCTTCACCCTCTGGGGAGTCTTGATAAGGGGACTTTGAACAAGTGGTACCATCTCTCCTAGCTATAGACTCCATAAAGGACCCTGGTGGTGAATCAGCCAGAACTGCTGGGTTGCATTTTTGGAGAGGCAGAATCATAGGCAGGATACAAGTCATGGGACAGGGGGACCTCCAGCCTAGGCCGGTCACCCCGCTGTGCATCCCGCTCCGTGCAGCAGAAGGAACCCTTTGGGGAGTTATGAACCCTGAGTTCCAGCCTCAGCTGAGCCACCACTTCTGTGTACCTTAGGCCTATAACTTCTCCTCTGTGGATCTCAAGTCCCTCTCAACTACTAGCAAAGGGTTAGATGAAATGGCATCTTGGGTTGCTTTTGAGGACGATGCTTTCTCTGCCAAGCCACTTTATCCAGCAGGGAGCCTGCTCCACCATCAGCTTGGGCTGCAGCAGGAAGAATATAGGTTGAGGAATCAGGCTGATTTGAGTTTTAGTCTCATTCTGCCATTTACCAGATGTGGAACGTGGGCCATCTTCAACTCTCTGGGTGTGTTTCCTTGCCTATGAAACGAACATAAAGGAACCTTGCCTCCGGGGCTGTTCTTAGGATTATTATCTTGTACAGTTTCCATTGTGAGAAAAATTTTTGTTGCAGAGAGTCAAAATCCGACCCTCCCCAGTGAGCTTTGGCCCCAGTTCCACCTGTGTTGAGGAACAGCAAAGTAAAGCAGTTAGGAGTAAGGGCATCCAACGGCCAAACCCAGCTCTACTGGCTCTCATCTGGGTGGCTGTGGGAAGGCATACCTCAGGACACCTCGCTGTCCATGAGCTCCCCCGACGTGCACCCCACGGTCTTCCTGTGAGAACGAACATGCCGACACCTGCCAGTGCTAGTTGGCAGTTAGGAAGATTGGTGTCTCTGCCTCATAGGGCAGCTGTGTAAGTGCCTTCTACGCCCTCCTGAGATTCTTCAGGCTGGACAGCCTCCGTTCCTCAGCATCCCCCGTATGTCAGCCTCCCGCACTCTCGCAGGCCTAGCTCTCCTGCGAACCTGCCTCAGCAGCTCTGGTTGAGGTGGAGGAGCAGAGGGTGCGTTCCAAGTTGGAGTTCATGCCGACAGGGGATGTGTGGTCGCACTGTGGATGTCTCCGGACATCTCCACAGACACTCAATCTGCCCGCATCTCTCACCTGTCGCCCCCTGGCTGGCTCACCTGGCTTTGGGTCTGGCCCTGCCCTCTCCTGAGGGTGGTGACCTCATGACCCCAGTTGCTTACCCCGACCCTCACCTTATCTGACCCTGGCTCCGGGGCCACCCACTCGCCAGTTGATATTTTTTACCCAACTTTGATTTCCTGGGCTGGTATTAAGGATTTTAAAGGTTTACCTTCAATGGACTTCTTAATCCTTGTGTCATAAACCACTTATTCATTCTTTTTCCATTAGGGCATGTCTCTTTTGTGCCAGCATCTCCTTTAATGATCTGGAACAGTTAACATATTGAGTGGGTCCCTGAAAGACGTAATGTAATCAAATGGGGAGAGAAAACTTCACAATTCTCTTGGTTTCTTGCTCTTTTCAAGTGGAGAACAAGGGAAAAGTACATGATTTTTTCTGAAATTTATGAAGTGGTCACTTATTCATTTCCTTATTTTTAAACTGGGAATTGATAGCTCAGCATTTTATCCCCATGCATCAAGTCAACTAAGATTTCTTTAAAAAATCTGTCTTCAGATAACAAGCAAACCATGTTAGGTTAGCACTCTAGATGAATAGCTGATCCTCACAATGCTTCTGTAAAACTTAGCCATCTTTCGGGAAGTGTGGTCTACTCCAGGAATGTGGGGCTTACATGAGCGGGGGCACCCGGGGCAGAGCTGCTCTAAGCACCACCTGTGGCCCGAGGCCACATGCCTGGCATTTTCCTCTCAGGGCCTCTCTAAGCTTGACTGATGGTGATCCTGGCTGGTTTCACCATGGCTGCCACTGCAGCGATGGCTAAGGCACGAGAATAAATTCACTGAAAGACAAGGAAATTCCGAAGCAATGTCTCCCAAGGTCCCCCATTCTAAATATGGCAAGGAGGATTTTAAGTACTTCTGCTTGGAGCTGTTCATGCTTTCCATCATTGGAGTTGGACCAGTTTTAGAAAATATGTATCATAAATAATCTTCAGAACATTTTAATATACTGCCGATAGTATTAAAAGTCAAAGCTTTCATAAAATTTAATTTACTTCGCCATGTAACTTAAATCAGGAGCAGTTTTAAAATGTGCATGGCTCCTGCTAAATTAATAGCTTCCCTTTAGCCTTCTGGGCTTGGGGGCTTCACAGTCTGCACCTGGAAGCTCAGTGACTGACTGAGGGGATTGTGCAGGTTCCGTGTCTGTTGGGAAACCTCCTTAGAGCCTCTGCAGAGCATTAGTGCCAGGCCCCCAGTGGGAGGGGCATGCGGCCTCCTCCCCACAGAGCCTTAACAGGGTCCCCAGGAAAAAATTCCCCAGATGGACCCAGTCACGGAAAGGAATTCTGTGCCTTCCTTAGCCTTGTGAGGCCTCGGGGTCTCCTGGAGATCCACAGGAGCATCTTCCTGGGCACCTGTAAGGTCAGGGCATTGAATCCCCCGAAAACAGATGTGCTTGACTATATGTGGGGTGTGTACCGAAACGAAGGCAGAATGATGTTATCCTTCTTGCATACCTGCCCATCGTCAACATATCCCTACAGTGCATGTTTTGCTTGTTCATTCCTCTAAGTCTTTTGTTGCTTTGAATATGGTGTTAAGTTTCTATTATAGGATAAGAAGAATAGCACAAAATACCCAACAGGTGTGGGAAAATCACTGTAGTGGGAGAGAGAGATCGTGATAAAAAGTAGGTCAGAAGCTTGGTACCCATAGATTCAATTTGATAATGACTACAAGAATTGTTTCATATGTTTGATTATTGGGGCATAATTGGGCTAATCCCTCACTTTTATATGCGATTTATGGTTAATCAGGTCATTTTACCTATGTAGCCAACACGGCAGGTTGCCCGACCCAACGTGGAGTCCCGAGGCCCTTCTGGCTAGACAGGACACCATGTGACAGAGTTCTCGCTAATGAGAATTTAGTGGAAGTCCACTAGGTAGGACTTCCAGGAAAGTTCTGCTTAGAATACAGACAGACGTGGCCAGCACCACTTTGCCATTCTCCCATTTTCCTGCCTGGAACAAGTTATGTAAAGCTGGGATGAATGCAGCCATCTTGCCACTGTGACGCTGCGAGCACGAGGACTGAGGCCAACTCCCTGAAGGACCCAGGCACACTTGCTCCCTCTCCAGCCCCCTCCCCAGTCTTAGTGTTCCTTGTGTTTGAAGTTGCGTAAAGTGGATTCTTAGATCATGATTTGAGACCTTCTTTTCTAATATAAGTGCTGTACCTACTTCTCTAAGCCCTGATTCAGGTGCATCCCAATTTTTTAATATGTTGGGTTTTCATCTTCATTCATGACAAAATATTTTCTAAAGTCCTTTGTAATTTCTCCTTTGACCCATGGGTTATTTGTGTGATGTTAACCTCCAACTATTTGGGGATTTTCCAGATAGCTTTCTGTTATTGACTTCTGATTTAATTCTCTTGTGCGCAGAGAATATACTTTGCATGATTTCAGTCCTTTTACACTTATTGAGATTCGTTTTATGACCCACAATATATTGGCAAATGTTCTGTGTGCACTTAAAAAGAATTCGTTTTTTACTGTTGTTGGATGGAATGTTTAACTATCAGGTCAAGTTGGTTTATAAAGCTGTCCCAGTCTTCTACGTCTTTACTAATTCTCTGTTTTTTAAATAACTTTTTAAAATGAGAAACAAAAGCTTTTTGTATTTGCTCACATATTTACCATTTTTGGTGCTTCTTATTCCCCTGTGAACATTCTTGTCTTTCTGCTGGTGATAAAGTCTACGGTGTGATGTGGTCAGAGCATAAACTTCGTGGCCTTGTTGAGCTCTTGTTGTGCTGCTTGCTCCTTTCCTCCATCCTCTCAATGCCCTCTACCTCGAAACCCCCAGCCTTGGTGGTTTCCTGCCTTGCACAGATCCCAGATGCCCAGCTCAGCACTCAGCAGATCCTGGAGGGGACGCCCTTGCAGATCCCTGGGGCTCTGTGTACCCTGGCTCCTCCCTGGGTTCTGCCGCCACAAGCTTTGACTTCCTGGTCCCCCCAATGCTAAACTCGGTCTTGTGGGATCTGTTTGGGTTCCCTCCCGCTGGACTGGAAACCAATTTGAGGTAGTGACCTGGGGTGCCCATTCCTTTTTCTTTCACTGGTGGGTCACTGTCCTATGTGGCATGTGGTCCAGTGTCTAAAAATCACTGTTTCATGTATTTTGTCGGATTTTTCTGGTTAAGGTGGGGGAATAAATTAGAATCGTCTTATTCTTTCATGGCTGAAAGCAAAAGTCCTCTCCATCTTCTTTTTAAATAAAGAATGTTTAATTGTAGGAAAAGACACATAATGATGTTTACCGTTTTAACCACGTTAAGTGCACAGTTCAGTAGTACTAAGTGCGTTCATACTGTGTGCAACTGTCCCCCCTCCATCCATCCCTAGAGGTCTTTCGTCTTCCCACCTGAGACCCTGGCCCTCCTGGCCCTCCTGGCCCTGTGAAACACGCACTCCCCACCTACTCTCCCCCCGCCCCGGACGCCTCCATCTGCGTTCGGACTTGACACTGACTCCTCGGGGCATCTCGCAGGAGTGGAAGCACATGACAGTTCTGTGTGTCTGGCTGGTTTCTCGCAGCGTCAGGCCCTCAGGGTTCATCCTTGCATGTGTCAGAACCCTTCCTTCTAAGTACGTGTGGACCACTCTCTCTCTCTCAGCTGTCTGTGAACAGTCGGGGTGCTTCCACCTTTCGGAAAAATGCTCTCTTCCGTGTACTTTTCCTGTTCCACAAATGTACTTCAGACGATGGCGGTGGTGCTGCCACGCTGTCCAGTCTGTGTCTGCAGGTGTGTGTGCATGCACGTTCGTGTGGAGCCCCGCTGGAGAAGAGCTGACAGACGGACGCAGCGAACTGGCCATGTTTGCTCACCTCCCCTTGCCTTGCCCTTCTCATCTCCTTTATCCTTCCTTCCTTTTCTCACTTTCTCGCAGTCTTCTCTCCCTGCTTTCTCCTCCTTCCTTCCCTTCGCTTTGCTCTTCCTTCCCGATCTGTTCCCCTTTGCTCTCTCTCCCGCGCACCAGCGCTGTGCTTACCGCGAGCAGAGACAAAGGAGCAGGTGTGCGTGCGCAGCCTGCCGACCATGGGCGTGGGCGACGAGCCAGACGTGCGCGGCGTGCCGGCCGTGGGTGTGCGTGCGCGGCGTGGACGTGCGCGCGCAGTGTGCGCAGCATGCGCAGCATGGGCGTGAGTGCATGCGCGGCGTGCGGGCCATGGACTTGCGTGCGTGGCGCGGGCCGGTGTGCGCGGCGTGGGCAGCATGGGCGTGAGTGCGTGCGCGGCGTGGGTGGGTGTGCGAGTGTGCGCTGTGTGCCGGCCGTGGGCGTGCATGGACGGCACGGCCACCGTTGGCGTGGAGGGCGAGCTGACCGTGGGCATGGGCAGCGAGCCGGACGTGGACTGTGTGCCCACCGTGAGTGTGAGTGAGCCGACCCTGGGCCTGGTGGGCGGGCGTGGGCGGTGAGCCGACCTTGGGCCTGGTGGGGCGGCCAGCCCTCGGCGGTGCGCGTGCACGGTCCGCACAGGCGCATCTGTGGCTGGGGCAGGGCCTGGGATGGCTGGGGGAGCACGGCCCCAGTCCCTCTGTGATTCTGGGAGCTGGGCTGTTTCTGGCTGGGTTCGACCCTGGAAGGCCTGGGTGAAGGGCTGGCTGCCGAGAGCAGCCCCAGGAACCGTGGGGCACCGTGGGGCTCACCTCGGTGACAGAGATTCTTCAGGTGGAACAGGGAAAACCTTCCCCATTCTCCTCCCATGTTTTTTCACTATGTCATTCCCGTGTCTTTGCTCCAGAATTCTATTTAACCAGCTTCTAAAACTTCAGAGTAAAATGTGGGAAGATTATATATGCATGCGATCGTGAAAATAAGACCATGAAAATTAAGTTATTTATTTTTCATGCACTTTGCCCATTTTTTATTGGTTTTAGACATTGTGTATTGTAACTATGTTTTCTAACTTTATCGTTTGTCTTTTGCTTTTTACGTCGTATTATCTTTAGGAAAATAAGACTCCTGAAACAAAAGAGCAGGCAGTCGCTCAGTAATTCTGACTAATGATAAGTCATCTGAATTCATAAAAAGTTTGAATGACTAATTTAGAATTTTAATTGTATTCGAGGCATCTTGTCACCTTTGATTGTCAAACTAAGTCTTAGCAATTAGAGCTCTTTGGGAACATGTTTTAATAAATAGATGGTGATTTTATTTCCATGAACGTTTTTCATTTATAAGTGCAAAGAAGTTCTCAACTCTCTAACATCTTGCTTATATTGATTTGCTGAGAGAAAAATTTATCTTTGTACAAATGTAGATTTTCTTTAGCCTAATCCCTGAATGAATTATCATAAATTCTGCATTAATGGTTTTAAATTATGTAGGAAGGTAAAACAGTTTGTATATACCTCATTTTATTTTTATATAATCACAATTCTAAGTTTCTTTTTGGCTCCAGTTTTAATTATGAGAAATTCATTAAAATACCATCTTTCCTATAATCCCCCCAGATTTGCTGGCTGCATCAGGTAGGAATCAGTGCATGAGGATGGTCTTGCAAGACAGAGGTGCTCCCTCGCCTTGGTCTGGCAAGCCAGCCTTGACTTTTGATATCACGCGCTCGGTTCCCTACAGAGGTGTCCTGCCGCAAAACGTCCACTGGATGTTTCCAGGGCATGTCTGTTCACCCCCTCCTCTGTTGAAGGTTCTTGAATATCTCAGTATCGCCTACAGGTCACAACTTGTTTGAGGTCAGAAGGACCTGTGTGGAAGTCTCTTGTCTCCCCAGCCCATGTGACTTGCAGAGAACTACCCACCCTTTCTGTGTATCAGTCTCCCTTTTGGTGTGATGGGAGCAGCCGTGACTCCTTTGGACAACTGGGAATACTGAGCACAAATGCAGATAGAGCCCACAGCTCAGCTCCTGGTCTGGGGTAAGCTCTCCAGATATGGAGCTGCTACTTCTACTCCCTCCAGGCTGGTGGGGACCCCTTCCTTCCTACTGTAGGCCAAGGTCTGAATGCCCTGCTGTGTTGCGTCTTTCTGCCACCCTGCTGTTCTGCCCTGATGCCTTTGTCCACTGTCAGATGTCCTCAGGTGTCATTGCAGGCTGACACTCCTCTAGAGGCCGTTTCCCACCCCAAGCGCCTTGCTCCCCCAGGTCTGTGCCAGTCTTAGCTATAAGAATCATCAGAGTAAATTGCAAGTCTCCCCTTGGGTTTTGGTTCTCTTGTTCACATTCTGCCTGACCACGTGAATTGGAAAGTATTTGAGTGGATTCTTTCTAAAAATTTTTAACTGTGAGATATTTCAGACATGTAAGAAGCTATAATTTGGTACCAGTGTACCCCACCAACATACAACAAATATGAATATTTTAAATGAGGTATTTTTACTGAAAAACAAACCCCTCCCATCCCTTCTCCTCTCTTTGCTGAGGAAACAGTAACCTGAATTTGGGGTGACTTCTAATCCAGGGTTTCCTATTTTATTACACATTTTCATGCCTGTAATTGTATAGAATATCACTTGTGTATTTTTAATTTACATAAATATTTCCATTTTATAAAGCAGTTACCCTCAAATATTTATCATGCACCATTGACTTAATGGAGTCTAAAATTAGGCAACACTTTCTGAATATAAATGGACTCTCCCAACTTCCACACCTATCCTCTCCTCTAGATTTCCTATCTTCATGGTCTTCTGTGTTCATTCTATCTTGTTTTTAATCCATAGGTTAGTTATAATAATGTAGAAAATTACTTCTCACGGTGTTTGTTTAGATTTGCCAACATGGTTTACTCCTCGTGGCTTCTCATACCCCCTCCTCCCTCTCCCACAAGTACCTCCTTCAGAAGTCAGTTCCTGTGGGTAGCCTGTAAATATCTTTACTTCACCTCACTCATGTTCTTCCTCTTTTATTTTGGGAAATTTCAACCTGCAGAAGTCTAAGACAAGTAAAATATGTATCTTATGCCCTCCACTGAGATTCACTGATTGTTAGGATCTTAGAAATTCTGCTTTTTCTCTGTGTCTCTGTATGTCTCTCTCTCTGTTGATCTCTGTGTTTCTGTCTCTCTGTCTGTCCCTCTGTCTCTCTCGCCCCCCGCACGTACTTTTTTTTAGACTGAAGCATCTGAGAATTTGTCATAGACCCCCCCACCCTAAATACTCCAGCGTCTATAGACTATAAACGGGTATTCTCCTCCATAACCACAGTAGAATTATCACTCTTTAAAACTGAGCATTGATTTAGCATTATTATCTAACATATAGCCCACATTTAAATGCCCCTAATTATGGCAATAAAAAGCATCAGAGATTGTTTTCAGCTCTGGTGTCCAGTTAAGCATCATTCTCTGTGTTAGTTCTCACATCCTTTTGTCTCCTTACCCATAATCTGTGAGGTCCTTCACATTTTGTTTGTCTTGACAGGGACATTTTTGAAAAGCCCAGACCAGCTGTTTTGTACAGTGTTCTTCAGTCTTGAATGTATCTGACTCCTCTGTACTAAGCTCAGTTTAAACATCTGGCAATACTGTGCCCATCTCAGTGCCCCATACCAGAGCCGCTGGGTGTCACTTGTCTCATGACTGATGATTTTTTTGGTCAAGTGATGATTTGGTTAAATGGAGGCCAGCAGATTTCTCCAAACATGAAGGTGCATTCCCTTTTTGTAATTAGTTAGAAATCTGTGCGGTGGTAACTTCGACACTCTGTAAATGCTGTGTTGCCCAGTAGTCTCTGCGACAGTTCAGCATTCCTGGAAGACTCTCAGCATCAGTCAGATACTGGGTGCCCCCACAGCCATGCTTGGAACTCCCACCATCTGTCTGTGTTTGCTAGATTAGCACTCTTCTGCGAAGAACTGCTCCTACTTCTCCATACCTCCACTCTTAAAATTCTTTAGAAGGGACCTGTGGGTTCTTTTTATTAATTCAATATGTTATAATGTAATCCTTCAGTTACTCACTTTGAGACTCAAATTGCTCCATGTTTGACCAGGGGAGGGGGAGAGTCCATTCAGAGTTTATGCTCTATATTTTCAATATGTTCTTGTCTGAATGTGAGCATGTCTCCCTTTCTGACAAAACAAGGTGTTCCAGGCTCACCTTGAAGTTTCCCTGCCATCAGCCATTATTCCAAGAAGCCGTGGTTCCTTTGAGTAGGGGTGTGGTCTTTAGAACCCAAGATCTGGGAACTAGATGTGCTCGTAACTACTGAGGTATTACTGCTTCTAGACTCTCACTGGACAGAACGAGGATATGTGTGTGTGTGTGTGTGTGTATAATATGTGATATATATGATATGTAATAACTACATTATGTGTTTATACTTTTTTAAGTGTGTATTGTGTGTGTATGTGTGTGTATATATGTATATATGCAGTTCTTATTTTAATTGTTTATGCTGGAACTTCAAAATTCCAGTTCAGTATCGATATCCTAGAATTTTTTCTTTCCTTCCCCCGTTTCATATTTGTATCTCCCTTCTCCCACAGTGAGAACACCGTATCCCAAAGGCATTAATTTACTTATTCATTTTCTCAATCCTATAGTTCACACTAAATTGTTTTGGAATTGCCATACCAATACAACCACCTACTTCAAAGTCACTAAGCGCAATTCAAGATCTCTTCCTTGTTCTTTTTGTGCTTAGGAGATACCCTCTTGAGGGTTAAAATCAGATAGTGAGTTCTAAGCTTTCTTGGATTGATTCTTTGTTTTTTCTTTGTATTATGTTATCTATTTGATGGACTATTAGCTTCATTCATTTCTGTATGAATCAATTGTAGGAAAATTTTTCTTTCCCTATTGATTTAATAATATATTTTTGGAAATATAAATCAGCATAGTTCAAAAGTCAGAACCACATGAAAAGACACACTTAAAGAAGCCCTGCCCCTTCCCTATCTGTACCTCATACCCCATTCTCAACCATTCCCCATACACAGGCAGCTTCCTAAGTTCCTGGTATATCCTTTCTATGTTTGTTTTTGCAAAAATAAGCATATACCAGAGAATGGGAGAAAATATTTTCAAGTCATGCATCTGGTAAGGTCTATTGTCCAGAACATATAAGGAATTCTTACAACTGAACAACAAAAAGACAATCTATGGTAAAAACAAAGGATTTTAGTAGACAGTTCTCAAAGAAGACAGACAAATGGTCAGCAAATAAGAAGATGCTTAACCTCATTAGTCATTAGGGACAAGCAAATGAAACCACAATGAGATACCACTTCACATCCACTAGGATGATGATTAGGATTTTTTTTTAAATGGAAAATGACCAGTGTTGGTGAGAATGAGGAGGAATTGGAATGCTTATATCTGCTTGTGGAAACTTATAGTGGTGCAGCTGTATAGACAACACTTTACAGCCCCTCAAAAATTTCAATACAGAGTTAACTATATAACCCAACAATTCTGCTCCTAGGTAGAGACCCAAGAGAAGAGAAAGTATGCAGTCAACCAAAAGCCAGCACATGAATGTTTTCAGTAGCATTATTCATAGTAGCCAAAAGGTGGAAATAACCCAGATGTCCACAACAGATGGTTGGAGAAATAAGATGTGGTCTTTCCACACAATGAAATATTATCGGGCCACAGACAGGAAGAAAAAACCGCTATAGGGTACAAAGCGGATGAGCCTGGAAAACATCAGGCTGCATTAAAGAAACCAGACAAAAAGGCCCACATACTCTGTGATCCCCTTGATACGAGATGTGCAGAATCGGGAATCTCACAGAGACAGAAAGTCAATTAGCGGTTTCTGGGGTTTGGGTCAATGAGGAGTGAGCGCTGGAAGGTGCGGTGTTTCTTCTGGGGTGGTGAAGTGTTTGGAATGAGGTAGTGTTGATGGGGGCCAAACCTTGTGGATATGATAAAAGCCACTTACCTGCACACTTTGAAATGGTGACTTCTATGGCATATGAATTAGATCAATAAAAATATAAGCATTTCTTTTCTTAGATACTCATCACCACCTTGTTTCATGTTGTTTTGTTTTCAGTTAACCATCCTGGACATCAGTTCACAGAGGTCTCCCCTGTACCTTTCTTACAGCATTGCACACACACTGTACCATGCTCCATCCTACCAGTCTCCTATATACGGACACTTAAACGGTCTCCAGTATTTTTCAATCATAAGTAATGCCGCTGCATACTTGTTGCACACATTCGCGTGCTGCTAGAAGTGATCTTACCCTGGATCCTGAATAATAGTCTGGATGCGCATAAGTTTTCGGTTGATCCTTTACTTTCTTTCAACCCCTTGATGCTGTTACTCTGTTTTCTTCTAGCCACTTTATTTTTCTGATAAAAAATCTGCTGCCAGTTCAATTATTCTTTTGCGGGTCATTTTTCTCTATGGTTGTGTTTAGGATTTTCTCCTCATCTCTGCTGTCTGCAGTTTCACAACTTGGTTTATGTCCTACTTCACAATCACCGTGTTTCTGAAATCTGAGGAATCATGTCTTAGCAGTTCCTAAATTCTTAGCTTTTTACCTTTTTCTGAAAATTGCTTTTCTGTCTCTGGTTGTCTCCCTTTCTAGAACTCCTAGGTAAATGTATATTGGACCTCCTTATTTCACCTTGCTTTCCCTTACCCTCATTTTCATAGTTTCTGCCTCTTTACCTGTCTTTGCTACATTCTGGAAAACTTCCTTGATCTCTCCTTCATTTAATTTTATTTTCATATTAGCTCTGTCTCATCTGATATTTAACCTTATTTTTGAACTTTTTATTCCTATGCTGAATTTTTCATTTGTGGAAGTTCTATTCGCTACTTTCAAAATCTACCTTTTCTTTTTCACATCATTCTATTTTTTGTTAGAATTTCCATTTTTCATTTGTTCTTCATAACTTCAAACTTCCTTATTTTACAGATTTTATAGATTACATGTCTCTCAGATTACTCTGTTATCTCAAATTCAGGGTTATGAAACTGCTTTTTAATATATTGGCTCTCCCTAATGGTGGCTGTTTTGTCCACGTATGAGCTCATCCTCATTAGTAATCCGTTTTCACATTCAGGGATTGTAGATGTGTTGCTATAGAATGGTTTTGGGTTTCTTTGGGCCATTGCCCAAATGGTCTTATTGGTCTGAAACTGGTTTAAATTAATTTTTTGGGTTAAGGACTCCTACAGAACACAGGTGGTACTTCTTCGTCCTTTTGACCTATGTTATTTTCTGGCACATACTACTTGCCCTTTTTTTCTATTAAGCTTAGCTCTAAATTTTAAATTTCTTTCCTATATTTCATCTCGATTTTTATGTGCTTATACCAGGAATGGTGTTTGATAACTAAAATCAGAAATCTAAATAGGTTCTTTTTCTACTGTGGTAAAAATGTATAGAACATAACCACTGTAATTATTTTAAATGTACAATTCTGTGGCATCAACTGCTTTCATATTGTGCAACCATCACCAGTATCAATTTCCAGAATGTTTTCATCACGTCAGACTCTGTATGTATTAAGTAATAATCACCCATTCCCTCCTCCCCTTCCACCCCTCGTAACCCCTAACCTACCTTCTGTCTCTATGAACCTGCAGACTATAGATATTTCATTTAAGTGAAATCATACAACATTTGTCCTTTTGTGTCTGGCTTATTTCACTTAGTATGACATTTTCCAGGTTCATCCACACCCTGTAGCACATGTCAGAACTTCATTCCTTTTATGGCTGAATATTAGTCCATTGTATTTACCAGAACTTGCTTATGGATTCACCTGCTGACGTATATTTGGGTTGTTTCCAGCTGTTGGCTGTTGTGAACAGTGCTGCGGTGAGTATTCATGTATGGGTATCTGTCTTCGTCCCTGTTTTTGGTCCTTTGGAGTATAGACCTAGGAGTGGAATTGCTGCATCATATGGTAATTCTGTGGTTTGTTTGGGTTTTTTTAATATGTTATTAGCAAAATAAAATGAATCTTAGAGATGTAGCCCTCAAACAGCAGAGGTAGTGAGGGTCTAATTTCAGCTTGCTTCTACTTCGGGCAACATTTATGATATTCCAGACCAACCTCTCTCAGCCCCAGATTGCCCAGTGCTTGTTACGTTTTGCTCAGCTGTGTGCACCATGTGCATCCAGTGTGGTTTTCGATGGAACTAAAATCGACTGAATGTGTGCTTGTGTATGTATTGCTTATTTTTATCATTCCTTCAGGTGGGTGTTTGTTTAGAGTTTGGGGTGATACCCTAATACTGTACTCACTCCTACTTTAATACAGCTTCCTGGTCTTTCTCACCGCTCCTCTGACCTGCTGCTTAGTTTTCTGTACCTTGAAAGGCATTTACTGAGCACCCACAACGTGCTCGGTTCTGTCTAGAGGTCCAGTAAGACATGGGGGTCCTGATCAGTGAGACAGGAAGAGGAAAGATGATGGCGCAGCACGGGGAGGGCTGAGCAGAGCCAGGCATGGTGCTCACAGAGCTCGGCTCCTAACCCAGAGGGTGCCAGGTGTGTGTCTAAAATACTCGGCACACTGGGCTGCAAAAAACAAACGCTCCTCTAGGCTCCAGCAAGTGATGGGGTGTTCATTGCACAAGCACACATGGCAATAGGAAGGCAGGACTGAAGGGAACATTGTTCCATCCAGGGGGAGGAATGCTTGGTCTAGTTAGCCACCATGAACCTCGGTGATGTTGGCAGATCCTTTCATGGGCTGCTGGGTGGGTGGACACCCAGTCCAGTCAGCTGTGACCAGAATGGGTGGGTTGTATGGAAATAGCTGAGTGATTCACATGGAGCAACCCATTAAAGGGTGTGGTGTCCGTGTCAGGATATTCTGTTGCCTAGTGCAGCCGACACAGCCAGCCACTACAGTCCCTTTAAGTACTCCAGCAATACTCACACTCATCACACCTAAGCTAACATTGAATTATTGTCTCTTTTCTCCAAATCACTTTTAGTATACTTACCGATGTCTCTTTTGTAAGTGAGTACATAATAAATGTATTTTATCCATGTTTTCCCAGGTACCTAAAGCAGGTGTAAGGGAAGGAAAGCATCCTTTGGGGGATCCAGGAGGGAGAGAAATGATTTTTTGGATGCCTTGCAGTGAAGAAGGAATAAGCCACATTGAGAGATCTGGGTTGAAGTCTCCTGCTTCCATAGATGTTCTTTCTACCACTGCAGGTCATTTTGGAGTTCTAGGCTGGTCCATCAGGAGCAGAACATGAGGCTATACGTGGATGGTCTTTCTCTGCTCAGCCAGACAGGGGTAGGGTGTAGGTTAGGAAGGCAGCCCCTTTGGCTATGCCTCTTGGCCCATTTTCTTCTTGGTTCCCCTGAGTTTGTTTTTAAAGTGCATTATAGGAATAAACAGATGTGGAATTTCTTGTCACAGGTAATGGAAGGGGCCAGGGGCAGATGGTCTTCAGACATAGCTAGGCCCACATACTTGACTTCATCAGACTGGGTTTCTTTCCATGTCGGGCTCATCTGTCCTCTGGCATGGCTCCATTCTCAAGCAAGGTCTCAGGTGGCACATGCCCCATCTGCTCCATGGGGGATGCTGTCAGTTAGTGTGAGGCGTACCCGGGAGAGCAAGGGTGGAGTGGGTGCATTCCAGGGACTGTCCCTGATCCTGCTTTTGTGGCCTCTGCTCAGGCTGGCATGGACACTTTTTGCAGCACTAGTCTGTGTTTATACTTCAGCGGGTCCCGGCTCTCCCAAACATGACAGGCTGGGGAACGCCTGGAGGGCGGGTGCCACGTGAGTGGTCCCCGCAGTGCCTGGTGTGCTGTCTTCCAGAAAACAAGGATGTACACACGATTTGCTCTGTATGTGCCATGCAACATGAGCTTGTATTAGGTCTTAGAATAAACAAATACCCATGTCCTAGATACAAATAGTTCAAAATTTACTACAGGGGAGTTAAACAATTAAAGAATCTTCTCTTAATTCGCAAAATCTATGGCTTTATCTTTTTGTGTACCTTGCTTGCTTAAAGTAAGATACCTCTCAATGCATAAATCAACCCCTTTCGAGTAAAAGTTAGATACAGCACAGCCTTGAAAACATAAATGATCAGTAGGGATCATTGCATACTTACGCCCCCAGGGAAGTGACTATTTTGTATGAGAGGCAGTAGAGGCCAAGGCTAAGGTTCATTTAAAATGTATAAAAGTAATAAAAGCACTCATGGATTGAAAGACCATCTGAAAGGACTGTTCACTTTGTTGGTGATGCTGATGTGGGAGCATTGTTTCTTTGCGGAGAAAACAATGCGATGCTGTCTGAGCGGCTCCTGCCTCCCGCTGCATCAGCAGACAGTCCCATTATTTTTCAGTGGAATGTGCAGTGCTCTGAACCTCTGTTCTCTATCTGGCACCCAGAACCACAGCAGAGAGAGAATCGGAATGTTTCAGAGACGAAACAAAACCAGATTATTCTGCCATGCTGCTGCATCGCCCCAGCACTGTCCTCTGCTCAGAAGTGCCTCTTGTGAGGCACATTTTTAAACCATAGTATGCCTCTGATGGTTGTCTGTGTGGGAGGCTCTGTGCATGTAGGGGAAAGGGCCGCACATAGCAAAATGCCGCCTGAAAAGGCCAAGTTCTTCTGGCCAGGGAGTTTGTCGTCTTAGCATTCTGGAAGGTGCCTGAGCCTTCCGAGGTCACTGGAGGTATTAACTGGCTAGACCATTCTGTTCCGTTGGTACTACCATCCTGGTCGGAAGCTTTCCCAAGCCTCTATGGCTGCCCTTTACCCCAGCGGGGCTTTTGTGTCCATGCGTGGAATCTGGGCCCATCCAAATGAGAGGAGTAGAAGTGAGCTGCTTCATCTCCCGGTTGCCCTCCCATTGTAGCCTGTTGTCAGTAGTCCTCGGTGCAACCCTCTGGAGTGCAGGTCACCTGAAAGGCCAGTCTTTGGTCCCTCCGCCAGAGTAGCCATTGATTCCTCCTCTTGAATCCATCATGAGCACTTACCCAGAAAAATTGATTATTTGGATCGTTAAATCCCGAATTAGTCTGGATAATCGACGTCCTGTTGTATCCCATAAATGTAACACATGCCTTGGGGCACAGTGGGCTTCCTCCTCGGTGCCCCATGACCCCTCCCTCCTCGAGTTCACATGCACGGCTCTCCCGGCTTTCCACTCTCCTCTTGTGCTGGCTCTGCGGGGCCTCGGCATGACGGCGCCCTTGACTCCATGCCAGCTCCCTGTTCTGTGGCAGCTTGAGTGGCCCAGCCGGGGAATTTCCGTGGAGCCTCTGTTTTTCAACTGGGACAGAAGTTGAAATTACACGTAAATGCAACATGACTCCAGTTGAATGTACGTGCCCTCACACAGCCACTGTGGGTGCCTGTGGAAGAGCCAGAGTCAAACCCATGCTTACCTGACGCCATGTCTGTATCCTCGGTTAAGGAAAGCAGCAGCAGTAGAACTCAGGAGACCTCCCCAAGGTCTTCCAGCTGGTAAGTGGGCCAGGCCAGCCAGTTCCTTACTGGACCATTGTTTTGCCCCCAGTTTTCTATCAGGTGTTGGGGAAGAGAGGTCACACAGTTATGAGAATGGGTAGGATACATCTGAAGCAGGCCCAGTCCTGGAATGAGTCAGCTCCCCCCCACGATGGTGTGTTACAGGAGTAATCTGGGGCTGGGGTACACATAGATGACCCAGGGGATGGGATGAAGAGCTCCTCTGGCTGTGGAGACATTTGAGATGCACCTTGAAGCAGGATTTGGAGATGAGGGAGAACATCCCAGGTGAGGGATGGGGGCGGGGTGGCAAGCAGGGCAAGTGGCCCCCCTTACTTGGAACAAGGGCAGGAAATAAGTATGCAGGACGAGCCAGGTGACAGAGGAGATGGGAGGGACCTCGGAGTGCATTCTGCGTCTTCATGGAAGGGTCTGGAGGCAGGGAGCTCTGCAGTGACAGCTGTGTTCTAGGAAAATGGGGTTGGTGTGCAGAGGGGGAACTGTGGGCTCAGCTTCAGAATTGTGTTTCCTCAGACACAGGAAGGGAAGCTGACCTTGTTTCTTGCCGATTTTGCTTTTGTATGCTAACGCGTGTCATTGTGAATTCTGAGAAGAGGGAGAGTTCCTCCATTTGACCACAAAATCTCTTTTCCCAGTAACTGGTGCCCAGTAAGCCCTCAGCGTTTGTGCGTGGACAGATAAGCAAGTGGGACACCGGTACTCCACAAGATGTGGTTCAGGAGCCCGGAGTCCTCCAGAGGGAAGAGCAGCAAGGGAAGAAGGAGCGCTTGCCGGCCAGGCTGAGCGTCAACAGGCTGAAGACAGAAAGTCTGCCCCAGACGCAGAGCCCAGAGCCAGGGCCCCAGCAGGCTCTGAAGGGCCCCGCAGGCTGGCTGGCCGCTCCTCCAGAGAGGCAGTGAGGGCCTAGGCCTCAAGACGCTCAAGGGCACGGAGAGGAAGGTGAACCTAAGGGGCTTGGCAGCGAGAGGGCCGGCAGGGAGCCCTGGCTTCCTCACTTACACACTGACTTGGCTGAAAGAAACAAGAAGCATGGGCCTCGGCCCTGCTCTGGCTGGCCCTACAGATACGTATGGCCAAGAAGCCTCAGAGGGGAGAGGCCGAGCCTGAAGCAGAAGCGGGCTGTGCCCTCTTGGTCTCTTCTTACGGCTCTCCCTCCCCACCTCTAAGCCCAAAATCTGTGATCCAGGGGGATTGTGTCAGCAAAAGGGGTAAAGATGAGGGCGAGGCGACCCCTCAGGGCATCACCTGGAAGCCCCCCACCACCCCATTCAGGGGCACCCTGTTCTTGGAGCAGCTCCAGGCCTCTGGCCTCCTCTGGATCACCCCATTTCTCTGGCCTTTCTCCTCTGCCTAAGCCCCCAACCCCGTCCATTATTTCCCCCCGGAATGTATTACTGCTGTCTTAGCAGTCTTCGCTCCCTGAAACCTGCCTGGGTAGGTTCACCCATAGTCACCTCTTCATCTGTTCTTGTCGCCTCTATGTGTGGTGAAAATAAGGAAACTGATGTGGGGCCAGACCGATGCTAGCCTCTACCCATTTCTCTTTGATTTTCCTTCACATTTCTCCCTGGTCTTTGGATTTGTTCATCTCTTGATGTGCTATGTGAAAGTCAGGCGAGCCAGAGAAAACGGCCTTGGAAGGGGGGGTGACTGGCTTGCCCCAGAGAACACATGTGCTTCACGGCTGCTCTGGGGGCGCAGCCCAGTGCTTGTTTCATGGTACCTCACACACTTCTTGACAGTGCCTGCTTTTCCAGAAACTGCCTGCTTTCATTATGAAGATAGAAGAGTCCCCTCCAGATGTTGAGGAAAGGTAAGGAGCAATTTCAAAGGCCCAGACTGGAGGAGGCTGCACATTCTGCATTTAGCGAAAGCCCATTTGCAGTTTTTCCTCATATGTGGCTTAAAGCACGCACATTACACAGTTCATTTATGCCTTTATCATAATTAGGTGCAAGTAAGTTGCTGCTGAAAGTTGCTTGTCTGTACAGTTATGGTGTTTCCTTTTCTCTGTTCTTGCATCTTATTGGCTTCATGTCAAATCTTTTAAATGGTTATACTATTCCCCTCTCGGAGATCGACAGTGGGGGCCAGGCACAGACTAAATCAAATTTCAGGGAAATGAAGGAATGTGCATATATATGGACACACTTGGGGAGACGGCACTGAAGTCACAGCGAGGTTGTGCAGAGATGGGATGACATAAGGTTAGCCACCGAGAGCGTTTCCTGCTCCTGGAACTCAGAAATGGTGTTTGCATAGCCACCACCCAGACGTGGGCTACCTGCTGCCGTGAGGTTCACGGCAGGCCGTCTGATGGCGGAGGCGGCCTTCGAGGTGGCTCCTGCACATGTGCTGTGCTCCCACAAGTCTGTTTCACCTTGATGTTCTGCTGGAGGGCAGACTGATGGGGGGAACCTGTGAGAAGCACAGTGATATGGGCTGACAGCTCCAGCCTGTCGGGTAATTAAAATCTGAATAGAATAATGAGAAAAGTCCATACAGTCTGATTGGTTAATTTGCTTGGTTTTTGAGAATTTCAGTGAGACCTGTGCCATCATTTGAACTTGTAAAAAGAAATAATTTCAAAAGCCTCCAGAAGTGCATATGTTTTGTGGTCTGAGTGCCTGTGGAGCTTGAACCATAGTGCGTGGGTGTTGGTGACGGGGATGCCGGTGTCAGGCCTGCTCCGTGTGTCGTCTGTCAGTCCGGTCTGTGAGGCGCATGTCTCTTGGAAATCTCACAGTCACTGATTACTC
Source organism: Ailurus styani (assembly GCA_002007465.1). NCBI lineage: Eukaryota > Metazoa > Chordata > Mammalia > Carnivora > Ailuridae > Ailurus > Ailurus styani. The sequence continues at coordinate 4,387,391 of LNAC01000028.1, read as the reverse complement.
ACCATTACAGACCCTGTGCCAAGGTGACCCTTGGAGCCCAAGGGGTCAAGGATATTTTTCAAATAATGGAATGAACCCTCAGGCAGTGGTGGGGGTGGGATGAGCCCGTTTCTCTCCCCATCTCACCATCTCTTTGGCAAAGCTGGTGGTTGTGGCCATGAGGGAAGGATCCGGGTGGAGCAGGGAGTCCTTGTACCTCTCTCTCCCTCCAGCCAATTCCAAGTTATGGAAACTAATATAAGTGCTCTCAGGAGCTTAGCACTGAGCCGCATTGTGACTAGCAGGTTCTCACACACCACACACCGTATGACCTTCTACTCGGAGCCCTCTGTCAAGAAGCTCGGTGTGGCTGGGTAATTAGCCATTTGGTAGATATTTAGATACTTACTTTTCTTCTTTATTTTGCAACCTGTTGTCTGTTCGATTATTTATCCCCTACCGCCTCCACTAAATGAGAGCAGAGCTAAACTTTGAGAGGTCTGTCTTGTTGCTTTTTAGCGTTCTGGTAGGAAAAGGGGTTATTTGTACTCCTGCTGCCCTTGTCTTTAAAGATAATTGAAAGTTGACTGTTCATGTATGTTACAGACAAATCAGTCATTTCAAGCAATTTCTAGGTAAGGTTTAACATGGCCTGAAACAATCACTTAGAGCCCAGCTTGGGATTATTCATATTTTCCTGTATTACACACTGTGTGTGTGTGTGTGTGTGTGTGTGTGTATTTGTGTGTGTGTGTGAGAGAGAGAGAGANAGAGCCCAGCTTGGGATTATTCATATTTTCCTGTATTACACACTGTGTGTGTGTGTGTGTGTATGTGTGTGTGTGTGTGAGAGAGAGAGAGAGAGAGAGATTGTATTACTAGGAGAAACATTGAACAGCAATTTTCTACTAAATTATTAGGTATTAGAGAAATTTAATGTAATATTCATATTACCTTCCATCTGATGGAAGAGGAAAAGTTACAAATGATAGGTAGGTAGGTAAGGTAGATAGACAGATACTGGATTTTAGTCTCTCTAGCAATTCCTGATTTGGGCTTAGACCTACATTTGCCATACCAAATTTCTGCCCAGGACCTAGTACCTGATAACATTTCTGCATTTCAGTGACTCTCCTATACCCAAAGGCTCACATGCCTAAAGCAGCTCTCTGTCTAAAAACACCACCATCATCCCTTAACAAACCAACTACAACATAATCAATTGATTTCTATCAAATGACTCCTGAAATAGTATAGAAAACAGAAGGATTCAGTCTGTTGCATGGACCACACATATACAACATTATTTTCAATCTTATCATTTTGAATCTAATCTGGCACTAAGTGAAAATCAAACATTTGATAGCATTAAGTCTCCGATTTCCTTCCTTTGTCTCATGGGCAGTTGTCTGTTTCACCTCACCATTCATCGGGCGTTCAGCTAACGTTGACTGAGCTCTGCTTTCTCTTGGGAGCCGTGCAGGTCCTCAGGGCAAATCCAGCGTGAGGTATCCCGCTGAGAGGGTTTCCGTCCCAAAGGAGGCAGGCAGTGTCCTTAGAGCCCGCATGGAAGGAGCCCACGACAAGCTTCCAGAGGTGAGGGCTGGGGGCGCTGCGGGCACCTGGGGACATGGCAGGCCTTGGCACCTGATGGCCCCTGCCCCTGCGGGCGGGCAGGCAGCGATGGGGAGGAAGTCCCGGCTCCTGCTGGAGGTCAGCCAGCCCCTCTCAGCCCGGCTTACAGGCGCTCCTACACAACGGATTGTCAAATTAAAAACCTGAGTCGTGCCGTGTATTTCCAGCTCTGAGAAGGGAGTGACTGGACACCCGGCAGACGTTCTCCGAGCAACGCTGCTGCTTGCACACACGCGCACACTCCGCTCTCCCTGCGCTCAGGCTGTATGCGTGCCCCAGCAGGATGAGAGGTTGAGAGCTCACAGGTTCGGCTCAAACTCCCACTAATACCCAGACAGCTTCTGTTGCAGTTCTGCTTTCCATTGTGCCTGCAGGTTCGTGGTTCCATAGGCATCCCCTCGTGGGCAGGGGCAGGGCAGCATGTCCTCGGGTTGGGGCCACGACCCGCTGCCGCAGTTGCTACCTTCCCACCCCAAACGCAGGGGAGCTCGGGGGTCCCGGGAGGAGTCCTCACTCCTGCCTGTGCTCCGTGTCCACACCGCAGCCTCTCCGAGTACTTGGGCTACAGGGTGCCTCCAGGAAGGCCATCCAAGGATCCACTCTGCAGAGAGCCTGCCTCCTCCTGCCACTGATCCATCCATGCACTGTTCCGTACATGCGGCTTCTCACCCCTTTTTCCCATGGACACGTTCACGTCACTGACAGGGTTATATCCATCCCACTTTTTTCCAGATTGATCTGTGGGTTGAGAATTATCCTTCCGTCCATTATTATTACAGCATTCAATGTGATCCTCATTAGCCTGCTAACTCGTGACTATTACTATCATTGCTAACACAATGACTATTAACTAAATATGAATAATTCATATTATCGCTAATATAATTACTGTTATTAACTATAATTCCTCTTACATAATCTGTCTTTGCTGCCTCATCTCCCTCTACTTCCCTTCACCTTGTCCCTGCCTATTCCCTGCAGATCCCAGGAGCCGGGCTTCTCTCCTGGGCCAGAATGGAAGTGTCCCGGTGACCAAACATGTAGTTTGTCTGCAGAGGAGAGACGTAGGGGGATCCTCTGGCTTCGAGGCTCATGCTGGGGCACCAGGATCAGCAGCATCGCTCTCGTCTTGACGTGGGACTCTGCCTTTGCTGAGGCCCCAGGGCTCCTCTGATGTTGCAGGGCGGGAGTCAGAGAGGCCATGGGCCCCACCCAGCCTACCCCCAGCGATGGCTGCTGACAGGTGCAGAGGCAGACTTGTGGCCTCAGAGGGGCCAGAGTCCCTCCCTTATTCCTCCTGGTCAACTGAGAAAGTTTGTGGGCAGAGTCACTAACATCAGGGTGTTGACCAAATTTTCATGCTCCATAGATTCTAAGAGCATCAGCATCTTGAGTGTTTAAAAAGTCTGATTTAGGGGCACCTGGGTGGCTCAGTGGGTGAAGCATCTGCCTTCGGCTCAGGTCATGATTCTGGAGTCCTGGGATTGAGCCCCGCATCGGCTGTCTGCTCAGAGGGAGCCTGCTTCTTCTCCCTCTGTTCTTCCCCCTGCTCATGTTCTGTCTCTTGCTCACTCTCAAATAAATAAATCATTTTTTAAAAATCTGATTTATCACCTGTCTGCTGCTGTGCCGGGCCCCTGGGACAGTTAATGGCTGCTGGCTTGAAGGGATGTACAGTCTACTTGGGAACAGGTCAGGCTGCACACACACCTCACATCTCAGACTTGAAGGGGAGGAGAACAAAACAACAGTTAGAGATGTGGTCAGTGTTGTGACACCAGCATCAGCACAGGGGGCTCTCAGGTCACAGAAGAGGGGTGCCTCATTTGCCTGAGGGAGGGGCCAGGTCTGAGAAAGCTTTACAGAGGAGGAGACAACAATTAGCTGGCTTTTCTGAATGCGGGGTGCAGCAGAGAGGGCTGGGTGAAAGAACAGTGCAGCCAGAGGGAACCCTGTACAGATGGGGAGCATCCCAGGAAAGGTGATGACCCCTCCCCGCAGCTGCTAGGAGAGGATCTGGGGTCAGGAGGGGAAGATTGTGCTGTGCATAACCGAGACTTCCAGACTTCACTCTGTGGGTCACAGTAATTCATTGGGGAAGGATTTTAAAACTAGGAGTGTTTGAGGAAGATGATTCTGGCTGCAGCGTGTGGACCAGCTTGAAGGAAGGCTTTTGAGTGTGTTGGGTATAAGATCATAGACTTGAGCTAAGAGAGCAGCAGTGAGGGTGGAGGAAGGGACACAGTTGGGAGTTTGGGGGCACTTGTAAGTTTGGGGGAGATTGTAGAAGCCACACATTAATTTATGGGTCTAGAGAGAGGGCAGCATCTTCAGCGACTTTCATGTTTCTGGCCTGAGTGGCCGTTCCGGTGATGTTCCCAGGGGTCGGGACAACACAGGAGCAGGTTTGGGTTTGGAGGATGCAGGATGGGAAGAATGATGAGACAGTGGATTCTGCTTTGATACACTGAGTTTTAGATCCCAAGATGGAAATTTCCAGAAGACAAATCGGCATCTAAGCTCCCAGGGTGGGGCTGGAAATGGAGATTTAGGAGTCATTATTTTAGGGTAGCTTTGATGACCCCATAGAAAATAGCCCAAGAAGAGGGTGGTGGGAAAGTGTGTGAAGGATGAGCCAACACTGAATAGTGAGGGAAGAGGACAGATACTAATGGAAAGCAATAGGTGGTAAGTGTCCAACAGCCACAATATAAAGCAGGGCCTGTGGAACCCTGTATGAAAAGACAGGAAGGCCCTTTGCAGAGGGAAGGCAGGTTTTGTGGTGGCTTGAGTGCCCCCTGTGGCAATCGTAAGAACTGCAGGCAGAGGTGCACAAGCACCGTCCCTCTGGGGGCGGGGGCGGGGGCGGGGGGGGATGGAAGGCGGCAGAAAGTTCAGCTCAACTTCCTGCTTCCTGTCGCTGAACTATAAATAAAAGAAAGGTGTTTTTTCTTTCTTATTAGAGGAGTAATAATGTTAACTGTAGAAAAATGAGGAAATACAGAGAAGCAGAAAGAAAGTATCCGTTTCTCACAACTCTACAGCCCAGACTCATGGCAGTTAACACTTTCACAGTTTCAAGCAAATAGAAAGATTAACATTTTTAGCAAAACAGGATTCTACCATAGATACTGTTTTGTAAGCTTTATTACTTAATATTTCATTATTTATGCAGTGTTAACTACTGCCTCATTTTATTTTTTTAAAGATTATTTATTTATTTGACAGAGATTACAAATAGGCAGAGAGGCAGGCAGAGAGAGAGGAGGAAGCAGGCTCCCTGCCGAGCAGGGAGCCTGATGAGGGGCTCAATCCCAGGACCCTGAGATCATGACCTGAGCCAAAGGCAGAGGCTTTAACCCACTGAGCCACCCAGGCGCCCCTTCTGTCTCATTTTAAATAGCTACCTCATTTGCTTTCTTAAGCAAACTTATCATAGTTTATCACCCTAGCTCTCAACCATTGGACATTTAGACTGTCTCCAGATTTTCACTGTTACAGACAGTGGTGAATATCCTTTTAGCTCCATCTGTGTGAACATCAAAATTATCTCTTTACAATAAATTCCTAGAAGCAGAGCTGTTATGTTGAAGGATGTTGTAGTCAAGCTTTTGAGTTACAAGAAATAGACACAGATACAAACTTGCTAGCTCCAGTATAAAAATGGGGGCAGGGGGCTCATAGGCTCATAGGAACAAAAGGAAATGAGGGGGGTCTCATGTAACTCGAGAACAAGATACCTCTAGGGTGAGAAATCAGAAATATGAACTCCCTGGACCCAGAGCTCTATTCCAGCTACTCAGGAGGTCTCCTGGCTCTGTCCTCTCCTTCACCAGGCTTTTCTGCTTCCTTCTTTTGCCACCAGACTCAATTTTATATCACAACCACACAGCTCTGGTGGCTGATAGTCATGTCTGTCCCTTAGATAAAGTGATGGGCATATTCTGACAGTCATGAGTCCTGGCCAGTTAACTTTGGGGGTTGAGAGAGGGTTTCGGTCAGTTGTGGATTAGTGAGAGTGACTGTGGGCATCTCCTCCCAAATCCACAATCCGTGACAACACGTTTGCAGTTGAAGATCTGCCATGGCCCGAGTGCTTGGACCTCGGAAATTGGCCAATAGTATGGATCAGGGCTTGTTATTCCATGTTTATCAGAAAACCACTGGGTGTCACATGGAATACAACTGTCAGACTCCTTTAGAGAAAGGCATGGCCAGTGACTGACATCTTTAGAATGTTTTCAACAGGGGCGCCTGGGTGGCAGTCAGTTAAGCGTCCGACTCTTGGTTTCTGGTCAGGTCCTCATCTCAGGGTCAGGAGATTAAGCCCCTCAGCACAGAATCTGCTTAAGATTCCCTCTCCCTCTGCCCCCACCCTAAAGTAGATTTTAAAAATAAATCTTTAAAAAAGAATAAAAGAATGTTTTTGACTATTTAATTCCATGAAAACACTGTAGATGTTACTTTATTCTAGCAGTTCATGCTGCAGAGAAGAAATCTGGAGGGTTTTGGGTTTTGGTTTTGTTTGCTTCTGGTTGATACCATGTTTCATATACCTGGACTCTGTAAGTTTTATTGATAATTATCCCCGAGGCTCAGACTTTTTGCCAGGATATGACTATAGTGGCTCTCTCTTTCTTGGTACTTTGTAAGCCCTTTTTATTTGAAGATGCAAATCCTCTTTGTTCACGTCAGGAAATTTTTCCACATTGTTAATTTGATTGATGTGTTTCTCTCACAGACTCTGTTTTCACCTTCTGGAATTCCTGTTGTGCTCACACCGGATCTGTTGGATCAATCTTCCATTTTGCTCATCTTCTCATCATCGCTCATTTAATCTGCTTTCTCTAAATTCTAGGAAAATCTCTCAATTCCAGCCAAATTCACTGATCTGATTTTATGCACTATCCAGTCTGTTCTCTGGGGCTTCTGTTGAATTTTTAATTTTGGCAATTTGTATCCTCATCAAAAAAAATCTTTCCTGATCTTAGATCTTTCTGTTTTCATATTTATAGTGTGTTATCACCCTCTCTCAATGGGGCTTTTATTCAATTCAGATTTTCTGATTCATCTGAATCAATTTGATTTAGAAATTTCCTCAAGTGTTCTTTTTCAAAAAGGAATATTTCTTCACAGTCTTTAAATTAATCTCTTTTTTATGGACTTTTTCCATTATGGACTTCGTTATTAGGATTATTTAGCTTTTATTTTGCCACATTAATGAACATGTAGATTGTAGTGAGGTATCTATAGTTCACCCTAATGGGGCGAATGTAGTTTTTTTTTTTTTTTCAGGGCTATTGGAATTCTTTTCCCCTGTAGTTTTAACAATCCGGAGGTTGCTGGGGCCCTGCTCCTCTCTCACCTGTGCTCACTGCACTCAGGAAGTTCTCAAAGTTGGGTACCCCAGCCAGCTGTGTCAGCATCACCTGGTCACATGTTAAAAGTGCAGATTCTCAGACCCCACCCCAGATTTACTGGAGCAGAAACTCTGGGGACAGGGCCTGGAAATCTGTGTCTTAACAGGCCGTCTGGTGACACGGATGCCCTTCAGAGATGGGGAGCTGCTCATCTATTGTCTCCTGACTTCTGTCCCTAGCAAGTTCACACCATGTGAGTTTATGTTCAGCCCCTCGTGCCAACACCAATGCTCTGTCCTGAGGAGGTCACAGTTGGGCCCCTAGCCCCACCCCACAGACTGCTTTGACGTGTTCTCTGGCACCCTGACCTGAGTGACACTGTTGTGGTTGTCCAGCAGGGGCTGGGGTCGTCCCTCCTTCTGCAGATGGGGGGTTCCAGATCAGAGCGGCTTTGCTTCAGACTGGGTGCCTTCATGCCGTCTTGCAAAAATTCTCTTGTGGATGGTGGTTATCCTGATTTTCAGTATCAACACATTTATTTTCCTATTTTTTTTAATCCTTTGGACATTTCTGTAGGAATTTAAGAAGTGAAAAATGGGTGAGTTCAAATCACCTAGGGCAGAAGTTTGCATTTTTTTTATAGTGAGAGTGTTTAGGATGATCTAAGGACTGTAACCTCAGAGACTCACAGGGCTGTGGGCAGCTGCGATCCTCAGGTGGGGGCGAAGACAGCCTGCCTGAAGCAGCAAGTGGTGTGGGGATGGGGAAAAGCTGAGCTCCCATGAGTTTCGGAGGACAGGGGCTCAGCCTGATAACCCGTGGAACGAGAGGGGCGTGAGAGAAGACAGAGGCAAGGTGGACTATGTTTTCTGCTTTGGCCCCCGGGTGATTTCTTGGGAGAGAGGCAAATTGGACTTGGCTTGGGCAGAATGGTGGCTCTGGAGGTGGGAGTGGGGGAGGAGACAACTCCAGACCAGGGGGGACGTAGCTGAGACAGCGGGAGGAGCAGGTGCTCAGAGTGCAGACAGCTGCCACCTTGCCTGCTCAGGCTCGTCGCGAGCGTGCTCGTGGCCCCCAGCAAACCAGATGGAGAACTGGTGCCACCCCCAATTCCTTCTGCGCCTCTTACATTCTGTTTTGTTGCTGATGGAAATAGTGTTGAGGACGTCCTCCAGGTTCCTGAGCGACACGAGGAGAAGCAGCAGTGCCCTGAGGCTCACAGCCCCTCCACTGTGTCCATGTTTGAAGCTGTCCCTTAGAGAGTTTGGCATGTTAATTTTCAAGTTTACCAAGTGGCACTGAAGATAATAATGAGTTTCTTCACCCATTACCCTCCTCCTGTCTGTCATAATTCCTCCCACTCAGAGTGTTTGTTTTCCTGTTCCTGGATGTGTGTGATGGGGGTGAAGGGGCCAGCCTTCAGAGGAGCTAGTCCTCTTGTCCACTACTTCAGCTCTTGGGTCCTCATTCCTAATTATGGCCGTGGTAATTCTCAACCAGCTGTGACATGGGGACGTCAGCTAGAGTCTCAAGTGCTCCATGACCTGCTACAGTCAGCCTCTTCATTTGACCCTTGACAATTAATTTTGTCCACTCGCTTTTCCTCTTTCTCTTTATTGGGTCATAGCTTAAAGTCTGTCTGCTTATGCTGAGCATAGAACAGAACACCCGGGCCAGCCTGCTCTCTGAGGGTCCGGTGGAGCTGAGTCCTGGTGCCCTTGGGCTTCTCCGCTACCTAGTTTAAAATCATAGCCTGGCACCCTCTTGCTGGGGAGCAGACAGAACACTGAAGCAGGCAGAAATGTGGACCATGTTATCTGCAAAGAATCCTCGACACCTTGGGAACTTTGCACCCTCTGTGAACACAACCAGCATTGAAAACAAGGAAAAGCAGTGAGGAGAAAGTGTTAGATAGCCCCACAATCTCAGTTTGCTCACAGGACAGAGCATGCCCAAGTTTCCTGCTAAAAACTTCCCGCTGAAAGCTTCCTGCTGGAAGCTGCCGTCCATGGGGCACGCACAGCCCATTCTAACACTCAGGTTGTAATCAACAAGAGCCATGGCGTGTCCATCATCAGGAGAGATGAGCACTATCATCTCTAGTCAGCAGTTTCAATCCAGAAATAGGACGGAGGTGAGGGAACCCGTGGAGGATGCTTCCCTGGATGTCTCCTGGTCCACCAGCCCCGTGTGCCACCCGACAGAACGCTGGATGGGCCAGCCCTGGGCTTTCTGGCCGTGGGCGGGGTGCTCAGGGACACAGTCTTTCCTTTCTCTGCAGCTGAGGACGTGCTAGAGGAAAGCACCACAGGATTTGTAGCAGTCTGGGGGGAAAGCAGATGCGAATATCTGCCGTGGGCAAGCTCGGCAGATGCGCTCTGCGATCTGCTAGGAATACACCCAGAGTTTTCCCTGATAAGTGGAAAATAAACTCCAACTACTGTAAAGACTGGCCATTGCTCCACTCTGCTCCCATTGCCCATTGATGAGATGGAAATTGTCTTTTTTTTTTTTAAGATTTTTTTTTAATTTATTCATTTGACACAGAGAGAGAGAGATTACAAGTAGGCAGAGAGGCAGGCAGAGAGAGAGGAGAGAGGAGGAAGCAGGCTCCCCGCTGAGCAGAGAGCCTGATGTGGGCCTCGATCCCAGGACCCTGAGATCATGACCTGAGCCGAAGGCAGCGGCTTTAACCCACTGAGCCACCCAGGCGCCCGGAAATTGTCTTTTAAGAACTGGGTTTTAACAACCCTTTGTATTTCCACAGGTGTCTATTTAGAATAGTAAGTCCTACAAACTCTGTGCCCCTTTCCCATCCTCAAGGGAAGGGGGACTGCTGAGCGTGTGACCATGTGGGCCCAGAGCCCGTGGGGAGTCTTTGCAGCCACTCCAGGGTTAGGGGTCAGCTCCACCCACTGGGCCCCAGTATAAGCCCCTCCTCAAATACACTGGGATGGAGGAGTGTGGGGTGGGGAAGAGTCAGGGTGAAAAGCATGGGGCTCTGCTGCTGAGGCCTTCTGGCTCATGGTGAGCAGCAGGAACAGCCTCGAGGTGTGGACACTTAGCCTGGCCCAGAGCAGGTGCCCACAGTGCGGGTTTGCCGCTATGTTCTTGCCCCCAGTGTCCTCTGGGGTTGCTTACAGGAAAATGTCATGAGATGGCTTTGAGTTCACATTCCCCCCTAACACCCACGGTGTTCCTACAAGGGTCTCTAAGATGCAGTAAGGCTTGGTGTTTAAGCACGCAGGCTCTGGGTTCTGCGGATCTGGGTTCACATTCTCTCAACGGCTCAGCCACTAGGAGACCCAGGCCAAATTGCTCAACTTTCCATGTATTAGTTTCCTTATGTGTAAAAGAGGAACAGTAATCCCTTGTGTTTATCAGAGAGAAGAGGCAGAAGCCATATTTCCAGCAGGATTCATAGGAACCTGAACGCAAAGAAAAGCCGGCCTGGATCATCCAGTCACCCTTACAGCCCCTAAGGATACCCAGTGCTAGGTTTCGGGCCACAGATGAATTCCTGACCTGCCCACCACTGGGCTTCCATTGGCTCACATCTTGCTTGATGGGGTGGTAGGGGGTGATACTCTTTTCTCCCTTAGATTTCATGGTGTGGGTTTGGGGGGTCTCATTGAACCAGGTCTGACTTCACATTATGTGTATGTAAAAGGTCATTAACATGTTGGTATTTAAGAACCCTTTTAAAAATATATGACATTTCAAAGCCATCACATGACTTATCAAAAGAGAATTTGTTTTCATTCAGTAAATGTTGGGTTCGTTCATTAATACCCTGTTTTTAATCAGATATTTCGGGGTGTTCGGTTTGTTGAGTACCAACTGTGTGCCAGATGTGGGTTATAATCACCTTACAGAGGTTATTTCATTTAGTCCTCACACAGCATAAGCCACTTCTCCAGCAGATGGTGAACTGGAACGCCAGAACTCGGACTTCTGGGCCCCGGGACCCCCGGCCCTGTCCCTGAATGGGCCCTATGGTGTGCCACGGCCACTGAGCACACGGGCCTCCACTGGTGTGGGAGAGGACTCGTCGGCCACAGCTGCTACCTGTTAGTCTAGCTTGCTTGTCTGGACCTAGCCTCAGCCACCTGAGAGAGTTCAGTAAAAACCACATCCTCTAATTTCATAAACAGATTGGATTTGGAAGTGTATTTCTTTGTGGGAATCTAGCTCACTGAAAGTCTGTAGAGTGAAAATTGTGGTCGCACCTGAGGTTCTTACATAAGTTAACAAATGATTATTCCTCACATACAACTATAGGACTGACCCGTATGAATGAACACATTCTTTGTTTTCTCCTGATTGCTGACAGCGGCCGCTGTGCGTTCTGAGTAGGAGAGTATTTAGTGACAAAAGCCAAGCGGGTGTTGCAGCGGGGGAAAAATTAGGAAATTGATGAATTATCTTTCCATTTGCACCTTCAGAAATAGGTTAATTGTTTTGGTGACTGGCTTCGTCTTGATTAGGAAGCATTAGTAGCAATTAATGATGGAACTTCAAAAAAGGTATAGGAAAATTAATAGAATTTTCAGTTCACATAAATTATAGTCATTATCTACTGTAGCCAGAACCATCAGGGCTGCCAAGCCCACTGATTAAAGTGCAAGTAGATTTTTTGGTCTGAATTCTCTGGATAATTGAACACCTCTTTTCGTTAGACTTTCAGTATATAATTCCCTGTAGTGAGCTAATAATGTTATTTAGTTTAAAATGCCTCAATTCTTTGACATAATTGAACACCTTTCACAAGTTAATTTTATGACAGTATGTACATTTTTACCTATGTGGACAAATATTATTTGATTATGGTGCTGAAACTTTTTAAATAAAAAACCAGCTGTCAAAAGTGTAGCTTAGCACAGTTCAGGTCAAGAGACACAAAATCCTGAGGCTGATTTTATGTTGCTTTCACTCCAGCAACTGGGAGGCTGTGGCCCTCACAAATGGGCTGGCGGGAACAGCGGTGTGCGTGCCCTTGAGCAGGGGTGCTGGAGAAACGTGGAGCACATGGCTGGGTCATTGGGGTGTGGGAAGCCCAGTGAGTCGGTCGGAATATACAGCCCTGGAGCTCTCGGGGGCTCAGACGGCAGTTTCTGTTCGCTCATGTTACATGTGCACTGCCGGCCTTGTGGGGGACCCGGGTCTGCTCACCGCAGGTAAGGTGCTCAGCCCCGGGCTGTCACATGTGCCCCCGTTCTGCAGTGCCGCCATCGCCATGGGAGGCTTGAGGCTCACCACACGGGTCACAAGGGCCTCACATCCTCACATGGATCATCCTCACCTTGTGCCTTGAGGGAGCAGAGAAGTCAGGACAGGTGTGAGCATCGTGAAGGTGATATCTCCCACCCCAGCTAAGGGTGAAGCTTGAATTGGCGGGCACTGGGGAAGTGGTCAGGGTCTGAGTATGAGGAGCTGGGTTCCAGGAAGATCAGCCTGAGTTCAGCTCTGAGATGACTGCTCTGGCGGTGGAGTTCCTCAGTCTTCTCTTCTCTGTGGGCTTTCACCTTGGCGGCTTGGGCACAGTCGCACCTTGGACCTACTCACTGGAGTCAGGCTGGGGTAGCAGTTAAAAGCACAAATTCTAGCCCTAGAGCCGTGGGTGGTTTGTATCCCAGCTCTGCCCTGTGTGGTTGAGCAGGCAACCGACCTTGTGAGTCTCAATTTTCTCTCAAAATGGGAACAATAAAAAATACACATAACGTTGAATGCAAGATGATTGGCACGGTGTCTGTCCATGCGTAATAGGTAAGAAGTGTTTGCTATCACTCTTATAATCTCTGAAAACTTTCCACTCATGGGATCTTTAATTCTGTTCACAGTTTCCCTCCCATGGACCTTCCCTAACCTTTCCCCTCTTTGCCTTAATTGAAACCTAACTCGTATCTGCTCGCCTGATCCGTGAGTCTTTTCCTACGTACCATGGCAGCCCCATTTTCATTATTTCCTTGTGCACATCAGTCCTCTCTTGACCTTCCAGCGCGCCCACCTTGCCAAGGCTCTGCCTGTCTTCCTCCTGCTTCCCCTTCTGCAGGGCTGGAGTTCCCCAGATGGGTGTTGTCTACACTCTCCGGGGTAGTTCTGTCAGTGCTGCACAGACCCTTGGACTCCTCTCACGTTCCTCCTGCTGCTGTTTCCCTGCTGGTGGTCCCAGGCCTCGCCTCCTTCCGCAGGCCTCACCTGGTGGCTGGTTAGATGGAGAACCTGACGTAGACTCTGTGTGTGTGTAGGGTACCCAGGTGGTGCCCTCCTGTGCCCCTGAAAGGTTTGAGAAGCACTGACTTAGAAGAGACACATAAAGAGGTCGTAAGAGTAGGAGTGAAACCCTATGTGGTTTTCAGTGCTCTGGAAACTGAAACTACCAATGTCAAACCAAGCTAATTAGTGAGTAGGTTAAAATTAACTAACCAGAAAAGACCCTCTGAGGAAAGTAAATTTTGGAGCAGGTTTGGGAAAAGAAAAGCGTATTTATAAATGTATGTAAGACTGGTTACTTTTGTCATCGTTCAGAGCATCTTTATCTACAACCATTACTTATAAAAGCCTGGTTGTAGGAGAATGATTTCCTCATCTGTTGTACTGAATTATTTTTGTTCTTTTTCTTTGTGTAAATAACAACAAATATGCATGGGATAGTCTTATTTATGCCACTTTTTCTACCCCAAAAGCAACCCATTGTACACCCTTTCAGCACAGTGCTGTTCATGTGTCAATGTATCATGGGCACACCTGTACCGGCCCATGAAGAGCTTTCTCACCACGTTTTACACATGCACAGAACCACATTCACATTTCGCTTCTCAGATGATGTTCAAGAGTCTGTCATACAACAGTAACCTACACTCACCCATGAGAGGTCCTAGCCCCAGAAAATAATTATGAAACTCATGTTAAATTTCTGTGCCTCTTCTAAAGACAGACTCCTTCAAGCAACTGCCACAACCTTCCAGCCAAGGTTATTTTAAGCTACTGTGTCTTTCCCAAACAGTACTTAAATTTCAAAGTAAATATTTGTTTCTTTTAGACACTTTGCAAAGATTCAACCAAAGGCAGGCCCCCTTTCTGGAGGAGTAATTCTGGGGAGAATTCTCGACTTACACTCTGTCGTACGGGGTCACCTCCAGGCTCCTAATGTGCCCTTCTGTCTCCCTCAGTGAGTTTCACCAGGCATCCTGAGGCCGACTGACCTGGTTATCCAGAGAGTGCCATCCAGCCTTCAGCCTCTCCCCCTCTCCCTGGGTGCAGGCTTATCGGGTGTTTTACTGCTTATCGACAAGTTGTCTCAGGGATTGAACAGAGACTAAGTCAAATTTTTGAATAAATAGATGGCATCCTCTTATTGGAAGCTTTGGGAGAGGTTTGGTGGAAGTGCCTGTTGTTTAATGATTTGCCATAATTGCTTTTGGATTTCCTATAAAGTCTCTATAAATCTGTTACTCCTGCTGCCTCACAGAAAGCCAAGAACCCACGCTGCTTTAAAACTACAGAAGACTACTCAGTATGTGAAATGCGCTTAGTGTTCATTTGTTTGAACTGATCATTTGCACAGTCCAGATTTGCTGAGTAATCATTGACCTTCCACATTTTAAATAGGCCCAGCTGACCAGCTTCTTTCTTAATATATTTGAACAACCGCATAAATGGGATTAGGGCTTCATTTTTTATTCACCTGCCTTCCTGTCTATGTGAACAGACTTCTTATGTTTCCACCAACAACACACTCCCCTCTCAATAACACTGGTGAGAATGTATTTGTAAGTATGTATCTTAAGAGGGATCTTAGCTCTGTTTTTGTACACTTAATTCTTTTTGTACCCAGGTTCTGCTCTATATATTCTCTCCATCTCTTGTCATCAACCTTAGATTTATTGTTGGTGTTGATTTTAGACCAAAACATAAATGAGATTGTGTTGACATTTTAAAAAACCTTGCTTCATAGCAGATTGAGTAGAGAACCAGTTGGTTTAAATAGATAACCTTGGGTCATATCAGAAACTGTCTTGTTCTAGCTGAGTACTCTATTCTTGCACTGTGGGATTGACTTTATTCATTTAATGGAAGCTGGGGCAGACAGGAAAAGAAATATTTTCTTCTCTTAAGATTTCCTGATTTGTTTGTACCTATGTTGTGACACCCAAGGGTAATTCTGATATAGCAACTTCCAAGAGAGAGAGAGAGAGAGAGAGAGAGATGGGAAACAGGGAACTACCTCTACAGTTATGATTTCTCTTTCTTCACTCTCAAAGCATCCGTGTGTTCCACCTCATTCCGTGGCCTGTTTGCTGTGCTCCTCATCAAGGACAATGACCCACTAATTCCCAGAGATAAAGGGAGAAAGAGTGCACGCGATGGATAGGAGGGGGAGAGAGAGAGAGCACACGCCAAGACCCACACTCCTGTCTTACCCGTGTGCTCAGACTGGATGTGGCTCTCTTCTGCAGCCCAATTCTGAGCCTGATTATTTATTCTGCTCAGGGTCAAGGCTCCTCACTTAGGCTGCTAAATAGCCGATGACGCCTCGCCCAGCCCCTGCTCTGGTACAGTGGGAACAGTCAGTGCCTCCATGTTGGTAGAGGGTCCAGCACTTACCAGCCCCACCTAGAGACAAGGTAAAGTCCCTGCTCCTTCATCCAGAGGGAAATGTTCCTTTATCCTAATGTCAGAAAACAGGACGTGATTCCATTCCTGAACTTACTTTGGAATGCATCTGGCTGAAGGACTTGGTTGTCCTTCAGGTTGTTCACTTACTGTTTATTGTTTGGGAAC
This sequence comes from Ailurus styani, assembly GCA_002007465.1. Classification (NCBI taxonomy): domain Eukaryota; kingdom Metazoa; phylum Chordata; class Mammalia; order Carnivora; family Ailuridae; genus Ailurus; species Ailurus styani. The sequence continues at coordinate 4,371,633 of LNAC01000028.1, read as the reverse complement.
GTTTACATTTCACAGTTGCTTTGAGATGGTTGGGATAGAAATCCTGCATGATTTTCTGTTTCAGAGTTTGCCCTCCTGTAGGAGGAAATAAATGAGAAATTGATGACCCAAAAACATGGCAAAGGAAATGTTCATCAATATATTTGTGTGAACAGTTGTGTTTAGAGTGAGGTTACATAAGAAAATGCCAAGTGATTGATAAAATCTTTCTTCTGTATATAACCACCTTTGAGAATTTTAGTTTTGTGAAATACTAAATGAGCAGTTTTATTTGGCTTTGGATTTCTAGTTTGAAAAGCTCTGGTTTAATTTAAGGTACCAGCCTTATATGGGAAAATCAAAAGAGGGTCATCTCTTGGTCCATGGGTGCCCCTTCTGGTGAGGAACCAGAGCCTTGAGAAACCCATTTCTCCCCATATTGGCCCTCAGCTCTGTGTGTTTTCACATGGCTGGGGAGGGATGTAAAATATAAAGCTCTCTATTTTATGTTTTTCCAATCAAGCAAAGTCTTCAAAGCATAACAGTCCTGGGACTGTTCACCAGCCGCATGGTTTCCTGAGCAGGCTTCTTTATAACCAGACTATGAATTTACCTGAAGCTCCGACAGCCATAATTTCTAGTCTCTGACTTGAACAGTAGTATCTGTAGCAAAGGAAAATAACTTCAATTTAGCCTGGTTTTCTAAAGTTCCTTATTGTACTTTAAGGAGGAGGGCACAGTTGTGATTTTCGAGATCTGAGCTCTGTTCTGCTGTACAGACTATGACCCCTTTCTCTCTTATTTATCTCCTTTTTAGTTTTTTCTTTCTCTCATGTGCTCAGAGCATTTGTTAAGTTAATTTTCTGTTTTCTCCAGAGACTCAGGATTGAATTCTTTTTGTTCTTGGTTTTATCTATTGAAGATACTTTTCTAGTTACAGATTCTGTTTGTGAACCCCATGCTTTGTAAAGAACATCTGATTTTCCACAGGATGTGAGCTTGGCACATGGTCACAGACATACCCCAGGAGCCAAGCTGCACTACTCTGCAGACACCTGTATGTACAACTCTTGTCTTAGGAAGAGATGTTGATAATTTAAGGAATCAGTGTGCAGACCTATGTGGAGAATATAAGTTAGGTTCATTCAGTTTGGCAAGCATCTAGTAGGCCACTTACTATTTGCCAGAGGTTGTGAGCATAAAGGGGTTTATGAGCATCACATGTCTTTAAGGAGTTCATAGTGGATGGAGCCGAGAGCTTCTACAGACGCCCTTGCCTGGAGGAGGGAGGGTCTCGTCTTACTTTCCCCCAGAAACCAAGTGTGTGAGTCTGATGAAGACGTGAGTGCAGTAGTTTACTTAGAGGTGCTCCCCAGACACACGGGTGAAGTGGTGTGTAAGGGAGATGGGGAAGAGCAAGACGCCAATACGGGGAGCAGTGTGAGCCTATCACCTCTGTGAGCACCTGTTCTCAGTACCCAGGAGACCTCGGGGAGAGATCAGAAGCCACTTTAGTGCCACTTACGCCTTCATGGTTGAGAACTACTTTTAGGGATATTAATTTACTGGCCTTCTGGCCTATGTATCCACCTCATGCTTGTGGGCCAATGTCGTGGAATATCCCCAACAGGCTTTTTGTTTTTCCTTTTTGTGATGCAAGTGTCTGACTTAAGCCACAATGCCCGGGCACCCATTTTTAAGATGACTGTCTTGGCATAAACACATGGCCAGCCGCAGGACTAGACGAGGACCTGGGCCACCTCCTGCACTGAGGCACTTTGTTTAGAGCTCTAAGTTGACTTTGATAACTGACCACTTGGGCCACTCCCTTTTTCTCCTCCTGGACTTTAAATTACTGCTTTTATGTTTTAATGCACCAATAAAGAGTGAGCCTGCAAAGCCATAGGCCCTCACCCTCAACCCCCATAGAAGCAGAACCCCCAGCCCGTATACTCTGTCCTTTCCCCTGTCTCTCTCCATCTCCTGCTACCTGCTGCCTCCGTGCATGGCCCCGGCAGTGCTGCCTAATTTCCAAGTCTTGTGAGTAGTAAACCTTCATTTTGTCCAAGTAGCTCCAATGGTTGTTGCTGAAGGGTGGTGTCTTCTAATCATAATAAGAACCATGAGGGCCAGTCCACGTGTAACACTGGTTATTGATAGGCTGAGACTAGCACAAACGACCAGCCATAAACCTGACCAGGGAGTGACGTCAGGTGGGAACCCCCAGGGGCTAGCAGAAGGCCCTGAGCTTGTCTGTGAGCAGTGAGCAGCAGGGAGACTGCGGGCAGGGCATGGGTACCACCAGCTACAGAATGCTTTCACCAAGTGTAAACAGTGCATGCGCACCTTGTATCATGGACAGCGCACTCATACTCAAAACAATCAAAGGCTCAAAACTATAAAACCCTTGGAAGAAAACACAGGGGAAAGCTCCATGACATTGGATTTGGTGATGCTTTCTTGGCTATGACACCAAAAGCACAAGCAACAAAAGAAAAATAGATTGGAACCCATCACAATTTAAAAAGTTCTACATCAAAGGACACTATCAACAGAGTAAAAAGGAAACCCATGGAATAGGAAGAATATAGGCAAGTCCTAGATCTGATAAGGGATTAATATCCACAATACATAAAGAACTCCTGTGACACAACAAGCAATCTACACTCTCAATCGAAGAACTGAGCGAAGGACTCAAATAGACATTTTCCCAGGATGGTGTACAAATGGCCAACAAGCATGTGGAAAGTTGATCAGCTTCACTAATGATTTGAATAAACAAAATGCAGTCCTTTTTACAGCAGAGTATTATCCATCCTCAAACGGGAAGGGAATTTTGACAAACGTTATAGCATGTGTGAGCCTTGACGACTAAGTGACACAAACCAGTCACAAAGGGGATAAATACCGTGTGGTTCCATTTATATGAGGCACCTTGAATAAAAGTCTCACGGGGACAGAAAGTAGATGGTGGGCGCCAGGGCCTAGGGGAGGTTGGGAGGGGGTCAGTGTTTGATGGGGACAGAGTTTCAGTTTGGGAAGATGAGAAAGTTCTGGAGATGCCTGGTGGTGATGGTTGCAAAACAATGTGAATTAATGCCATGGGACTATACACTTAAAAATGGTTACCTTTCTGTTAAGTATATTTAACCCTAGTAAGAAAAAAAAGTGTACCACATGTACAAAGAGGAAGGACCATTGTTACTGAGGGCCCGGGAAACTTTCATGAGGAAGTGACATGTTCCCAGGCCTGGATGCACAGGTGGGATTTGGGGGAGCAGGTCAGGTGGGGGCACTCAGGTCAGAAGGGGGCAGCGGGGTGCCATGGGGTCTGATGCGATTGAAGCTCGGTAATACGGAGCCGAGAGGGAGACACTGAGGCAGAGAAGACCCAGCTGTTCACAGCGTGGCCGAGGGCCCAGAGCAGCATGGTCCTCAGTGAGACCGTTACTCTTCAGGCCTGTGACAGCCAGCCTGGCAGAGCTCTCCCTGTGACGCCAGAAGGAAAGACTTGTCCCCAGACCCCCATGCCAAGTTCACTCAAGACGTTTTTTTTGAGCACCTAACAAAACATCAGGCACTGTCTGAGGCTCCTGGTCTTGCAAGCTTGTGGGGAGACACAGATGATCAAAACTAACAAGTCCGGTGAGCAGTATGTCAGGTAGGGAAGGGCCAGGGGAAGGCTGAGCAGGGCAGGAGGGCGGGCACAGAGCCCTCCAGGCCTCAGAGGCAGAGATCACCAGGCAGTGCAGCTTGTGTCTTCCATATGATGGCTTGCCGGCCATTAGGGAAAACCGAATGTGGTTGTGATCCCTCCCTTACAGTCTAGTAAATGCAGTGATGTTCTTCCTACATATCTACCAACCTCTAAATATTTTGTGTCTCTCTTTTGAACTTTGAAGAGAACTCTTGGCCAGAGAGTTCCTCCAGCTTGGGTGGTGGAGGAGGATGGAGCCTTCGGAGGCCCCTGCCAAGGGGTCTTGCGTTTTCCCCTTGTCCTTGCTAACAGCCTCAGATGGGCATCAGCTGCCCTGGTGGGCTTGGGCTCCATGCCCAGATTTGCACGTTTGGCACATTTACTCAAGGGAATGTCTTAATTAAAGCTAAAAGTGATCTATTATTGTTCCTAATTACATTCTCAATAATTTTAGACTGACATTCAGAAAATTGACCTACTCTCATGAAAAATAGATTCTCTTACCCCTCTAGCCCACCCAGACTGCCTGTAGTCCCAGTTTTTCTATTGGTTATGGTTCTTATACTCTGAAGTCGTAGATTATGCCTTTAGGTATTTAAATAAAAAACAGGTTATCAGCTCCTATCTCTCAAATCAGATATTTGGGTCACTCTAGTGTCCAGTCATGGTAAATCCTATCCTCTGTCAATCCATTTGTGCTCATCCCCAAACAAATAGGTAATAAATAAGCCCACCGTAGAGCTGTCTTCTATCACCTTCATTTTTCTCTGCCCAGTACACAGCTGATGAAAACACATTCTTTGTTGCATTCCATTCATTTCCAAATGCACAAGTTCTCAGATATATTATAAACGAGAAGAAAAGAAACTGCTGGATTGTTTGTCAAACTGTCATATTATTTTATTTATTGTCTCTTGTCAATAGAAAAGTCCAGAAGTTGTACTGAGATAAAAATGGAAGTACATGTAAAGATAAAATTGTAAATGGCATAGACTGCTGTATTCTTATTTCTCTCCTCCTGTTGGACTGTAAACAGGGTCAGCTGGTACATTTGTGATGGGGTTTTCCCCTCCCCCCTGCCCCGAGCTTGCTTCTGGCCCCACGCCCCTGCTTCCCCACATGGGCGTGATGCCGTCGCAGTTCGTGACCAGGTTCTGGCTGACAAATGATAAGGGCCACGGCATCTAGAAGAGTAGGAAAGTTTCCTTAGATATCTCCACACACCACAAATTGTTAACCCAGAAATTAGTACTCCAGCTTCTTCTCTTTCAGAGCCAGGTGACTACAAATTAAAAAGTGAACTTGGGGAAGGAAAGAGATGGGAGGAACCTTCTCCTTAGTGAGGAAGAGTTTTTTTTCCTATCAGGAGAGAAATCATGCTATTTATTTCATTGGCCACAATAGAGCTCCTGTAAATGTTGTCCACGTTCTGCCACGAGAAAATCACCTCGTGGGGTCCTAGCAAATGACCGGGTCTGTGGCACTGACATACCTTTCATGGAGCACATTTTAATGAAAAAAATTACTGATTTCTCTGAGTTCTTGGAGATATATATAAATTAAATATATATATTTGGGTATATGTCAGTCTCTTTAAAATGTGCTCCCTGGGGGTTCAGCATTAAGGGTTTGAGATGCTGGCCCCCCAGGGTGGCAAGAAATCAGACATACCTGTTGAGATGCTTTTGCAGGCAAGAAAGCATTTAATCCCTTTACCAGGCCATTTTAATAATGCAGAACAAAATGACAGACTCCAAGTGGTTGCAAAAGCAATTGATGAACAGAAAAGCCACCTGATTTTCCTGAAGCAGAGTATGTTGGAGCTGTTTCACTCCTCCTCTAAAAAAGCACCAAGGTCCCTCGTGGTGCATGGGAGAAGGTCAAGAAACACAAGACTGACCAATTAAATGACCCTCCTTACTGTCAGAAAGCAGGTTGAGGATGGTCGGAGCCAGGCTGTTGGCAGACACTGAGCTGCAGAAGTGAACAGAGAGCTCCACCAGTTCTTTGGTGTTCTGTGTGTCTGTGGACAGTGCAGCCCTTGTTGCCAAAGGTCAGCCATCTCCCCTGCATGTAGCTCTGCATTCCTTAGCAGCTGTCCCACAAGGTAAATTCGAAGATTCATCTTCAAAAACCGAGCAGGCGCAATGATCCAAAGGGGCATCTGCATCCCAATGTCTATAGCAGCAATGTCCACAACAGGCAAACTGTGGAAAGAGCCCAGATGTCCATCGACAGGTGAATGGATAAAGAAGATGTGGAATGAATATATATATATGAATATATATGAATATATATATGGAATATTACCCAGCCATCAAAAAGAATGAAATCTTGCCATTCACAACAACATGGATTAAGCTAGAGAAAGACAAATACCATATGATTTGACTCATATATGGAATCTAAGAAGCAAAACAGAAGAGCATAGGGGAAAGGAGGAGAAAAATAGATGAAATCGGAGAGGGAGACAAATCATAAAGAGACTCTTAACCATGGGAAACAGAGGGTTGCTGGAGGGAAGTGGGTGGGGGGAGGAGGTAACTGAGCTATGGGCATTAAGGAGGGCATGTGACGTAATCAGCAATGGGTATTACACAAGACTGATGAATTACTGACCTCTACCTCTGAACGTAATAATACATTGTATGTTAATTAATTGAATGTAAATTTTTTAAAAATTTAATTTTAATAAATTAAAAACTGAGCAGAGGTAGCCTTGATTTTATATATGGACATTCTTGTCCACTTGGAACAAAAGAATGGCATAAACTCTAATTTCCGTCATATCAGAAGCTCCTTCTCTTCTTCCCTTCCCTTCCCTGACGGCTCTCCCCACAGTCCTGTTTGGACATGGGTGCCCACCCTTCAGAGGTGTGCTGCCGGGGCTTGTCCCAGCACCAGCACAGTGCCTGGCCACAGTGCACTTGAAATACGCAGCAGTTTTAAGTTGTTGTCCATAGATGCTCTGCTGACAATAACAAACCCTGTTCTGTTTGGAAAAGACTTAGTTCTTCATTCAACAGGTACCTGCAGAAGGGCTGTTATGGTCAAAGCACATTGTTTTGTACCAAGATGAATAATGCCTACATCCTTCCTAATTCCAAAAGGTGGATAGACCTAAGGCACCTGGAGGGCTCAGTCGGTGAAGCGTCTGCCTTCGACTCAGGTCATGATCCCGGGGTCCTGAGATCGAGCCCGCGTCGGGCTCCCTGCTCAGCAGGAAGCCTGCTTCTCCCTCTCCCTCTGCCTGCCTGCTGCTTCCCCTTTTCATGCTCTCTCTCTCTCTCGCTCAAATACGTAAATAAAATCTTTTAAAACTAATTTTAATGGTGGATAGACCCACGGTCACATCATCATGTTGTGGGGGGCTGAGAGTCACGTGTGGGAGGAGCCGGGGCACCCACGGCACTGGCTTGGGCGGGGCTGCCACTGTTCTGTCCAGATAGCCGGTGGCCCGAATCATCAAGCTTTTCTTTAACTGTTTTGTCATCTGCTCAACATAAGCAACATGTATTATTATTATTGGCATTGAGCAAAGATTAAAAAAAGAGAAAAGCCAAGCCACACATTGTTCAACACTGGGAGTCTTCATTCTCTTTTATTCCCTTTGTTTTCAACCCTGTTGTCTCTTTTGTTCCTCCAAATTCAGGGCTAATTCTTTTTGGAGCAGGAAGATTTTGAGGTTTCAAAATCTTGATCAAGATTTTGAGGACAGTGCTGGCGAAAGAGATGGATAGAGCCCTGGGACAGAGCAGGGGGTGGGGGCTCTGTTCCCAATCCCACGGTAGTACTATTAGCTCCCATTACCTGCGAGCTTCCTGATGAGATGCTATTTTTTGCAAAACTGGAAACCCTGTAGCTGCAGACACACTAAGCACTGAGGAACGAGAGCTTCTTTCTGATCTCAGAGAGCTGTCATAGAACCGTTCTTCCTTGAACAAAGGGACCTCTCCTGGGACACGTCTGCTTGTGTGTGGGAAGGGCACATGGCTTGCTCGTTTCGCACATGTTTATGTGGGGGCTGTGCTGGGTTATGTATCTCAGGGCCAATGGGTCTCAGCACCCTTTGGCAGAGGGCAGAGATCAACCTCATTATTTTCTGGCGTGGCCCGGGGAAGAACGTGGAGGCGTGCGGTCAGCCAGGCCCACGACCTCAGCCCTGCCCGAGCTGCCTGCTGCAAAGCTTTCCTGAGGCATATTTGCCAGAAGCACCCACCTGTGAATCAGGAAACTGGAGACAGTGGTACTCATAGAGAAACCCAAAATGTGGGATCTGCTATCTCAGGTGGCCTGGAAAATTCCACTCCATTAGGGCACAGGCTCTTTTTTGAAAGAAAGAAGCCTGTATTTTTTTAATGAGATGTTGATATCTTTGAAACAAGGGAGTGTTGGGAAAGGTGTCTGTGCTCGGAGCTCCGAGTGTAGCTCTGCCTCTGAGCTGTGAATGGGGCTGCAGGCCTTCTTGAGGCTCAGGGTGTTCATCTTCACGAGCCAGGACATGGCCCCAGACACCTTCAGGGCCCTGGTCTTGAGGACAGTGCTGGCGAAAGAGATGGATAGAGCCCTGGGACAGAGCAGGGGGTGGGGGCTCTGTTCCCAATCCCACGGTAGTACTATTAGCTCCCAGGTTCATGCAGTGCTCTCTCTGTGCCGGGCCCATGTACGCATGCATACCCACAGACGCACACACATGTCTCCTCGCTTGTAACGGCCCTGTGACGTGCTTATCAGTTTACAAACGAACAACATGAGGCTTAGAGAAGTTAGGTGACTTGTTCCCAAGCAACTAGGAGCCGTGGTGGTATGTCCAAGTCGCTTGGATTCAAAACTGTTCTCTTCGTAACTGCGCCTTTCAGCTGTTGGGCATGTGGGAACCTTGTCTGGGATAGTTGGGGGCAGGGAGAGAACCTTGGAGTGGGATAGGGGTCCAGGCCAGGGGAACCTGATGGAGTCTGTTCCCAGGGCCCGGGCCAGCACCCCACGTCCCCATGTCCACGTGTCCAACAGAAGGGCTGACGGTCAACAGCGAGCACATCATCAGTGCGCATGCTCAGGATGGGGCTGTTCTGCTCAAGGAATTAGCAGCAAGCAGGACGGGCACGGTTATGGGGACCACGGCCGGGAGGACGGGAGGAGACCAGCGTGTGTCAGAGGGTGGTTGTGTCCAAGGCAGGCCTCAGGAGCGGTTCTGGGCTCCACCCGGGGTAGGGACCCAGCCAGGTCCAGAGAGGCTCAGGACGCGGGCGCATAGAGACCAGTGCTGAAGGTCGTTAGTGTCTGGTGTGCCATGCTGGTCACGGCCCCGTGAAGCTGGCGTCCCCCCGCAGCTGTCTGGACGGGGCTTGCCCACGGGCTGCAGTGCTTGGCTCCAGGTGGAAACAAAGACCTGGTTAGTGAGAGTCTGTCTAGTTATCACCCCACAGCAAAGAGCTCCTTTCTTTCCTTTCCTTTTCTTCTTAACTGTGAAGAAAGAATTTTTACTCCTGCTCGTATCACTGACCAGGAATATGACCTATAGCCAGTGGTTCCCCGCTGGGGTCAGTTTAGCTGCACAGGGGACATTTGTCAATCCCTAGAGACTTTTACTTTTTATATTACATTCTCAAGTCTTACTTATCTCATAAATAAAACTTTGTCCCTTTTGACTACCTTAACCCGTTTCTCGCATCCTTGCCTCTGTTCGGTTTCTGTGAGCTCCACTGTTATGGATTCCTTATGTAAATGAGATCATACGATGTTTGTCTTTCTCTGACTCATCTCACTTAGCACAATGTTCTCAGCGTTCATCTGTGTTGTAGCAAATGGTGAGATTTCCTTCCTTCTCGTGGCTGAATTATATTCCATAAACGTGTGCCACATTTTCTTTAGCTTTTTATTTGTGGACATGTACGTTGTTTCCATGTCTTGGCTGTTGTGAATGCTGCTGCTGTGAACGTGGGGGTGCAGCCATCTCTTTGCATTAGTGATTTCTTTTCCTTTGGGTCCATGCCCAGAAATTGGATTGCTGGATCATACGGTAGTTATATTTTTAATTTTTAGTTTTTTGAGGAATGGGCAGAGGTGGTGTTGGAGGCAGGACGGAAGAGTGAAGTTTGGGAGTGGAAAGGCAGAAGACCAAGTGTGGGGGAAGTACGCTGGAGTCGCTGCTGAGCCTTGAGAGGAGTAGGCGTCCACCCCAGGGCACACATCCCAAACCCTGCTCCTGAACTGCTCGCTCACAAGCCTGAACCCGCCTGGTCTTTCCCTCTCAGAGTCGGCAGCTTCCCTCTCCACAGCTCCTCTTCCACAGACATCACCATAGCCAGCCGTTGGCGAACTCTGACTCTGCCCTTGAAAAGTGCCCCATGCCTAGTTTCCACCCCCATCACCCAGGCTTTCAGTCACCTGTCTGACCTCCGGTGTCCTCCCTTGCCCCCTACAGTGAATTCCAGGGTTTGATTCTTGAAACAGGCTCACATCATGTCATCCCCTGCCCCCTCCTCTTCCCACCCGCCTTTAGGATATCGCCAAGAGTTCTCCCCAAGGCACAGGCCCTCCCTGAGCCGACCCCTCTCATCCCCGCCCCTTGCCCCGCATCTCCCCTTGCCCTGCGGCCCCCCGCATCTCCTCCAGCACCCATGCTGGAGCAGCGAGGACTCTGCGGCACTGTGTCCCCCACCTGGAATGCCCTGAGCCCAGGTCTCCCCATGCTGGTTTTCCTCTCTGCTCCCCCCCACTCCTGCTGGGTTCCTGGCCCCGAGTCTGTCTCCCTGTCTCCTGATGCTTGCTCTTCCCCTAAAGTCGCGCAATGGGGTGTCTGCCACTTACCCTCCGCAATCTGCAGCTCTGTGGCTTTAGTTCAGGGGAACTTTGAACTTTCTTGTCATTGTTTGAGGGATTTGATCTTCTTTAGATGTACTTTTTAATTACATGCAACCTCGACAACTTCCCCCTACTCAGCTCTCCAGTGATTAAGGGGTTCGTGGAGGGGAGATTGATGAGGATTAGGTGTGGTTTCCGGGCTCAGATGCTGTATTCCCGTAACTACTAAAGCATCAGCCTTGTGGCCGCCAAAGCCCCCCACTGCCCATTTGTTGCTGACCTCTGCAGAAAGCCTCTTTTGATTCAGTGTCTTCACCTCCACCCAGCTTGGGAAATGTTCAAGTGGAAAACTACAGTAAAGTCTCCATTAAGGAAATGCTTGGGGGAAAGAGCATTCTAATTAATTTAAATTTTGGTTAACTGAGCACCACCAGAGTTTTTTCAGGGGCAGATGGCATTATGTGAAAGGAAGTTGACAAATTTTGGTTGGAGACGTTCCTTTATTTAAGCCCTTTTGCTGCCATTTGAAGTCATGTGACTCTGGGCCTCAGTTTTCTCATCTGTAAAAGGGGGGCATTTTAATAGCTCTCTTATTGTCCTGCCATTAGATTAAATGGGGGAAACGTTTGCAAGTCATTTAGAGATAGGCGTGCTAGCTACACAGGAGCTTGGTAAAGTGCCTTCCCTTCCCTCGTCCCTTTGTTTTCATTCTTTTCAGGAATAATTCTTAATACATTGGCATATAGCATTTCAAAACTCTTGTGTTAATATAGAACACTGAAGGAGAGGGCACTGTTCCTGGTGGAGGTAACAGTGACTCATTATTGTGGAATATTTATGAAAAAATAACCAATCATTAAAGATTTTGAGTGCTTTTGTATCTCAGACACTATGGAATAGCAGAAATAAAGAGGTCATTTTATTCTTTTTGAAATGCCTAGGTATTCTTCTTTGCATCTCTCTTCTAAAAATTGAATGTGGGGGGAAAAACTGGTAGATAAGTCAGCATGGCAGGTTCAGAATGGCAGATAAAGCACCTCTATTACCACCTCTCACTTAAAAAAGAAGTAAAAACCCTCGAGAAAGCAGTAAAGGAAGAAGGGACTGAGGAGCACAATGACAAAAAGAAAGCAACAGATTCACAGATGGCAGGTGAAACCGGTTTCTGGAGAACTGCTTTCGGATGGCGGAATGGGGTCTGCGGGGGCAAAGGTAGCGGCCTGGGGATGCCTGGAGTGGGCTGGGCCACGGCGAGGCTGATGGTGGCCTGGAGCTGGACACGGAGGGAAGACGTCATAGCTTGTCTCTGGCACAGTCTACTTCCTGCCCTGCTACTGTATGCAGAGTGGTCAGCAGCTAAATAGGGCAGACAGACAGACGGACACATAGGGAAGGTTCTCCTCCACCGAGGATGAATGACCCAGAGGGACAACCTCTGTGTGCTGGGATCTGGTGTCTCTGCAGAATAACAGTCTCCCAGGTGACCGAAATTCCCGGTTCACGAGCCGGGTGGTCACACGGGGGTCATCCATGTGCCCATGCAGATTCGATTGAAATTTAAGTGTTTTAGAAGAAAAGAGTGTTCCAGCATCGTGTGCTATCGTGAGCATGGTCCCTGCTGTTGGGAGATGTGCGCTCTCGGCACTTGGGTAAAATGGTACTGAAACATTGTGACAACAGATTCAACAGCAGAAGCGCGCCTTTGCTCTGATCTTGCTGTGGCGGCTTCTGGGAGTCAAGGTCACCTCACCACCAGGATCACAAATACTCCACTGACGAACGACCACAGTTTAATCTGCACCTCTTAGCCCTACCTCTCCAAAAGTGTCCTGTGCCCCGAATCAAACCCAAGGAGTCACTGGACTTGTCCAGCTGACCCCACAGATGAGGCACCTAGCACAGTGTGCAGGCACGTATGAAAGTGAGTTACAGAAATACTGCCTGCTGCTCCGTCTATTGGTGAGGCCAAAACCCTGGACAGGGTGGCATTGTTCTGTCCCACTTGCTCCACCCCCGAGGGGCTGTAAGCTGGGCCCTGGAATTTCCGGTGTCGTGCACGCATGGTGTCCGGGGGTCAGCGTGCTGTGGAGGCCGACCAGCTGGGGGCCCATCCTCCCTGGGCAGTGACAAGTGCTGAGCACGGGTTTCCTCTTCTGCAACCATGGCTGAGCAGTGATTAATGCCAAATTAGCACCTTGCTCAGTGACCTTTTAGCATTCACCACTGCTCTCCTTCACTTTGCATAACTATTTGCAAATATTAGCTTCTCAGGTCATTTCTCCTCATCAGCAACTTTCACAGATGACAGGCAGGTTGTTAATCTGATTGGCAGTCAGCTTCTGTCCTTTGCCCCATCACAAAAGTGTCTGTGCTCGGGCATCTCCCTAGGAATCCGATAAGCAGCCCAGCGGCCTCTATGATGTTCTAAGCGGAGAGCCTCAGAAGGAGGCACTCGCAGAGGCCTTTCCAGGCTTGCATTGGGGGCAGAGAGGCTGGGAAGGGCTTGACACCTCCCCTGGGACTTGTGGAAACCGGTTTCCATCAATGGCATCAACATATAGGTTAAAAAATTAATATGTTGGCTCTGCGCACATCAAGCTTTTTGTTTTTTGTTTTTTGTTTTTTGTTTTGTTTTTGTTTTTGTTTTTGTAATTCACATAGACCTTTAAATCAAAAATCACATACTGCGAAAGCAGTAGAGGAAGAACACAGACAAGGCCGGACCTTGTTTTCCCTGCTGTGTTCACTCAGTGGTGCTAACCCGCTGCAGCCAGGCAGGCGCTAGAGGGCCTCTCAGCCACAGTTGTCCCCAGCGCTGGGATGGGGGCCCGGCTCTCCAGCTTCAGGTACCAGACGCAACATTTCACATTTGCGGAATCTAAATTTATTTTTATTTCCAGTCTCTGCCTTCTACACCCCCCTATCAAAATCCCTGTTCTAAAAATGTTTGATCCGTCTTCATTTCCCCTAAATAAACAGCAGTAAAGTGTATTGTGGATAGTTTAATTTTGATATTACATGTATTTTAGAGAAAAGTGGCAAAGACATGTCATACTTTTTTCTCCCTTGTCATCAGAAGTATGAGCTAAATTATTTATAGTTTGGTACTCACAAAACAGAGGTGGATTCAAGATATTTACTTTTCAGAGAAGAAAAAGGGATTGAAAGTACACAGACAGAACAGAACACTTTGTTGATTGAATATCTTTGCTCCGGGGAGTCACATTTGGGCCCAAGTGAGAATGCCAGCCCCATTCTAACTCCACACATGCCCAGCAGAGTACCTGATGTGTGGAATATTTGTGGAATTGAGCAGACTTGAAAAGAGTGGGTGGAGGTAACTCAGTAAGCAAAGTCTTAAGTCAATAAAAAAAAAATAAAGTCTGCAAACATTTTGGAAAATGCTGAACACTTGAAAGCACTTATCCACAAGATATACAGGCGGCTGTGTAAGGCGCCGGGTCCCTTGATCTCTGGCCGGAATGTTCACTTACCAGTTATGGATTCCACCTGAGGCTCCTTCGGTCTGATGAAGGCCAGGGACAGTGACCTCGACAAGGGGCTCCCCTCCAGGGGTTGGGGTGGGGTCATGACACTCAGGTGTCCTATCAGAGTGGTTTGACACCCCCATATGTTATGTTCCAGTCTTCACATCTTCCATACTTAAGAGAGTCCCATGGAGTTTTGCTTTCTTTGCCACAGGAGATGTTGGCACCCCCGAAACCATGGCACCTGTCATTGTGATTCCCCCTGGCAACAGAAGTGTGGTGGCTGGGTCCAGTGAGATCACCTTGGAATGCATCGCCAATGCCAGGTATGTGGCTGGTCCTGCCTTGGGGATACAAATCCATTATAACTCTGATGGGATGGATCCTCAGTGGAAAGCCACATCACACATGTGTTTGCTCTTCTAGCAATGATGGTGGTCTTGTTTGTCCAGCTGGGCTACATGCATGACATGCATGGGAAAATAGGGACCCGACTTCCCAAGCCTGGGATTGCAATGCTCACGTTGAATTTACTGTGGGTGCTGGTGGAGGGCCTCCCCTGAGAGTCCAGCTGAGGACGAGCCAGGAGTTCAGTCCCGTGGGTGCAAAGGGAAGAGTGACTCCCTTTTCTCCTCAGCAGTGCTAGGTGTTCTTGGCCTAGTTAGTGGTCGCTCCACAATTCAGTTCCTGTGATCACGCCTCCCATGTAGCCAGGTCCCCTAGTAGTATTTATTTTAAACATTCTTTTCCTGAGCAAATGGAATCATTAGCACTTATGGTCCATTGCTGCTGCAATTAGCTATCCTTGCTCAATAGCCCTTGAGCAGAATGTATTGTCGGTGTGTGCCGTAAGGGAGTCGGGCTGTATCTGGATTGATTTTTAAATGTCCATTGTTCAACCCACCATGGTTCCTGGTAGAATTAGCTTTGTCAGGCTTGTGCTGAATGCCTGAAATTATGATTATTGCCACCTACGTGATTCACCACTGTCATCATTTGTGCCCTGCGTCCTTCCAGGCCCGTCGAGGAGCTGCACGTGACCTGGAAGAGGAACGGGGTGAGGATCGCCGGGGGGCTTCACAGCTTTGGGAGACGCCTCACCATCGGCAACCCCACGTCCGCGGACACCGGGGTGTACGTCTGTGAGGCGACGCTGCGAGGACGCACTTCCGACGCGGCCACAGCGAAAGCCTTTCTGGCTATCATAGGTAACATGGGCTCAGAGGCGCGCGGCCCCTGGCAGAGCAGCCCCCAAACAGCTGCCTCTCGCTGGCTCCCTTTCTAACTCAGAGAAGGAGGCTGATGCGGAAGCTGGTTTCCAAAGTTACCCTACTCTTCTTTTTCCAAGAATATAAGCCTACTGAGACCAAAGCACTCATGTTCTGAATACTTTTAAGAAATGTGATTCTGGATCCTTCCAACCACATTGCTCGAGAAGCAGCATGGTGAGGTCCTTGTGACATATGTCACCTTCTGGTGCTGGCCTCTCCACCGCGAAGCTTCTCTGCAGCCCTCGCTGGGTGTTTATGGTCAGTTTTCAGAGATTATCCTATTACTGGTATTTTTTTGACTCAGAAAAAAAGAAGCTTTGGGATATTACCTTCTGTTAAATTAAAAGGTGAGAACAGAGCTGCTTCCTAAGATGTGCGCCAAGGGCCACTCCTGAGCCAAGGAGAGATCAAGACAATGATATTCAGCGTACAAGAGTCGCTGTAGAAGCCAGAAGGTATCAGTGTTCAGGGAATGGGCGTTGTTCCGTGGCTAAGGGAATCCTTGGGGTATTTTCAGATTATGGTAGGATAACATTACAGTGCCTTTGTTTCTCGCATTTCTTCAGCTGCTGTAATACTTTTAGTCTCCCTTAGTGGCTGTGGTCACTCTTGCCGTGACCTGTCCAGCAGGATGGTGACCACTGCAGGTAGGAGGGGCCGTGGCGACCCCAGGGAGGAGAATCTCCCCCTCGTCTCTCCTCTTCTGGAAGAAGGGAATGAGAACGAGAACGGTCAGGTCAGCAGAGCCCTGGGGAGAGCTGTGGCTCCTCATGTGACGTATGTTGCAGTTTGCCACTTTGCCAACTAAAAAGACAAGCTTGTGTTTTCATATGAAATTAGTAAGAGTATCAAGAAATGCTGAGTAAAAGGCAGTTTGCCTTGAGTGTGTCACACTCCTTTTGATCATGAAGAAATGGCTCCATGGCCTGAAAACGACCCAGCCGAATACACGGAAACCCATCAGTCCCTCCAAATGGAGCGTAAAAACTTTTGAAGTATCAGGAAGGCAGACCTCAGAGTCGCATGTCGCATCGGACTCTGCATTAGGGGACCAAGCCACTTCTCTTGCTGCCTCTCCTGTGTACTTCCGACGGAGGGAAACACTGCAGGCCTGCACCAGGTGAGGACTTTCTCTGGAGGGTCCTTCCATCCCATGTGATCATAGCGCACTGTAGATGGAACCAAATTAACATTCGGGATGTGTCCATCTCTAGGAGATAGGATTATATTGTGCTAAAACATCTTAAGGTGGTTTAAACAAGAAACGAAAGTCATTTTCCTATAAACTGGAATGTTTGTTTCCATCATAATTCCCTTTTGAAATACTTAAATCTATCCTACGAACTTTGGTTTCACACTGAAAACTGAATTCCAAAGCAGACTGTGTGCAGCTCTGTGTTCAGGCTTTGAAAGGGACACAGCTCTGTGTCTTTATGATGTTGATTTACATTTCCTTTTATTCACAAGAATTTGCTGTGACAGGGAAGATTCTGTGCAGGAGTCGTCCTGGGAAAGCCCTGAGGAGGGCCTGTGTGAATCCAGAGTGATGGGGAGATGGCGGCCCCAGGCCCAGCACGCTGGGAGCAGGGTCCCGGGGGTGCCATGGGGCCGGGCAGGGAGCCGTCCCCAGAGCAGGGGTGCAGGCAGGCGGAAACACGCTGGCTTTCAGGGACTTCCATCTCGGCTGACGAGACCAGACAGGGCAAAGGCGGCTGTTTCCTCCGCCCGTCAGCTTCACTGGTGTATTGCCTGATTTCCGAGGTTTACACAGGAGTGCAGGCCATGTCCCACCTGCTGCGAGTCCTGGTGGCTATCCAGGTGGCAGGGAGCACCGGGCCCCCAGGGGGACCCAAGCTCCTACCCGCCGCTGCTTCTCAGCTCTTTTCCCAACCTGCCCTCCACACAGTCCCCGAGCGCCTCCCCAAACCCAGCTTCCTGAGGCCAATGCCCTGGCCTGTCCACACGGCCCCCGCCCTCCCTGCTTCAAGTACTCGCTCCACCACCCCACCATTCCTCCCTCTCGCCCTCCCTGGCCCCTGGAGCCGCTGCGCCCACTGGTGGCAAGTTGCAAGTGCAGGGTCAGATGGACGGTGAATGAATAGCTGAGCTCCCGCCCTGCTGCGATGGGGGTGCGATCTGGAGGTCCTGGCTCCCGGGGTCCCCAGTAGGTGAGTTGGCTTGGTTACATGCTCCTTCCAGCTGACCTGCCTCTCCTGGTGGGGTTTCCATCACCTCCCCTATGAGCCGTGGGCCGCGGGGCTGGGCTGTGGGGACAGACCTGGGCTCAGACCCTCTCGGCACCATTCACGGGCTTGAACAAGTCCCTTTGCCTCTGCTGGCCTCAGTTTCCACATGTGTAAACTGTAGATGAAGTAGGAGTGATCTGGGTTCCTACCGTGAGCAGAAAAGGTAGTGTTGGTCCCAGGGGCACGGACCTTGCCGTGGGAGGAGTTGTGGGTGGAATGCCGTGGTCCCACCTGCGGTGTTTCATTGTTTACTGGCAACTAGTCACATGACACACACTTTTCACCTTTACTGTCCCTGTAATCAAGGTGCATCTCAGGATCCCTGGAAGCACGTTTCCTTTCTTGAGGATAAATACAGCTGCAAAGTCTCAGAGTCAGTGAGACAGAGCATGTACATCTTCCTTTGCGGATTGACAGACCGACACTGTCTCCTGTCACTGCCATTCACACGCTTACCCTGCATCCATTAGTATCCATGTCCCTGCACTCAGACACGTGTCAGGGCAAGTGGCTGCTGTCCAGAGCCTTCTCTGTGCACCTCAGTCTAGTCTGGTGTTTGCAGACATGGGTCATTCAGGAATGCCAAAATTGTATCATTAAAATCACAGGTTATTTGTACCATCTCCGAGCTGATACATGCCAATCAAGGTGTTACAGCTGTACTGGAAGGTTCTCTAGAGCTGAGACCGAGCCACTCTTCAGTGTCTGAATCCCAACAGAAAATGCTTCCTCCCTCCTTCCTCCCCTCCTGTTCTCCTTCCTTTTCTCCACTTAACATTTCTTGAGTCTACATCTCGGACACCGTGCTGGGCATTGGTGACAGTGGCGCAAAGAAGTAGCCTTGGGCCCCAGCATCCAGGAGTCTGGTGTGGAAGACAGGCCTGCATGAGGCAGTGATGACTCAGCACAGCAAGTGCATGGACGGCGGGAAGGGGCGCCTGACCTCACACAGCAGGTGCCGGGGGCAGAGGCTCTCTTGGCATACGGCCAGGACAGAACCCTGCAGTGGGTCTTGCAACCCATTTGCCCTGGTTTAGGATGAACGCAAGATGTCTTCTTTCTGGCTTTATATATGGCCTATGTTAGAAGCATCCCATTAATCATTGGTGCCTTGTGATAGCTGGAACTTACCTGTACAGCTGACCATTACCAAGTGAAGTTCAGAAAATAGAGGTGTTACAGAACTGTTTCTAAAACAAGAGGCAAACTTGTATGAGGCAAAGCCCAGTGGTGCTTGGGTCATTTGCTTTGAATGCAGGATGGGCAGGCCGGCTGTGATAACCCGAGATGGAGTGGGGTCCAGTGTGCAGGGAGCTGCGAGTGTGCGCTTCGTGTGCCGTCCATCGTTCCAGGCTCCCTGGCCATCTCTACCCTCCCTGCTTCTCTGCCAACCATTTGTGGAGCACACGGTATATGCAGGACCCTAACTGAAGGGCCAGTGTGGGAAGAGGATGAAGGAGGGTTTTCAGAGATGAATGGCATGCACCCGCTTCCTGGAAGGGCTTCAAGGTTGTAAGATCTTTGGTGATCTTCTGTATCTCTCCTTCCAGTGGATAGTTTTTAAGTATTTCCTCAGAAGCTGTGCCAGGCACTACCAGCACAGAAATGAGGAGGACACAGTTCTTCAAAGAAGGTCCCAAGTGGAGTGGGTAGCCTGCCTGAGGAGGGTCGGTGGGAACTCTGCAGAAGAAGGGCTCTAGGGCTGATCTTGAAGACCCACTCAGGATTTGCCAACAAGACTAGCGTCTCCTGTGCAGGAGTCAGAGCGTGGGGGCTGCTCCATTCCCATAGTCCCAGGGGGTGGGCTCAGCCACTTCCTCTGCTGCTGGTTTCACGGGGCCAGTGTCAAGCCCTCGACTGGGTGGGGCTCTTTTCTGGGGGCTCTCAGGGAGAAGCCACTTCCTGGCTCACTTGGGGTGGGCAGAATCCGGTGCATAGGGTTGTAAGACTGAGGTCCTCACCTCCTTTCTGACTGTTGGTTGGGGTCCCAAAGGTCCCCCTGCTCCTGGTAGGTCACCTTCTTCTCCACTTTATTCTTCACCTTCTTCTCCAACAAGCCAGGTCTGCTCGTGCTGCAGGGCTCTGAACTCCATTTTTCGTCTCCCCTTCCAGTGGCATGAAGGCCGCTGCTTTGGGGGGCTCCAGTGATGGGACTGGACCCACCCAGCTGATCCAAGGTCAGCTCTCCATTTCTAGATTGACAGCCTTAACCACACTTGGAGAGGCCGTCTTGCCACGTAGCAGGACTTGGTCACATGTCCTAGTGACTAGGGAGTGGATGCCTTGGGGCCATTCTTCCCACCACAGTGGACAAAGACACCACGTGTGGGTGATGGTGGAAAGTCAAGGACATTCCCTGGCATGAGATGGTCTTCTGGAGAAGGAAGGACAGAGCTGGGATCATCCTTGGGTCTCGTGGTCAGCCCTACTCAGGATAGGCCCTGCCCTCAGCTGTGAGGGCTTTGGCAGGAGAGCACAAGGAATCCTTGGGACGCACGGACCATCCGCGGTAGCTGCCTCCACAAAGCCAGGATGAGCCCTGTACAACCCTGGCACTTCGGAAGGTGGGGGATTCAATAGAGGTCGTGCACTTAGGCTGCCTGGGAGGCGTTCCACCTCCTGTTCTGAGACGGGGCCAGCGGAGGACAGTCGGCGTGGCTGGCTGTTTCCGAACATGGGATGGGAATGTTTTCCTGATGTCTTCGTATTGTTTCAAGAGAGAGAAAAGTGTTGCAATCGCTAGCTTTACCAGCTGCTTTGTGATACATTTTTATAAGTCTGGTGTGCACCAGTATTGGCAGTGTGCCCTTTCTAGAAAGGGTGGCTGCCAATTAGCTAAGATACACACTTGCCCCTTAGAGGTTAAGTGGTTGCAAGAGTCTGTGCCCAAGACAGCTAGTTCATGACGAGCTCACTGTTGGGCCCACAGCCTTCTCGTTGCGGACACGCCTGGTGTGCCCCCACGCTTGTCCTTTGAGCTGACTACGTGGAAAAGTAGTTGGGGGTCAAGAGAAGGGGGTCTTCTGAGCACCTGTTGAGTTATGTCGACATGAAGGGTCAGCCGTGAGTGAAATCGTCCCATGTATAGAGTGGGGAAAGAAATACAATTACCGTCAGAAGCCACGGGGGCCTTTCTGGGTCTTGGCAGCTGTGCACCCTCTCTGCTTTGCTCAGCCACCTGGAAAAGTTTCAGGAACAAGGCAGGAGTATCAGTAAATGAACAAACATGCTCTGCCCAGGCCGTCCCTGGCCTTCTTAGTTGTCAGCTATGCAAGCCTCCCTGGTTATAGGCTCCAGGGGAGAGAGAGAGCACTTGGCACACAGCAGGCAGGACACCCTTCCAGACTGTGCCTGAGGAGCCTGGCGGCTCTGCAGTCGGTGCTGCTGCGTGTGTGGGGCAGGTGCGTTGTTGCCAGGCTCCCATGGTTAACTGTCTGCAGGGGGGGATGGCGGTGTTCGCAGACCAGTGGCCTTGGCCGGGCCTCCCATGCACCCCAACCCCAGAGCCATGCCTCTGCTTGGCTCGAGCCAGCTTTGGGCCACGGTGTGATGAGCACCCCTTGTCTCTGACCCCACACTAGGTCCTCCCCTGGCCCTGGAGGAAGCTGGCTGGCATCACAGAGGGAGGAGGAGCAGCATCAGGACACTGGCCATCACGCCCAGTGCCTGGGGGATGGCCGTCTGGTCTTGTAGTTGTTGACCGTTTCTACATGCACTGTTATCAAAGTGTACTTTCTCTGGGATGAATCCCAAGGGACTTGGGCCAAGCGAAAAATGCCAATTCTGAAGGTTACACACTATGTGATTCCATTCCTGTATCATTCTTGAAATGACAGAATTACAGATGGAGAGCAGATGAATGGTTGCCAGAGGGAAGGGATGTTGAGGGGGGCCAGGGTCCTAAAAGGGCAGCGTGTGGGACCCTTGGGGGACAGGTCCATTTTACCTCTCGTCTGTGGGTCCACATGCCTGCTCACGGGTGATGTCGCCTAGGGCTAAGCCAGCACGCACGCATGCACACACATGCGTACGAGCCAGACCATGCAGGTGAGAGTAGGGTAGGTCAGTGTCTCGGGTGTGATGTTGGACTGCAGTTTTCCAAGATGTCACCATTGAGGGAAATTGAAGGAAGCCTGGGATCTCTGTTATTTCTTACAACTGCGTGGGACTCTGTAATTATCTCAAAATAAAATATTTAATTTAAAGAAGGAGAACCATAATTAATCACAGACAAATGTTGACTCTGTCACTTGGTCTTTTTTTTTTTTTCCTTTTCACTCATGTCCCTTTCATCAGACCATGGAGGTAGGTATCGACATTAGCATTCACTGATGAATATGGGGCATGACCTGCACATGAGGGCCGTGACAGGATGCAGCTCCTGGATAGTCAGAATATAAATTTCACTGCTGTCATGATTACTGATGAAGGAAATGCAACGGATTGTGAACATGTGGGTGTTCAGTGAAGACCACCTTGAAAAGAGACCGTGGATCTTTGTGGTTTGTCTTTCCACCCGGTCTGCACACAGCCCAAACCTAGTCGAGGGCTCTGTGTCCACCTGGCAAGGGGGCAGCCCCTTCTTCAGGCAGATGGCGTATGCCCAAGTGACCCGGGTCATCACAGAGAGGATCTCAGACTCCCATCTCCGCGGAGAAACCTTCAGCCTTTTCTGAAGTGTTCACATCTCCTTTCCCTCTTGTGGGCCCCACCCTGTTTTAAAGACCCAGGCAGTGTCGGAGGCATGCCAGGCTACGCTACCCACACCCCACACGGCGACAGTAGCAATCCGCCACTTGGGAATACAGTGCCCAGAAATTAATTATTACACAGGAAGTGAATACAGCAGCCTTTTGTTATGGCAATAATGAACTCACCAGCACCTTCATACCGGATGAATCTGGCCATGCCACTGTTGAAGTTCTGCTGAATAAACTGAGAAAAATATTGCAGTTTACTCTCCAAGGAGATTCACTGTTCAATACACCCACCGTTCTTCTGTTGAATAGACAAGGGGAGTAGCTAGAGATATACAAGCGGTAGAGTGTTCTCCGCTCCTAAAGATGGATGAGAGGCCCTTTTTCTTTCTTCTCTTCGCTATTATTTAGCCTTCCATTGAAGTATTAAATCTATATTTTGGAGAAGAAGAACCGCTAAGACTTTAAAAAATATGTTAATGGGCCACCCCGTTCCCTGACACAGGCCCCATGCCTGGCTGTGGCACTTTATTGGACATGCTGCATGCGTTGGGGTTTGGTTTGGATACAGAAACAAACTAGCCTATAAAACTCTGTGCTGTAAATATAAACCTTTATGAACCTCTCGGGATAGTCTTTCTAAAATGTGAATTAAGATATTCCATGATTCAAGCCCGTAAATGGAAAAGTAGCCATCACCCTGAGTAGTAACTTACTTTCTGAAACCTTAGGATATAAACCGCCTTTGGCCTCCACTCACTGAGTTCTGAGTTTGCATGTACAATGGCCACGAATGAACTTTTTAGAAACAGTTTTTAAAAGGGGTTCACACTCTTTCAGGCCAGACAGGTCTCCTGAAATACACCTCTTTTGCTTAGGGGCTGTTTTGTTATTTTCTTGTTTAAAGAGCCACCGTATTTTACTGCTGAGCCCGAGAGTCGGATTTCAGCAAAAGTGGAAGATACTGTGGACATCGCGTGTCGAGCCATGGGTGAGTGTAGAGTGGCTGCTCCAGGGGCTGTCATGAGGCAGAGGGACCGAAGGTGCACTTTTGTTGCTGTCAGGACACACGTTGAGTGTGATGTTAGTGACAGGGCCTTTGGATCTTAGCAGAACTCAGTTACTGGGCATGTGACCTTGAGGAAGGTGACCTTGACCTTCCTGAGCTATTGCTTCCTTACCTGCAACACAGAGATAAGAATATTCACCCAAGGGAACAACAAGGAGGCCTTCACCCCATCTGTCCCCACAGAGAGGGACATTCTTGTCCTCTCGACTCCCTTTCAAATGCCCTGGTTCCATAAGACCATGACTTCCCAAGGCTTGGGGCAGTCCCGTCTGTGGGGTGACTGGCACTGGTGACGATGCATGCTCTGCAGTAGGAGACATGGTTTTAAAGTCTTTGAAAAGGAAGCCTTCCTTTTTTTTTTTTTTTTTTTTTTTTTGCCTTTCTTGCCTTTTCAAAAGCGTTGGGTTGACTTTTTCTTTGTTATTCCAGTAATCTCACCCCTCACCCTCCTGTCTTGGTGACGAGCTGTCCACTGTCAGGCAGCGCCAATAATTATACGAACCCCCTCACAGAGACAGGCTTTTTAAAGGCAATTTCATTAACAAAGGCTATGTTAGTGCGCTAGAGACTGTCAGTGAAAAGGACCTTTTTTTTATGTTTAAACCTGTCCATCTTCAGGGCAGGTATTTTATTCTAAGAGCTTGGAGGGTAAGGATTACTGGCAATTTTGTAAATCTCCAAAACAGCTCCATAAAAGAGATACTGTTATCTCAGAGTACACATACGAAAACAAGACCTAAGAAAGCGAGGGTAGGTAATGCGCTCGAGCCACAGAGCCAAGGAGAGTTGAGGTACCTCTAAAATCACAGCCTGGCATCTGGCATGTAGGAGCTGCTCATTAAAGACTGGACAACCCGTCAGTGGTCTTTTGGCAATGGAGACAGGATCCAAACCCAGACCCATCAGCTCCCACAGCAAGGGCTTTGGCCAAGGTACCTGGCTTATCCCAGAGAGCCGAGGTCTGGGCTTAGAATTCATGCCACAATCCACGGGTACGGGCATATCATCTTCCTTCTCTGAAAGGGAGTGGGGTGTCCTCTGAGCAGGGCTGATGGCTCCTGCAGAGATTGGGGTCTGCCGTGGGCACCCTCTTCTACCCACCGTGCTTCCACCCAGAGCATGTGTGCTGGAGGCTCGGTCCCCAACCCCTGGGCAGCTCATGGGGCACTGTTGGTGTGTCTGCTCTGCGGCTGTCCTTCTCTGTTCAGGATCCTGGGGACGCGCAGGGGGAGGCCTTTACATGGAAGTGTCCCCCTCACAGTGGGTCACATTGCTCTCTTCCTGGTATAAACACCATTTTCTAAGGTCATCGGTGGTCTGAAAGTGAAGTTCTGCTGTATTTCGAGTGCTCAGATTTTCGAAACCAGCATCTGCAGTACTGCTGGGGATAAGATTTCTGCGTATGACCCTAAATCAGCCAAAATAGAAAGACTTCCAGTTCCCTGTATACTAACAATTATTTCTCAATAAATGACAGTCTTAAGCCCTTCACTTGACAAGAGAATGCTCTTTTTGCATGATTTCTACAGGGTAAACTGCTTGTTAAATACAGACACGTAAATATATACTGAGCAGGCCTTTCAGCATTGCCATCAGATAATTTACTGCTTTCTTTTAATTTTGACAATGAAACTATAGCAGCATGCGAAGTGGTTACTCTTCATGAAAGCTACATCATGTAATTGCTCTTAGGAGATTTTACATGAATTGGTTATGCTTTTACCTTGAAATGGATTTTTTTAATTTCCTGATTTAATGAAAAGTGACAGGAAACATAATTAAGGCAAAGAACAGAATCTCAGAATACATTATCTTGAAATATTCCACGACATTAACTTTATTTATTAAAGAAGACATCTTACACCTACATAGCATCTGAAATCAAGGGGTTTGGGTGTGCTTTTCACCATGAATCTTGCTGAGATTTTTATACTTTATTTATATAGATAACTTATTTAAATTAGTTTCATAGGTAAGGAAACTGAGGTATAGAACCAGCCTAGACATTCCTGCGTGTTTCCCATGGGCCCACAGCAAACATACACGTGCCCGCCAAGGCTCAGGAGCATGTTGTCTTGTGTGCTTTGGTGGAGTGTCTCTGCACAGTCTGTCATGTCTACCCAGTTGGTCCCTCTTAGGTGGCTTAGGAGGTCAAAGACATGCCAAGGAAGCAGTGTCCCCTGCCACTAGTCACACAAGCCTCCCAGGGGTGCTGCCCAGGGAAGGAGCCTGGTGTCCCCCCAGTCAGGGCTCATGCCGGGCAGTAAGGCAGCAGGGGAATAGCACATGCCTTGTGGTGGCCCGGGCTCCACATGCTGAGCACGGCTATAGGGGGGCTGAGCAACAGAGGTCCTCACACTCTCAGGTTGAGGACAGTCCCTTCACACCCCAGGTTCTGCCCCTGTGAGCTTGTCCTTTGTCCCCTGTATCTTCCTTCCCCAACCCAGCCCCCCCTCCATCCGCTGGGCCAGCTGGGTGGCATGGGGCTTTGGTCTCACTGACTGAGGCCTGAGTTTTCATTGGAACATCATTAGGATGAGGAATAAGATAAGGCACACCCACCCTCAGTCTGACCCTCCATCCTCCTGCTCCAAGTGTTGGCCCTGCTCCGAGTGCCATTAGCTCCTAGGATGGGGTGGCACCATCCTGTGACCCCTCCTCGTCACCTGCTGGACTCACATCTGTCTGGGAGTCAAGGCAGCTTTTCCCACATCCGCAGCTGAATGCTACTCAGGACCTCTCATCCTTCACCCTCGTGCACCTCAGGTGCTTCCTTGATCATAGCCAACCTCCACTGCCGTGGAGGTCTGCTGAGGTCATTGATGTCCAGCCCCCTTGGCAGTGGGTGGCTGAAAAGATGGCATGCCTTCTCCTTGTGGTTAGTCGTAGTCAGAGTCCTTCTAGCCGCTGAGTGCTGGCTGTGTGCCAGGCACTGGGACATCTGCGTGCACTGATCAGGTTAATCTTCCCACCAGCATTTCGAGGTTGCAGTGACCACTTCCTTCCAAATGTGTCTCCTGTCCTGGCGGCCCTTCCCCGAGCCTCGAGTGGCAGAAGCAGGCACTCCAGGGCCACAGGGACCTTCCTCCCAATCCTCCCAATCCTCCCAATCCTGTCTGTCCCCAGATCGGTCATGGTCACGGAATCCCTCTCTCTCCAGACCAAAGCACAAACCCTCACCGGCTCAGGGGGTCCAGAGTGATCGGCAGCCCAGTCAGGAGTTCATGCCTGCTCTTCCTTTTGCTGCTTCTCTGTGTCCATCTCTTCATAGAGATGAGAAAACTAACACCGTACAAGGTGGATAAAGGGCCTCCTAGATGAAACACACCACCACAGTATCGCCTTGTAGCCTCTGAAACATGTTCTCCTCAGCCCTCACATAAAGTGCTCACAATTTAGTTTTTTCAAATGCCCAATTATTTCCACTCCTGCACAGGGGTTCCTCTTCCC
Source organism: Ailurus styani (assembly GCA_002007465.1). Classification (NCBI taxonomy): domain Eukaryota; kingdom Metazoa; phylum Chordata; class Mammalia; order Carnivora; family Ailuridae; genus Ailurus; species Ailurus styani. Next base: position 4,344,932 of record LNAC01000028.1, on the reverse strand, counting down.
ACCCTCCAGTGGTACAAAGATGCCGTGCCCATCAGCAAGCTCCAGGACCCCCGATACAGGGTGCTGTCAAGCGGAGGCCTGCGTATCCAGAAGCTGCGTCCTGAGGACTCGGGCATCTTCCAGTGCTTTGCCAGTAACGAAGGAGGGGAGATCCAGACCTACACCTACCTGGGCGTCACCAGTGAGTCCTGCCCCTCCGTGGAGCCAGACACACCGAGCTGCGCCCTCAGCCAGAGCTCCCCACTCAGAAAATGATAGCATCTGTTCGGCAAATGGACAGGGTGTGGGGGCCAGCGGTGACCTGCTGCGGAGGGCCACCTCTCCGGCCCACGGGAGCCCATGTGCTAAGCCCCTGGGCCGCAAATATGCCCTGTTGGCCCCACGCCCTGGCGCCCGAGCAGCTCTCAGGCAGGCCTCGTGCCCTCCTCTCTGCTGAGAAGCAGGGGGACAAATAGCTCCATTTTTCTGGACAGAACTGGAAGGCTGTTCAGTGAATAGCTCATTCCTAACCTTTTCTTTCGATCTCTTTCCCATTTTTTAAAATTCATTTTCTATTTTAGTTTTATCGAACAATTATAGTTCTTCTGTAAGTGTTTTTTATTATCCCATTAGCAGAAACACTTTGGCACTCTGTCTTTGAAAACTAAAATGAAGGTACAGGTTTTCACTGGATCCGTGGGTTTTCTTTTTCATCATCATATCACATTTCATCATTTCATATCACAGTTGTAATATTGTTCTTCTAAAATGAAGTCGAATTTAGTGATTATGGAATTATTCTTTTCATGTTTGCCCTTTTGGAAGCCAAATGCTGCTATCCTCAGGTGTAAGAGCAGCTTGAGGAAGCAAATCATGTCCGTTTGTAGACCGCTCTCGTCTTCCCGAATTCAGGAATTTCAGGATTCTGTGCGTGTGTTTTGGTAAAGTAGGGGTCGTGCCCTTGAACCTTGTCCAGGGGTCAGATTTAGCCTCTGTTTTAGAGCATAGGAAACCAGTATCGCTTTAAACAGCAGGAATAATATTGGGTACTTATGCCGGAAACTGATTTTCCATCAATTAGAATTATTTAAAGTGTATCTTACGAGTCGGCCGGGCAGCTGTGGGGCACAGATGAGCATAATTTTTTTTCTTTTTTTTAACTTATTTTAATTTCTAGTATAGTTAACATAGTGTTATATTAGTTCATTCATTTAACAAACATTTACACAGCATCTGTGTCAGGCACTGGGGTCTGTCTGGCTTGGGGACAGAGCTCTGAGGAAGACATGCGAGGTCCTCACGCCTCCAGGACAGAGGTCAGGAAGGAGGGAGGCAGACGGCAGAGGAGGGGTAATTTAGGCAGGGATGAGGGCCAGGAAATGAGCAGACAACCAGGGCCCCGGGGTGACCAGGGAGGCCTCTCTGAGGCTGGTCGGGGAGCATTCCCTGTGATGCTACTGGAGCTGAGGCCCAAAGGTGCAAAATCTTGGGGGATGTGGGTGTCACGGGATGAAGGGGTGCTGCAGGTGCCTTCCAGACACAAGCTTGGGGAGGTTGTGTGAGGGCAGCAAGGAGATAGTGGGGACACAGTCCGGTGAGGAGCCAGGGGTCATGCTAGGAGGTAGGTTGCCCCAAGCAGGGCAGAGGCCCAGGAGCCCATGGGAGGATTTCGAGGACTTTCAGCAGGGAGTGGCAGGGTGTCCTTCATAGCTTCCCCAGGGCACCCAAGGCTGGTGTAGAACAGCCAATGCAGGGAAGAGCGGAAGGCTTGGGACCTGGGAGTAGGCCACTGTACTGTCCATGTGGGGGCCCCAGCGGGGGAGGGAAGCAGGGACATCTGGGATTTGCTTTGGGGGTGGCGTCCACAGGACACAGGCAGTTTCTGGTGCAAGAACAGGTGATAGCAGTACTCTGGTCCTGAGTTCCATCCACTTGTCCTGGGAACTCAGGGGCCTCATGGGATTGGGGACACGCAGATCAGAGTAGAAAAAGTCACATGAGCCTCGCTGAAGCCAGGCTGAGCTACCCCCCGACTGTCTCGGTCTGATTCGGGGCTCTTGGGAGCTGGAGGCCCATGCCGTCCCCCAAGGACAAGAAGACCCCCCGACACTTGGGCCCCTGACACTTCCTGGAAATCCCTCACTGACGTGCTTGAAATCCGGTTATTTTGTGAAAGTGTCATCCTTTGGGTAATATTTAATACTTAAAAATCAGCTTTTTCTGTTTTTTCAGAAGCACTGAATGCGAACTTACTAGATTTATCTGAATAATTGTCTCACCTCATTAACATTCACCTGAAGCAGCCGCTCCCTGGGTCCTGCACTTGCGCACTTGCATGTCCATTCCATCATGAGACTGGGTTTCTCTTCAGGTTGTAAACACAGATAGGCAGCTCCTGGGGGACAAATAAGGGAAGGTTATAGTCACTCCTGAAAGGTTTTCTCCTTTTATTGCTACAGTTATCTTTGTCATTAGTCCCATAAAAGCCCATATGGGCCTCCCCGGCAGGCAGGTCTGAGTGCATCTGGGGGACCACACACTGAGTATCTCACTGTTGGCTCCCGCTTAGATATTGCCCCGGCATTTACTCAGCTTCCAGTGGACACCACGGTCACTGATGGGATGACGGCCACCCTGAGGTGTGAGGTGTCCGGAGCCCCCAAGCCCGCCATCACGTGGAGAAGAGGTAGGTCGCCTGTGCAGCCTGGCTGATACAGGAGATGGGCCCATTGGGCCAAGCCGGGTGTGTTTTCGTTCCTGCCCTCCTTCGTTCATTCAGTGAAGACTGGCAGCCATCTGTGGGGCCCCGGCCAGGCACCAGATGCCAGAGCTACCAGCGTGAGCCAGACGGGCAAGGCCCCCAGGAGCTTTGTGGAGCTTACCTCCATGAGAGGAAACAGCCGTGTGTTAAAACGTGGGAATATCCCTGTTTTCTGCTCAGCACTTCATAGGGCTCCTTATGCTTGTGAAGGGGCTCCCCCAAAATACCAGGGGGTGGACTTGGAGAAGTGCTGCCAGGACCCCAGTGTTGTTCCAGTTTGTGAAATGAAGGTTCTGTTAAAAATTAAGAATAAGGGCACCTGGGTGGCTCAGTGGGTTAAAGCCACTGCCTTCGGCTCAGGTCATGATCCCAGGGTCCTGGGATCGAGGCCCACATCGGGCTCTCTGCTCAGCAGGGAGCCTGCTTCCTCCTCTCTCCTCTCTCTCTGCCTGCCTCTCTGCCTACTTGTAATCTTCTCTGTGTCAAATGAATAAATAAAATCTTTAAAAAAAAATTAAGAATAATATCCTATTCTTCTAAGAAAGAAGAGTGCCAAGGTTGTACATCTGAAACTAATAGGATACGTAAACCGATGAGACCTCGATTTACAAAAGGCAGAAAACCAAGCCTGGGTGACCCCCAGGTCCTTCTCTGTGTCCCTTAGTGGAGTGGCCATGAAGGGATGAAGCTTCACTGAAATAGGAAATGGAGAAAGATGCTTCTGGCTCATTTGACACGCATGATGCCCTCAGTGTCACCTGTTTCCAGTCCCCGTGAGGAGTGGCTTCATGCCACAGGCTTGCTCTCTAGTTCCAGCCCCATCCTCACATAGCCCCGTGTGTCACTAAATGAACCACACACATGGTCTATCCTTAATAAATATGTGCTGACCTGTATGGGTTCACATAAAGGTGCCGTCACACCCTCAGACCGTGGCTCTCAAACATGAAGGGCTGAAGAACTCCTGGCCAACAAGCAAGAGGGCGTTCTTCTATCTTATACGTATGTTTCTCTCCCGATTCAGAACGTGATGATAACTTTACATAGAAAATCTTCAAGCGCATACAGATAGAAAGGAAACTCAGAATCAGTCAGCCAAAGATAACAATCGCATACATGGTTCATAATTGTTTAACCAAGTTTCTCAATTTTGGACAATTAAGATTTTCTTGGTCTCCATTATCCTAAATAAGAATAAAGGGAACTGCTTGGGTTATTGTTGTACGTAGTTTTCACTTCATTATGATTGTTTCAAGTTATTTTCTTGGTCTTGGTGCTAACGCTCCTGTTTTCTCGACCTTTCTTCAGGAAAACATATTTTGGCCAGTGGCTCCGTGCGGATTCCTAGGTTCATGCTTCTGGAGTCTGGGGGTCTGCAGATTGCCCCTGTCTTCATCCAGGATGCCGGCAGCTACACCTGCTACGCAGCCAACACAGAGGGGTCCCTGAACGCATCTGCAGTGCTGACCGTGTGGAGTAAGGACCACAGGCCATGTGGAACCTTCTGTTAATCATGGCTTAATCGCCATATCAGCTGTGCTTAGGGATGTCAATATGCCCTTGGACTCTCTAATTGAATCATAAGAGAATGATTATTTTTATAACTAATTTATAGAAATCTGTTGAGTAATTAATTTTTCAGTTTCGAAAAGCATAATTAGAAACTATATTCAAAGATTTAATGGGGACATTTCAGGAGAGAAAAAGGAGGGACTTTTTACAGTCAGTGGCGTAGAGGGTATTAGCCCAAAGGAGCCCAAACGACAAAACTGGTAGGGTGGTTAATTTTAGAAGCTTCATGTAAGGAAACCGAATCAAGAATTAACGTTTTAGAGAAAGTATGTTTTTTCTATACTATCATTATAACCAACTCAAACACTCCTAGCCTATTAAATATGAGTGTTTTTTATGTTGGGAGTGAACTGAAGAAAGATCTTTGTTATTTCTCCAACTTTTGTTTCTTTATTAAGAACACAGTTTTCTGAAATGGAGAATAGATTGTTTCCCAGATGTAAGGATTCACTACTGAGTATTTCTACCCCCATGCCAAACCTTTTAGCTTCACTTGCTGGGGTACTTTTTCCTCTCTGCTTCATCCATAGCCATATTAATAAAAATAATATAAATAAATAAAAATCATTCAAAAAAGCAAAAGACAGGGCTCATGATTTTTGTAAAGCTTATCTATATGAAGAGAAAAAATTTTAATTTGCATCAGTGACAAATTTGTTAAAACACTATCCTGGAAGAGAAACTGAATTATCGTGCTTTATTTCATGTCCATTTAGCTCTCTGTGATATAGTTTATGTACACTTTAATCAGTGACCTAACTAATTTATTAGGTATTTCTAAAACACCTGGAGTTTTAAAAAGGAATGAATTCAAACCCCTCCAATATTGTCAGGTCCCCAAAAAAAGATTTTGTCTTGTTTTGTGACCCACTATGTCCACCCACTTCCAACTGGTCACATGTCCCTAACATGTTAACCTTATATTTAACAGCTTGTGAAGAGTTGATGTCTGCATATCTGTAGGTCACTTACCAGAAAGTTTCATAGATCTTCTAAGATTCAAATTTTAACACCACTAGAGCGATAGGTGGTGCTTGTGCGGCCTCCCTCTCCCTCCCACAGATAGTAAAGCTCGCATGTTTTCCTGGACACTTGGCCACACACAGGCTGGGCGCCAGCCTAGTCTTATGACTCACACATTTGGGGCTCTCTTGTTGGGTTCTGTTAGTGGGACCAGAGCAGTGTCCACCTCAGAAGGGTGCACTGGGGGCGATCCCCCACCACAGGGCTTTTGCTGGGGCCTTGGCTGTGGCTACTGGGAACACCAGGCCCCACCCTGACCTGCACCCAGTGTTGGGCGAGCCACCATGCCTCTGAGCTCCACCTTATAGTCCTGAAACCTGGGGGTGGTGCTCTCACAGCCCTCCCAAGGTTGTTTTGTGAGGATTAAGTAAAACAATATAAATGGAAGCACTTTGCAAAGTCATGAAGTGCTGTGCAGACAGCAGAAATGACCAGAATGTTAATGATCTTGGGAAAGAACCAAGATTTTCACCTAAGAATGCAGAACCTCATAAAACTCTGCACATGATCTTCATTCTCGATGTCTCCCGGAGGGCTTAGAGGTTTGGGAGTGGCCCTCGAGGGGAGGGCAGGCCCGATGACCATGGCTGCAGCCTGGAAAGGCTTGCTTCCAATTCCCTGAGTATTTCTGAGCACTTCCATTTATGCTCGCTTTGCCAAGATGAGAGAAAACTTGGAGGTTTTGATATCAGATGACCAATTCATTTCCCCCTGAGGGAGGAACCTCTGGAGCATGTAATTTTGTCTGAGCTGTGACTTATGTCTTCACAGATCGTACGTCCATCGTTAACCCTCCAGAGGACCGTGTGGTGATTAAGGGGACCACGGCCACGCTGCACTGTGGAGCCATTCATGACCCCCGGATCACCCTCCGGTCAGCTCCGCCACTTACAATGTCTGGGGCTCGTTCAGTTAGGAACTGAAGTGGAGAGGAGAAGGGAGAATTTGGGAAGCTTTGATTTCTGCCACAGATCCCTGATTACAGCATCTCACAGTCTTGGGCTCCATCATTAATCACACAAATCCCATTTTCTACTCCAGCCTTATGTATTATTTACAGTGAGCTATGTTCCACTTCATGACTTCGGTACAGCTTTTCATGATTTTTCTGCCAAGGTTAATACACTATCTGTAAAACGTACTTGTCAGATGCTGATACTTAATGAGAGAAAAATCCAGAGGGATCGAATAGGATTTCAGCAGTGTTTACGCTGGGCTGTGCAATACTCGAGAGGGGTTTTCTCCAGGATGGTTTCGTTTTGAAATGGGGAGCAAGGGAGACCCACACCCAGAAGAAAGGCAAGCACAGGCACCTCGTGCATATAGAGGGAAATACTTGTAAAGATGGGACTTGAAGCTCCCCTAAAGGAAACATAATATCCTGTCTTTGTCCGAGTTCGGACGGGAAGGTAACAATGACACACATGACCCTCCAGGTAAATGCGTGATAGCAGACACAGGTGACCCTGGGTGGTGAGCTTCTTCCCAAAGAGCTGCCACTTTCAGAGTAGTTTATAATTTTCAGAATCAGCCGGAAAATAAATCTAGAAAGAAGGATACAGTCATCCTAGAATTTCCTCTCTAGCTTTAGCCCGGAAGTCATGCACTTAGCCAAATGGATAGAATCCAGATGCATTCCTTCTTTCTGGAACGTCTTGATCTGGGCAGAGGGAAGTGGCTGCTGCCACATACCTTATTAACTGGATTCGGAGACTAAGCAGCTTTCTCACTCTTCTTGGGTAGGTGTTTGGCAAATCGTGAATTTCCGTGCCTCCATCTGGCTCTCTGGAGTTCCCCAAAGCTCAAAAGCCAAGTTTGGTTTAGTTATAAGAATGTCAGATGCAAAACCAACAAACAAAAACTCTCGGTTCAAGATTACCTAGCGAATCCATGCAGGCTGTCTTAGAGTTGTCATTCCTAGAAAAGGACCCATTCATCTCTAAATGGTTTGGGCATAGGATTCCAGAGAGAAAAGGATAGATAAGCTGGTTTTCTGCTACTCTGTGAGCTTACACGGAATCCCTCTGGATCTGTGTGAGTTTCTCAGAGCTTTTCATGTGTGATTAAACAGACAAAATTGTAGCCTCCTTCCTGAAGAGGACTTCGATCGCTCCCTCTTGGGGCGCCCCTCGTGCCCGGGTTTCTCTGCCCCAAGAGCACCAGGCCTAAGGGACAGTTGCAGCTGAACGTTGTACCCCTGAGTGAGCAGTTTATTCATTTACTTCTGGGGAGACCAGGTCTGTTCTGTCTCAGGGTAGTTTCAGATAAGCAGTTTATTAATGTCTGTCTCTGTGTGTATTAAACCTTTAAAGAACTGGGTATGTTTTGTAAGTCCAGGCAAATTATTTTGGAAAGGAAAGCCAGCACTTTGATCCCATCCCGCAGTGAGTAGTGGCTCCTGTCCACTGACAGCCAGATGCTGGGTAGACTTTTAATTGCTCTTACATTCGAAAAGAAAAATGTGCTAAAGTGGTTATAAACAAAGAATTAAATGAGAAAGAAATGCGGTTTTAGGGACACTCTGCCACAGCAGTTGGATTTTAAGCAAACACATTTTTGGGGTATGATCTTTTTCGAGAAGTTGGGTGGTTCCCCTCTGAGGGGTTTTTGGACAGTCATTGCCTCCTATCCGGTCAATACTCCCCTCCTCCAGGCACATTCCTGGGCGGGAAGGTGAAATCGTTTTAGGAAATGACAGGTGTGATCATAACATGACAGACTTCCCATTTCTCAACCCAAAGACCAGATCAGTGTTCCCCGTGGTCTTCACTGACCTGTTTTTTTGAGTTCAGCATCTGTTGTATTGTGACTGAGATAGCTGGTTGCTTTTCTTTTTTCTTCCTTTGGATCTCTTCACATGTCATAAAATTCACCCATTTAAAGAGTACGGTACCATGGCTTCTGGTCCACTCACAAGGTGGTCGATTGCCTGCGGCCCAGATCCTAACTCTAGGGTCTTGGCTGGATGCTAACTGGAGATCTTTCCTAACTTGTGACTCCCTGCTTGACCCACAGCTACGTCTGGAAGAAGGACAACATAGTCATCACCCCATCTAGCAGCTCCAGGATCGTGGTGGAGAAGGACGGGTCCCTCCTCATCAGCCAGACGTGGTCGGGTGACATCGGAGACTACACCTGTGAAATCGTGTCTGAAGGAGGGAACGACTCCAGGACGGCCCGGCTGGAGGTGATGTGAGTGTCACCACCACGTGGCCTAACTGCCTCCCCATTATCTGCAGTGTTACAGGCCACTGTCCCAACTCCCAGTGACTGTCACTTAACACACGTGCCGCCACAGTGGGCCCCAAGCCAGCAATCAGAGGCCACGGCCTTACACTGGGGTTTTGCCGGATCCTCGAAATTAAAACATTGCATGCTTGGTTTAGAAAGTTTAATACTTGGCTTTCACCCTTCTCCTCCTCTCTGTTTTCCTCATTATCCCCATTGGCCACCATATCGTGGTGGGCCCTGTCACCACACCACATGTGAGGGATGCGTAGTCTGCTTTGCCACATGATGCCTGTCAGCACTTCCCATCAGCAAGGAACGTTGGGGTCAGCCCGGTGAGGCAAGACTGTTCCAAGAGAACCCGCCGCCTCTCTGCGGGCAAACACACACTCTCCACAAAGTCTCTGGAAATCCTGAGAGTAGCAAATGGCTGACCTGGACTTCCTGGGGGTCCCAGGGGCCTGGGTGGGAAACCACCACCCTCCTCTGTCCCTGGACCCTCTTTAGTACAGATGCTCTCTGTTCACGGGCAGGGGCTGAACAGCCTGCTGACAAATTCCCTTTCTCTGACATATACTTATTTCTTAAAGAGTGCTGTCCTCCCAGACAGTCCCTGAGCGCATCCATCCAACAGTAACTCTGCAGACACGGTGGCCGCCAGCTCCAGGGGCGAGGCCAGCAGCTGATGGGCCCCACTGGGCCCTTAGGAAAGGTCTCTGCCCCTCCATCAGGACCCCTTCATACGGACAAAAGCCACTCCCTGAACACACAGTGTGAACGGCTTGTGTACCAGGCCAGTCTCATTTGTCTTTGGATCCCTAGACTCCAGCTGAGGGGATGAGAAAGAAAAATGCAGGCTACACTCTGTGCACGAATTCCCGTGTCTGTTGCACACACCCGTGAGCAAGCAAGCAGACGGGCACTTTGCACTAGCCTCTCTTTGTGGAATTTGATGGGTTAATGATGTGTAGCAGAGAATCCAGAAAGGCCACCTGTTGTACCTCTAGTACCTGGAAAAGCCCCTTCTACCTCCTCGTTGGCCTCTGCAGGATGACCCCTGGTTCTTGCACGAGTGGAGGTTAATCCCTAGTCCCTTGTCAGGGAACGGCGGGTTCCCCGTGGCTGCAGGAGACATGTGGGGTCTGGTGCCGTAGCTGCGGGGCCGCTGTCCAGACTGCTGCCCGAGTGTGCGTGGACGTGCTGGGTCTCTGTGCCCCAGCTCCAGCCTCAGCACCTGCTGACCCCCGGCGCTCTCTGCCCTCCGTGCTCACCTAGCTCTGGCCCAGAGCCTTAGCCTGCTGCTGCCTCTGTGGTGGCGCCTCTGTCTTCTGCCATCCCCCCTGAAGGGCTCATGCCTCCTCTAGGCTCGGTCATGGAGTCGGTCCTGGGTCGGGACACCAGGTATCTCACCACCTCCTGGCCCATGGTTGTCCGGGTGGGAAAGGCAAATTTTCACCGACCCTTCCCCACTGAAGCAGTCGCACCTGGATGGCATGGCTTTGCATTCCGAGTGCCTCGCGGTGCTGCAGGACCCCAGAGGGCCTCCATAAACATATATTGGTTGGTGGATGCACCCATGAATGGATAAATGGGTATAGGTTACTGGCCATTGGCTGGTCCTCCTCCTGATGGCTTTTCCCTCTGAGGCTCACATGCCCTGGGCTATTCCTCCTAAGCACACAGGCTTGGATCCCACTGTGGAGAGCCTCGGCCCCCAAGCCCAAACCCATGTTCGGTTCTGGCCCTCTGTCTTTCTTCTTCCTGTCTTTCCTCCTTCCGTCATGTTGGGTATCTTTTTTTTTCTTAATTTTGATAATACTGGAGTACAGGACCAGCAAATTCACATAATCCACTGTGCTGTTCACATTTTTAAAACTACCTTTGAGAACTCTTAGATCATCTATCATTGGTATCAAATAAATAAGTGTTAGCATTTCATAAAGACTCTGTCAGCAGAAGCCAAATTGCATGCTTCCAATACAGTGCATGCTTTCTATTCTGCATAGTTTTTATGTTCTACTGATTTACATATCTTCCCTTCTATTTGCTTATTTGATTTCCTCTGAGTAAAGTGCATTTTTCAGCAAATACTGCTGTATCTATAAAATAATAGGCTTTCTGTAATGGTAAAACACCTCATCTCTAAATATAGAAATATTTGCAGATTTGGTATTCAAACCAATTTAGGTACAATGGGTTGCAGAACTGATTTGAAGACTGTGGTTCCTTGTGAATTGTGAGTGTAATAAACACTCCACTCTTGCAAATCTGAATGAATTGAGGAAGCTGTAGGTTATAGCATGGTCTATCTTTAGACCCAAATAGGTCTTAACTCTACGACATCAGTAATGACAACAGTAATGGTAATAGTCATAAGTCACGATTGCAGGGCGTTTTGTGCTTCTCAGAGAACTTTCAAATCAAGCTCCGTAACATTTCCGTGATTTACTCAGATGACAAAAAAAAAAAAAAAAAAAGGAAAAACTCATACTGCAGAAGTGACTGAGAGGTACTTATGGCTAAATGGTGTCCTTCAAAAGAGGCTGAAAGCCTGCTTCCCCTGCCTCACCACTTGAGTTAAAAGCTACTTTGTTAAATATAGAAATTAGGGGCATCAGAAGCAGGCTTTGCAGAAGCAGACCGTCTGCTGGCTTGCTCTCGGCATGTTTGTGGCGAGTTTCAGCACCATCCTCTGTGCCAGCCTGGCCAGACACGTGTCCCCTCACCCCCAGGACAGGGCTGGAGAAGGCATGGGTCCTGGCAGGACCACGGGGGCCAGCGGGTCCTCAGGGGGTGCCGCCCACCAGCCAGGCTGAACTGGACACCCTGCTCCAGCTCTTCCTGACTTTGGACAAGTTAGCCACCACGTCTCAGCCTCGGTTTCCCTACCACGAGCTGGACACGTGTCGTCAAGGCCGTATAGAGCTGTTGTGGGGTTTGACCGAACCAGCGTTTGTAGAAGCCTGGCCTGGAACCTAGTTTTGGGTGGGTGCTGGAAAAATCATAGCTGCTCTTCCTCGCTCACTGTCTCACAAAAAAGGCCGTGACTTCTTCAGCATTGCCAGCCTCCCCACACCCGGGGCCAGGAAGTTTTTCTTGTATCCTGCTTTCTCTTTGACCACATTCCATGACCCTTGGACCCACAATGTCTGTATGTATGTCTGTTTGCTGCTGAGCCCTTTGTGCCTGGAACAATGCTGTGTGCATAAGTGTGCATAAATGTCCCATAAATGTCAGAGTGAGCCTCACCCCCCATGAGGTTGAACTGGGCTTGCATAATTGGTATCACAGAGGAGGACTAATTTATGAGGGGCCTGCCTTCATCACCTCCCTGAGTGGAAAGGCTCCCACAAATCCCCACGGTCCCATGTTGTGCCCTATAAATTAGCCATATGCAGTCATCATGAGATGCTGGTCACTGGTTTGTTGGCCGTGTCTTCCCTGCTAGTTTGCTAGTGCCTCACAGGAAGGAGCTAGTTTGGGATGACCCCATACCCTAAAGCGTCTTGCTATACTGAACACACCCGGGGGACCAGGCTCCTAGGGCTTTATGGGTTGAGTAATTTATTAATCATTTAAAGACCCAATTAGCTTTGCATCTTTCCTTCTGAGATCAGAGACTAATTCTTAGGAGCCTAGAGTACAGAGAAAACCTAATTTATGGAGCTGACTTAAAGATTCAGTCCCTGAGGCAGTGGGAGAGGTTTCTCTCAATAAAGTGACATCTGACAAAGCCATAATAAGGAGTGAACAATTTAATACTACTTCTCGAAGGCTCTCAGTCCCCTATCATCTTCATCCTCCGAGTGAGGTCGGAGAAGATGCGTTTGACCGGGGTCATCATTTGTGCGTTAAAGGGACAGTGCTTCCACCTAGAAAATTACTCAGCTGACCCTCTTCCGCACAGCGAGTCCCCCCATGGCCGCAGTTTCTCCAGTTGCTTCAAGTCCCTTTCAAAGCTGTTTTTCCCTAACACACTTGGCTTAATCTCCTTCCCGTAGAGTCCTGGTTTCTTGTTCATCTCTGATAGTCTTATGGTGTAATTTGCTTGATGGTGACCCATCCGCCCCCCCCCCCCCGGCTCTCTTTAAATTACAACGTGACTCAGCACCGGCTTCACTCCCGTTGCTCCCAGATCACTTTCATTTGTCACCCTGTCTGCATATCACTGTCTGTGAGTCACTTTGCTGATCATTTATCTCCTTTCAAAGTTGGCAGAGAAAGGCCAAGACACAATCTATTCCTATTAGATAAGATTCTCTGAAATGGATTCAGAATATATTAAAGCCTCCTTTATCAGTTATTGATGGGTCAGTCAAGTATGGCACAAAGCTTAATTTTCCTGATGATCAAAACTTATCATTTAAAGAAACAGTTTACGTTTCCAATGTATATTAAAAAGTTCTTTACATTGAGAAGCAGGTAGTACTGAACACAAGAGATACTGTTAAGGGGATTTTCCTACAGGATAGAGGCTGGAACCAGGAAAAAATCTAAATTTCCTTCCAATCTTGAGTCCTGCAGTATGTGTAAAGGGTCATATTGCTCATTGGGCCGCCATCTTGGGCGTGACCGTGAGCCCGTGAAGAGGACTCTGTGGGAGCAGCGGTGGATGGCAGCTCATGGTTTCTTGATGCATCACATCATATCCTTGGGTACCACTGGACTTGTGGCTCCTTGTTCCTACATTAAACGTCTCAGGGCCACTTTGTTGTCATAGTTCCAAAGTCTTTTCAATCTCCCCTCTATCTCAGACCCCTGGCTGCCATGTTGCCATTCAGGGTGCCCCTTCTAGCAGGCCCTTGGGCCTTCTTGTTTGTTGGTGGCTTTTGATCAGCGAGGAGGAGGGAAGTTAGAAATCACTTACTTACTAGAATCACAGGCTGCATGAGAATCAACAAACTCTGAGGGGCACGGACTGTGCACAAGCACCCTCCAGGGGCAAGTGCTCAAGTAGTTTCCTCTCGCTGCCAAAGTGGCTGTGACTGGCCCACAATCTACAAAATACTACACACACACGCACATACCACCACCACCACCCCCACCCCACCCCGCCCCCCCGCTGAAAGAAGCTGTCTGGTCACCTGTCAAATTGGGCATTTCTTAGCTCTCATTTTAAGGCCGAGAGAAGCATGATATGAAATTGAGTGGAAGACCCCAGTATTTTCCCAGGTGTGGGAAAGATGTGCTTTCAAGATTTAGAAGTGGATCCAGTGTGGCCCATGCAAGGCCACAAGATAAGGTGTGCAGNCCCCACCCCCCCGCTGAAAGAAGCTGTCTGGTCACCTGTCAAATTGGGCATTTCTTAGCTCTCATTTTAAGGCCGAGAGAAGCATGATATGAAATTGAGTGGAAGACCCCAGTATTTTCCCAGGTGTGGGAAAGATGTGCTTTCAAGATTTAGAAGTGGATCCAGTGTGGCCCATGCAAGGCCACAAGATAAGGTGTGCAGAGACACAATAGTTTCTCTGGGGCCACAATTTGAACACTCCTGTTGTCCAGTAGGACCCTGTTCCCCTACAGGCTGGGGTCCAGTTCATCCAAACTCAAGGTCCAGAAGGGCCACTCTGCCAGGCTTGTCCCCAGCAAGCTCTGCGCCCCCCATTGTCTCCTCTCGGAGCCTGGATGCTTGTTTCCTTAACCTCTCACCCAGCTTTTGTCTCAGGATATGTCCTCTCTCCTGGCCATTATACAGATGTCATATATTTTGTCCAGTCCCTGGGACACTTTCCAGTGAGCTGTCCTTGGGCTCCCAATTCCAGCCCTGGAAAGTCGATGTCACACAGCTAGCCCAGAAATTTTGAACACAAGTGTCTCTTACTTTCCTTCCTCTGTGACCCAGTGCAAACCCTGCATTCCCATCACTGTCCTGCAAAACACCCCCAGTCTTACCCTTGCCGTCAGCAGGCCATTCCCCTTCCTTATCCTTCCTGCCTAAAGGCTCCTCCTTTCCGTCTCCACTCCTCCTCACCCCTCCAGCCACATGGCCCCCACCTCCTCCACAAACTGACCCTGGATGCAGCCCCGCCCTGCATTCCCGTCCAACACTGTTTTCAGAGCCACGCTGTGGCTCCTGACAGGTACCCCATCCTAGTCTGTATACGGACCTCATGCCCCTCTCTACTTAGCTTGTCAGCTCTGGGAGAGCGGGACAGTGGCAGCCTCTCCCTCAAAAAGAGGGAAAGAAGGGAGAAATTTCTTCCCCTAGAGAAAGGACGCAGATCCATAATCAGGATGCAGGGGGGGTTCTGGCCCCCGTAGGGCTTCAGGATGTTTGGTGAACAGAAAAATCCATAAATTGCAGTGGGGATCAAGAGGTAGTAGTTATTGGTCCTGCTCAAGAATGAGTCAAAGGTGAGAGGGAGTCCGAGCCTTGGAGGCTGATATTCTAATTGGTGTGACCCTCCAGTCAATGGGACATCCTGTGTGCCTGCACACGGGTCACAAAATGGCTCTACACAGGGAGCTCCTGGAGGTTTGATGCTCTCCAGAGGGCAACCATGGCTCATGGCATGACCCTGTACAGCAGCAGTCAGCAAGCCCATTGAGAGGACCGTGTGTCATGGCTCTCGGAGAGCCAGTGTTGGTTGGGCTAAGCTGGTCTGGCAATGAGCAGCTGGCATTATGGGCATGTCTCAGGTACAGTAGGTCAGATGTAGCGACTACTCGATGAGTGTGAGGGTAGAAGTGGGAGTGGGGATGGGAGTGTAACCACTGACTGATAGAAGGTTGAGCAAACCAACACCCTGGTTTTGGTGGGAAGAATGATTCATGACCAATGTCCACCTCCAGAGATTGTTCCTCTGACATGTGTCCTTGAACTTGCCTCCTGCCCCCTGTAAGATCCTCTTAGGACCTCCTAGCACCTCTTTCCATCAGCCAGGTCCTTCCAGGCTCTCATTGTTGCTGCATCTGCTTCCAAACCTTGGGGCTGTGTGCACATCTCTTGTCCCAACTTAGAAGTAAGTGAGGGGGTGGCCCTCTGGCCTCTGTGTGGCAGTGTCCCGCACAAACAACCGCCTGGACACCAGCTAGCCCTGTCAGCCTCCCCAGTTAGTATTCGTCATGTCAGAAAACCTCGTACTTTAGGGGAAGTCTTTACAGTGCAATTCTGACACCCTCAAGTCAGCACGGACCCCACAGGTGAAGGGCACCGGCACCATTCCTCACTTCAGACACCAGCCATAGTTCCACTGCCCCCAGGCCACCTGTGACTCTGACCAGCTCACTAGTGTTTGGAGCTTCCCACAACCCCAGCAGGGTGGATGATTGCCTAGAACAACTCACAGAACTTACTTAAGTGCCATGCTTAGGATTTTAGTCTTATCATAACGGATAAAATCAGGTCCAGACATATGAAGAGAGGCCAGACCAAGATCTGGGAGGGTCCCCAACACAGAGCTTCCACGTCTTTGGGAGATGTCATCTTCCTAGCACACAGGTGTCTGTGTGCTCAACTGAGCTTGGTGTTTAGAGTTTTTACTGTGGTGTCATTATCGCTGGCCCATGATTGAGCTTGGTCCCCAGCTCCCACCCCTCCACTTCCAGGAGATGACCAGATCTGGCTGATCTCACTGGCTCAAAGACCCAACGCTCTAACCACATAGTGGCTCTTTCCAGCATGGCGAGTCCCCTCCTGGAGCTGGCCAGGGGCCGCCATGAGTACCATTGTTGGTATAAACTCAGGTGTGGCCCACCGGGCCTCCCACGAACAGCTAAGACAGTCCCTCAGGAACTTCCAAGGGCTTAGAGTTCTACCTCAGGAACCCAGGGCAAAGACCAGACCAACTCTTTACGATACCACAGTCTTATTTGGACATGTTTATCCAAGTTTATCTCAGTTTGTTGTCACGTGGGACTGTTAAACAACTTTGGTTTAGGTTTCAGAACAAACCAATCTCAGTAGGAAACGGGGTGTGGGAGAAGAATAGGTATTTTACCCTGGCATTCCCTTCACATTGGTCTTCACTGGAAATTTAAGGGACAATCAGTTACTGGAGAACTCAAAGAAAAATAATAAATAGCTCCCTCTCTGATTTAAAACCTAACTCAATTGAAGAGAACACAAGCCAACATTTCAAGCTCAAGTTGATTCTTTATTGTATTAATTTAAAGTTTCAGTCTACACAGGAAATATTAGTCTGTTTATTAACGCTGTGCTTGGGTTAGAGAGAGCTGTGTTTCTTTGGTAGCTGCAAGCATATACAGGCTTAATAAATTTCACAGTGTAATGAGGACATTTTTAAAATTAAAAATATCAAGCATAATTATGGCTCTTTGTGCTGACCTATGTGGGCCAGCAGTAATTGATGTCTAAGCAAGACCAAAAACTAGCTAGTGGGTGAATCGGGTCCACGCAGCACCCCTCTACCAGCACCGCCTGGGGGCGTTTCTAGAAGAAGCCATTCCCAACGGTGGCCACAGAGCAGGGTGCTACCTGCGATCCGTGAGATGGAAAGGGGAAACCCCAGCCTGGAGCCCCTTAGGATTCTATGGCGGGAGACCCTTGCTGGTAGAAACCATGCAGCTGGATTTTGAAGCTTTGTCACCAGTGAATCCCAGTAAACACTTTGTAGTGTTCGTTTGCTCTCATTGTGTTTCTGTTCTAGAGGCACCATTTCCACATTCCCCTGAGTCCTTCCCCCAAACCTTGTTTGTTACCCAGCAGAAGATGGAATGAGCACAGACAGCCCTGTGCCATTGATACGGAGCCAACCGTGCCCCCCCAGGAATTCACGCGGGCACTTCGGCTAGCAACCCCACGTGCTAGCATCCAAAACTCTCGTGTTCCGTCTTACTTCCAAGGCCTTTTCCTGTTTACACCACTTCCTGCATTTCATTAACAGCTTCGGGTTGTAAGAACTAATTTCTGACCAAGTTTTCTCAATTAAATAACATACTGTGTAGAACTGTCCCTCCCCGCCCGACTGAAGTTACGTAGTCATCAGCTGCATAATCTCCACCAGAAGAATCAGATCAAATTTCTCTGGTAGAAAAAAAACATTGTGAATGAGGAAGGGTTTGGGGGGTGGGCGAGGGGGGGAGTATTTGGATTTGGGGCGTATTTTATGTTCTCCATCTTTCAAACGTTGCCCACCAGGACTGTGCAGAGTAAGGACCAGGCTAACCGTCGACTCTGATGTGCGCTCTCTTCTCTTTTTGTTCTTTTGTGCCCAAGTGAACTGCCTCACTCACCTCAGAACCTGCTGGCCAACCTGAACTCTTCCCACAGCCACACAGTGATGCTATCTTGGGTTCGACCCTTTGATGGAAACAGCCCGGTGCTTTATTACATCGTGGAGCTGTCTGAGAACAGTAAGTAGTGAAGCCACGTCGTCTCCTTGGACAGTAATCAGATTGCTCTCTGCGCACATTACGCCCTCAACCTTTGCTTCTGGCTCAAACCCCAAACGACTAGTAAAACGCTGTAGATGCTTTGCAGAGTTCCAATGAAAACCCCAGCTCTGGGTTCGGGAAAGATAGAAGGTGACATGGGAGCGTGGGGGGATGAGAAGCAAGCCTGGGGTCTTTCTGTGAAAGCCCGGAGCTGGGGGCCGAAGCCGCACAGGGAGGCTGTGCACACACCCGTTCAGCACCGTCCCCAGGGCAAACTTGGGCTTGGGGAACAGTATGCCTCCACCTGGGCTGGCTGGGAGCCAAGGACAATACTAGTTAGCGTCTTTGCATGTTTCCTGTCATGCAGACAAGGGCTAAGTGTTCCCGGAGCCATCCCTTCCTCCACCTCATAGCCTCGGTCAGCATGTTCTGGCTTTGCTCCTGCCCCGCTGGTCCTTCCCTTCTCTCCGCGGGCCATGGGACAGGCTCCCCGGCATCTCTCCTCTCTGCCTCCTGCAGTCTCGTCTTAGGAAGTCATAGGCATCCCTGTGTTTTCAAGGGGCCTCTTTTCCCTGAAAAGAGATCTTGGTCTCCAGCATCCTTGTCCAGACCTCCAGAGTCAGACACAGAACATCATCCCTCCCCATCTCTATCTGGTGGTCTCACATACACTTCCATGTGAATTCTTCAAACTGTGATTTCAAGTCCTTTTAACCCTGACGGTCTTCACTGCATTAGTGTGGGCATTCAAATCTCAGTTCCAGTGCCACGGCACCCTTGGGGAGGCCTGTGTTGCTCAGACTGGCAGGCCGAGAACAGCCCTTGGCTCGTTTCTCCTTCGCCCGGCCCCATGCCCACGTCCCCAGCTCAGCCACACTGCCGGTGTGTGTTGTAGGACAAGCTGGACCCTGCTCCCCTCTCCATTTCTGCAGGCCCCGTCCTTGCTCACCAAGATGGCTTCTAACTGGTCCCCCTGCTCCTCCTCTTCTTCTCTTCCAAAGCTTTCTGACACAAGCAGAGACACTGATCTTAAGACATGAAGGACGTTTCCTCCCTGGAGACACCCCGCAGAGCTTAGAATGAAACCCAGCGTCCTTGGTGCCTGGCACCAAGGCACCTTGGCACGTCCTTGGCACCTGCCCCCGCCACCCGCCCTTTATTGTATCATCCACCCCGTGCTCCTACACTCCTCCCCCCGGGCCTCCCCCACGGGGGACGAGTCAGCCCACAGGGAGCTGGGCTCCTGAGACATCCGCGTCACGGGCCCATGGCTTGTCTCCTCAGGACTTTGTTATGATAAACGGGTCCCTATTCCAGGACAGCTAGGAATGGAGCCCCCTCAGGGTCCCGTCACCTGAGTCAGTCTGGCAGAAGCACACGGGGCTAGCAGGCCCTGCTCACTTCCACGGGTGGAGGCGTCCTACAGCACTGCCCACGTTCACGCCGACCCGGCCGCGCATCCTGTAACGAGTGACTTCACTCTTCGAGTCTCTCCTAACTAGCTTTCACACTTGCTCCTCGTCTCCTGCGAGAGATCCTCCTTCTGAGCCCCATATGCTCACACCACAGCGGGCCCTGTCTGTCACTCATCTCCCCGTAGAGGCCGCTGATGTGCGGACTCAGTCGGCCGGGGCTACACGGCCGGTGGGAGGTGACGGCAGGTTCCCCCGAGGGCCGTCTGCCTCCACAGCCTGTGCTATTAATGAGCGTCAGGTATCTACAGAGATGGTCTGTGGGGCAGATTCTCCTCCCGGCACTTCTGCCGCGGCTCTGAGGCGGATGCCAACCCACGACAGTGCACGTCGGTTTCCATCTGTGCAGCGATGAAAGGGACCCACTGCCTTCACTGGAGGGCGGCAGCTCCTGAAGCCGTTCCCTGAGGGAGGTCCCAGGAGCAAGATGTGAGTCCCATCCCCTGGGTTGCTCAGTTTACACCCTTGTCTGTGATAGCTTGGGTTGTGAGCCCCGTCTAAGAGCCAGGTCCACCCGAGGTCCTGGTCCCCTTTTCCCGTGGACCCCTTTGATGGCCCACCTGGTCTCTTTCCTCAAACTGGGGGTGGGGAGGGGGTCAGGGTGTGAATCAACCCGGTCTGTGTGCCGCCATCCATTGGGGCTTCAGCTCCACAGCTCCGGTCAAAGGGGAACAGCATCAGCATTATTTATTAAAATAACCTTCCTGAGGAGATGAGGGTTTCCTGAGGATGCCACGCTCATGTGGCCTGTGAGAACCATCTGTATGGAGATAGCAGAGACAGGAGCAGAACTCTTGCCCTTGGAGTTCAGACAAACATGATCCTGCTGACCATCTGTGTCCTTGAGACCAGGGTTTATTCATCTCTGTCTCCTTGGCCCTGACACCTGGTGGGCACCCAGCAAGTGAACTGAAACAAATCTCTCCGGTAGAGGCCCTTTGTGATGCCCTCAGGCTACAGTCCTAGACCCTCTCCCGAAAGACCAGTGCTCTACCATCTTGGGTTACCAAAATAAGACATCGTTTCAAAACACCATACCCGCTGTTTTCTCGACAGATGGCATGGTGATGGGCTCTTCCAGGAAGCAGACTTCTTGAGCCATCGTTCATTCCACCCATGCATACACTGACTCAACACCAAATCCTGACCGGGCATCGGCTTTACCCCCGGTGCCCTGCCGGCTGCCGGGATGCAGGGCTGATCAGTCTCCGCTCGTTAACAGCAGGGAGAAGGTGACACTCATCACCACATCCTGCCACATAACGAGCTCCCATGGGAGCACTCCCTCGTGCTGTGGGAGCCTGGTACAAGAGGGACTAGCTGGGAGGTGAAGGAGAGTGCCTTCGGAGGGGACAGGCCCCAAGACATGGGCCAGGCAGAGGATGGGGCAGCATCAGCAAAGGTTCCAAACCGTGAGCCTCGAGACCGGGCAAGAGCTGCTGGCTTTGGCAGAGACAACGGGGGATGGGTTGGGACATTGCCAGGTGCTGTGGGAGTGTCAGCCCGGGAAAATTCTCCCTCGCTCTTCGTGTCCCAGCTCAGTTATGGCTTTCCTCTGCACTGTCCTTGACCCACACCCCCATCGTGCCCAGGCAGCCTTCCTCTTTCCCCCCTCAGGGTCCCCGTACCATTATATGTATTTCCCCTCGAGTATTTGGTACCATGTATAATAGTTACTGTCTTCCGGTGAGTGTCTTCTGGTGTGACTGTGAACCCCATAAGGGCAGGCTGGGCCCTATTCCCTCTGTACATGTGACAGTCGGTGGAGAACCTGGCACACACGGGTCCTCTCTGTGGGTGTTCAGTCGCTTCATACCCCTGCAGAAGGGTCTAAGAGCATCATTAGTCCTTCATTAGTATCTGGCTCTCCGACTAGACCTTTCTGAAGCTGGCTCTGAATCTCATCTGTTTTTCCTTTGGAGACTGTGATGTAGAAGAATCTAGAGTATTCTATGCTATTACTATTATTGCTCAAAATATTATTACACGAAGAACCTAGAGTGGATAAGATGCACTTATCTGTGGGCTGATTCTGATTTCTGCTGTGCAAAATACATCTGTGGGTTTTGCTGATATAGTTCACATCCTTACTGGTTGCATAGTGGGCCTTGTTCCTGCCATGGCAAACAGGAAGACCTGCACTGTCCCCTGGGCCAAGGATCTGGTTTTTATTTTTATCAGGAAGCAGTGCCCTTAAGAAACAGCTGAACATGCTGGCTAATTATGGTCAGAAAGAACAACTTAGCAGCAATACACTAAAATGGAAATTGTATTTGGCCTACACTCTGCACCATGCAAGCAGACGGTTCTAAATAACTCCATCCATCGGCTACTTGGGACACTCTCTGCAGCCAACTCCTCCTGGCAGGCCGATCGGGACGCCATTCTCCTGGAAACCGTGGCTCCTGCAGGGAACAAACTGGCGTGGTTCCGTGGTGGGGGTAGGCGCTTTGCAACACCAGCCCCCACCACATGCCAGCCATTACCAGAGGGCCTCTCCAGAGCTTTTATAAAGCAGAACTCTGCAGCTTCCACTGAGCCTTTGTCCGTGCCCTTGCCTGGAATCGAAAACCTCCACAGAGAGCACGCTGGGCCTCACGGGCACCCTGAGGACTGCCTCTCTGTGGGGCATGATTGTTCTGGCTGAGCGGGGGCTCAAAGAGGGCAGCAGCGTCCGAAGGCCTGGCTCGAGGTACCTGCCTGGCGGGGCTGAGAGCACACGGGGTCCACGGGCCAGGGGTCCCCGGGGGTCCTGGGTTAAGAGAGCCCAGGGCTTATTGCACCCTGATAGCGAGGACGCAGTGAACTGGTCGAGAATTCTGGTGAACAGCGAGAGCATTTGGCCCAGTCTCTTAAGTGCTCGTTGAGTTGGATCAAGAATAATCTTTCTTTGAGATGATTATGATAACAAGGCAGGAGACTGTCAGAAGAAACTGTGAGGGCTTTGAAGTGGACTCAGAGACAGATCAAACCCACATTACCGGGCGTCTCATCCGGCAGCCTTCAGGGCTGGCTGCCTCTGTAGAGACCCGCACTTTTCATTGCTTTCAAGCTGTTCCACAACTCTGTGGATTGTACAGAACTGAAGGGTAATGCAAATAATTCTCATCCATAGAAATGCAAATAAATCGTGTCTGGGTTATAAGTGGTTCTTGCAGTAACTGGTTATCTCTCTGTAGGCATTAACCAGGTTTGCATCTATCTGCAAATCCATTCGGAGTGCACGCTTCGAATTCCCTTTTGATACCGTTGGAGCACCTTACTGGTTCCTTCATGAATTAATGAGCTACCTAAAATCTTTAGCGCGTGTTCATTTTGTATTTGGATGAGAGCCATGATTTTACCTTTTTAAAAAAACGTATCCTTTCAGATGCATCAGTTGGCCTCATACAGTATTAGAAACACACGTACTCATCGAATGAGCTTTCACGATAACCTGATCTTTGGGAGAGGCGAGCCTTGTCTTAATCTAATCCTCAGACTGAGCCCTTTACACGTGTTTCCTGAGCTGCACTAAGGCATTTATTCCACTGCTAAAATAGAAGAATTCAGGTCTCTCACCGACTGGAAAGATTGTCTCTTTCTTACGAATTTTTTTTACACCATAGCGCACATCCCCCCATAAAGCAGTCGCAGGTAACAAGCTCCTTTATGCAGAACTCCGGGCTTCATTCTTCTCTTCGTTTTTTAATAGATATGGGTGTTCACAGTTGTGGTTTTGCCATCACATCTGACACTATTTGAAATTAATTAAAATATAAGATAACTTTGTGATTTTATTAAATAAAACATATTTGTGACCTAGACCTTGGCCCTGGACCACAGATTCATGTCACCAAATGTCCCCCAGACATCCTTGCCCAGCTGTCCCATGGCTCAGCAAACTCAAACTGTCAGAACTCATCACGTTTCCCCCGAAGTTGCTCCTTCTCAAGTTAGAAACCCAGACATCGTTTTGACTCTCTCCCCCACAGATAGTAAGGCTTACCTCATAAATGTTTCTCCAACCCATTGCCCTCTCCATTCCTGCAGCCTCTGTCCCCGCCTGGATTTCACCCCATCCCAAGAGTCTTTCCAGTTAGCCTCCTCAAGTCTGCCTTCCTGGAGCTGTCAGTGGGAGCCCTTGAAATGCGCATGTGCCCAAGTGAAGCCCCTGCTAGAAACCCTTCATAGGCTCCTCAGAGAAGGGCTGCAGCAGGGCTGGTTTTGAGCCCCGAGTTCCTCCATGATCTCCTTCCACTTGCCCAGAGTGCGCAGGGCTCCACACAGCCTGGAGACTGGTCCCCAGCCCACCTTCTGGCCATACCGCCAGCCCCAGCCCTGTTTGTGCCGGAGATACTTCGTTGCTTAAAGAATAGATTCTAGGCCAGTTAGCCTGGTACCTAGCACTCTTCATCATCCAACTGCCACCTGCCTCTCCAGACGTCTCTCCAGCCACTCACTGTTTTGCTGTTACCCTTTAGCAACAAGGCATGGCTCATGGATCCCTGCGCCCGCCGAATATCCAGGGCTTGGGAATTCTCTCCCCATCCTTGCCCCTCTGTCTCTAGTCAACTCCTTGTAGCATCTCCTCCAAGCAGTGTCCGCTGTCTCCCCTTCCGGGGATGACTCTTCCCAGGTCTTGCCCTGGGAGGGAGGGGGATCTGTCCCAGGTCTCCCTCTCAATGGGGCACTGTCTCCAGGCCTCCCCCTCAGAGGGGGGGCTGCCCCAGGTCTCCCACTCTGGGGTGGGGGGGGCGCTGTCCCAGGTCTCCTGCTCCAGCAGTGCTAAATTACCCAGGTGGGAAGACCAGGCCCTGAGGAAACAGCAAAGGCAGGACACCAACACATGAAAATATCTAAAAGGAAACTTATACGAATATTTTTCCTTCTCCCAAGCTTGCAAAGATACTCTCCTATGTCTCCATTCAGAAGATTTTACTTTGCATTTCTTTGATTTCTGGTCCTGCTGAACACATTTTTCCAAGTTCCTTGGCTTTCTGTACTTCCTCTCTATGATCTGTCAGTTTCCTTTCCTCTGTTTTTATATCAAAGCCTTAGGGTTTTCTCTGCCATGTGTGACACGTATTCTTTCAGTTTGCTTTTTACTCTTAATTTTTGTGTGTAACTTTTTGACATACAGAAGTATTTGATTTTTACGTAGTTAAATCTGTTGATATTTTCCTCTATGATTTCTTTTATTACTTGTATATTTGGTTGGATAGTTCAACACAAGCATAAAATACAGGTTCTTGTAAGTTTTCCTCTTGTTTTTAAAGCTTTACTTTTTCATACATTTAACTCTTCATCTGGAGTTTAGATGGAAATTCTGACATATGATTTTTATCTTTTTCCAAATGACCCTCATTTTCCCAGCACAATTCACTGAATATTCCATTTATTTATGGATTTTTTCCCTATTTTATGCATGAAGAGGACCTGTTTGTATAAAGGTCTGTTTGGGGTTTATTTGGACCCATTGATTCAACATCTGCTTTTCTGCCTGGTCTCTGTTTTAATTGTTTTAGTTCTGAAATGTGTTTTAATAACTGATAAAGTAAGTTCCTTCATCTTGTAAGAATTCGGCTAGTTCTTGTCACCTGTTTATTCTTCTGAAAATAAAATTAGAATTATTTTGTCAGCTTTCAAAAATAGTTCCATTGACTTTCTAGTGATGTTAAACCTATGATGAGTTTTATGAGAGCTGACTTCTTGGAAATTTTGTCTTTCCACCTAGAAAATAACCTTCTCTGTTTCATCAGCTCTTTTTTTATATCATGTAGGGGAGTTTGCTGGCTTATACCCACAAGTTCTACACTTATGTGTGAAAGTTGTGCTAAGATTCTGTCTTATTGCTACTGGGAATAGGATTTTCTCTCTATTCCGTCTTGGAGCTAGCTCACCATTGTTGGGATAGGGCGACAGCCCTGATGTTCAAGTGTTTGTCTTCCGTCCAGCCACTTTCTGTATTCTCTTATTATTCTAATGATTTTCCAGTTGATCCTCTTAAGTTTTCAAGGTAGGCAATCATATCTTCTCCAAATAATAAAAACTTATGGTTTTCTTTTTTTAAATCTTACAGAGTTAGCCAGAATAATTTAAAGAATAATCAGCATAGTAGCGAATCTCTTGTTCATCCTCTGATCTCAGTGGAACATCTACCAGAGGTTTACTGTTAAATATGATACTGATATTTTGTTGCTTCCTGAGATACAATTTGCATATCATGAAACACAGAGATCTTAAGTGTGTTTTTACAAAGACACATACTCCACATAGCTCCTACCTCAAGTAAAGTACAAAACGTTTCCACGCACCGGGAGGTTCCCCTGTAGCCCTTCTGAGTCGTCCTCCTGCAAGGACTAGA
Source organism: Ailurus styani (assembly GCA_002007465.1). Classification (NCBI taxonomy): domain Eukaryota; kingdom Metazoa; phylum Chordata; class Mammalia; order Carnivora; family Ailuridae; genus Ailurus; species Ailurus styani. Next base: position 4,319,215 of record LNAC01000028.1, on the reverse strand, counting down.
ACTTGACTGGCCTCTTTTCCTGTGAAACCTGTTCCTGAAGTTGACATAAATGAACAGGATCTTGATTTGAAAGAAGTTCTTCATGATCTAGTACATTCTTCCAATTCATGGTTCTTACGACTTTTGAAATACCGTTATGGAAATTTCTTCTGTCTAGCCAATTATTCCAAAAATAACAATATTCCATTTAACAATACCCTACAACTTCCTCCTATGAACATCTGGGCTCCACAGCCCTGAGGCGAATTTCTGAGGTCCTGCCCTCCACAGTTCAAAGGTGACACACTGAGGGACTTGGTCACCATCATGATGCCAGGTTCCTGAGACTCAAACTCCAAATTAATGTATTTTTCCTTACCTAGGAAAGGAACACCGCCTTCCATAAGTTAAGTTAACCCCTTACTTGTTGCTAGGCCGGAGGCATCCACACAGTGGATGTCTCTGCCACTAAGACAACGCCTGTCTTTCCCAAGCAGCTTAGCGGCTTCCTTTTCAAACTGTGCCATCAGCACATCACTTTTCCCTTTGGTCTCCAGGAAGCCCAGAACAATCTGAACTGAGTGCTTAGCTGGACCACTTGAGCCCTCCCAGGTGCTCAGCACTGTCTTCTCCTCCTCAATGATTTTGGGTTTGCTTATTTTTTACTTTCATTTTATATCCAATTTTGTGTGTATTTTCACTTCAGGTATTTAAATCTTTAAAAGCTTCTCTCCCTCTCTCCCTCTCTCCCTCTCTCTTTCTCTCTTTCTGCGTGTGCACACATACACACTCGCAAACGCACACAGAATGACCAAGTGAGGCCAGACCACAGTCCTGATCCACAGAGGGCCATACAAGGTCACTAAGCGATGCCGCAAGAAAGCAACTTGAAGCCGGCAGATGGACCCAGCAGGGAGTGCGCACAGCTCTGTCCCGCTGTGAGGTTCAGGGCGATGGGAGCAAGCAGGAAGGTTGCTTATTCTGGATTGGTGACTGAATTCCCTGGAAGGAAGGGCGCCAAAGACAACTGGGAGCCCAGGGGCTCGGCCTGGGGACTGCAAGCCCACTGAGGGGCATTGTCCTGGGTGGATCATCAGTTAAGCTGGCTGGGGACGTTTTGGGGTCCAGGTGGCAATTTCCCCCAGGCTGTGTCTCTCCTCGGGCACAGAACAGTGCCATAGCCACAGCTTTCTCGAGCAGGGCATCTTCTGTGAGCAGCTGGTCTATGACCAGCTTTGGGGGAGCACTCTCTGGGGCCCAGGGTCTCTCCCCAGCCCCCTCCCAGCATCCTCGGGGAGGCAGGAAGGGTCGCTCATCCTTCACTTCACAGGGATAATCTCTCAGCCGTGTGGCTCAGCTCTTTGTTCTGCGGCCCCAGAGTCTTCTCAGCCAGGGCCCGGCAGCTGCCTCGCACCCCGCGCTCCACGAGCTCATTTGCTCCCGAGTGAAAGCCGCTCCCGCCTGGCTCTGCACAATATGTTCAACGTCTTCATCCCCGCTTGCTATTATGTGCTTAAAAGCTGACAGGCTTTGTGCTGTTTTGCTTGCCAAATTTGCAGAGACTTTGTTCTTTATGCTTCAAATCGTTCTAATGCTGTCTTTGAAACATAGCTCACGCAGATACCTACTAATAGCCTCAGAGTTGTTAGGAAGTATTTTATGTCTCAGCTCATTTTTCTTGGGGTTTTTGCATATTGAACCTCACATTAATGGCATTTGCTCCCATTTTAAAATCTGTGCGGGAAGACAGAGTGTGTCACCGACACTTGCTCATCTTGGTTATCTTGCTGTGCCGTGGGCCCAGAGAGGGGCTAAGGTGGGGAGGCTGGGGGTTCTCGCCCTCGTGGCTCCCCACCCTCCGGCAGGATGTGGGGGTGGGCCACAGGCCTGGCTGGTACTCCCCTGCGGCAGGCCCTTTAAAGCCTGTCGCACATGCTGCTGTGACTGCTCAGTGCCGATGCAGAGGGCCGCCTGCTTCTGCCCGGCCGCCTGCCAGCCAAGGTTCGAGCTCTCCAAGGTTGGACCCGTTGTGTGGGGCACACCGCCACCATCATGATGGGGCTCCTGCCCACAGCTCCGTTCCCCTCCGCTTCTGGATTCATCCAGTCCCTGTTCCCAACTCCCCTGGCTTCTCTCCACCTCTCTGAAGTAGATGGCTTCTCCCATTCGGTGCCCACATCCTGACCAGGTGTGAGTGTCCTGTTGCAGGCCCAAGCCTCAGGCACATTTGGGGTCTTACCCACAGTGCAGAAGCTCCAGTCCCTCGGATGTGAAGAGTATAAGGTCCCAAAATCCATTCCTGGCATTGCTTTGACCGCATTCCCTAGTGGGGGGAGGAAGGCTCATTTCCCAAATGCTTGGTACTTTCATTCTCGACTTTCAAGGCCATGCCTGGGGCCTCTTCCCTCTGGCCCTGCATTCTTTCTTGTTGCTCTGACGATGTCTTCAATAGAGAAAGCACTCCCCAAGTGGGGGATGCCAAACTGTACTTTAACCATCTGCGTCTCAGGGCTTTGTCTTAAGTAGGAAATAGCCCCCTGCTGCCTCCCCTTTCCCAGGCCAGGGAAGTTTCCTGACGTGGGTCTGTCTCTGGTGGCCTGTGTCGCACCCCACCGGTTGTGACCATCCATCCCATGACCTCAGGCTTCTCTCCCAGGGTTGCTACGAGCAGGTCCAAGTCATGGCATTCTTCCAAACTTGTGCTTCAGTTCACTTATTCTAGATATATGTGATGTCTCAATAGTGTCCTGTCTGTCCTGAGGACCTTGTCATCTCATGTAGTGAGCATGGCCCATCCTACCAACATCCTGTCCACCCACCAAGAGTGACGCTGCATCATGACTAGAAAGTCAGGTTCTCTCAGTCTTATAACACTTCATAACCAGAGTCATCTTTACTCTTCACAGAACTGGTATGTTATCTGTGCTTCTCTTTGAATGTCCTGAAGAGCTTTGAATGAGCCGAGAGACACCGTTCTGTCGTGCCCGCTGAGCTTGCCTCTGAGTCCCCACTCCGGCCTGTTGAGGACAAGGGGCTTGTTCGGGGGGGATTGACTCTCTGCCCGAGCAGCCAAACCCCACGGAGGTAGGAAGGACTGAAACGGCATCTTTTGGTTCTCGTGACAATCAGACTCTCAGGGCACTTGGATGTCAAGAGGCAAACAGTGGTCATCCCACCAGATTAATTTCAGTGACTCAGTGAGCTGGACGCTGAAATGTAGGTCAGAGTGGTCTCAGAAAAACTTGAAAATAATTCCACAGAGCTCTTGAAAAGTCATGAAAATGATTTTTAAAAAGCAGTAGAATGTACTTGGGCCTGTTTTGTTTCATTTTTTCCCCCATACTTTATTTTCCAAGTTCTTGTTAATGAATATGTATTTTTGTGATGTGTTTTATGCATACATAGATAATTCATATATGTGTATACAACTTATATGTAGTTGTATATATAATTAACATACATATATATGTGTGTATATATACATATATATATTTTTTTTTTTTTAACTTTCTTGCATCACTCCATGGGCACACAGTGCTGTGGGTGGACTTGGGTTAAGGATGGCTCATGTCATTTGGAGCTCTTATTGAGGAAAACGATTCAGAACCCGAAGAGCCTCTGCGGGGCCTCGGGCAGGGCCAGTGCAGATGCAGGCAGAGCTCCAGGCCCCTCCATCCTTGCACCTTCCAGAGCAGACGCCAGCCTCCTACCATGAGGGCACTCAGCAACTACTGTTTATAGCTGTGAAGGACGCGGCCCCTTGCTGTCACTCCACCCCACAGATGGCAGGCCCTCGAACACTGAGAGATGAAGTGAGCTGCATCTGGGACAGTGGGACAGCCCGTCGTTCCGGGCTCCAGCGTCAGGAGTGGTCACAGTGGCTTGAAACCCGGCTCTGTGGCAGCTCTGAGCCTGCTGTCCGTGCCTCCCTATGTGAACTGTGTGCAGTCACATGGGCAGTTCTCTTCTCTTCTCCCATGGAGCACACAGGGCCTCCCAATGCGGGTCCCACTCCGATGCCCAACTTGTCCCTCCTTCCCCTTCCTGGTCCACTCCTACCCACTAACGGACAGGCCTCTTCTCTTCTGATTTATTTTAGAACAGGTTTGCAGAGTTATTGGGAAGATAGAGTTTCTAAAAACCCCATACATGGTTTCTCCTGTTGCGAACATTTTCCATCCATGTGGTATATTTGCCACAATGAGTGAATCAATATCGACATACTTGTTATTAACTAAAGTCTGTGCTGTATTCAGATTAACTCAGTTCTGACCCAGGATCCCATCCGGAACACCACATCGCATTAGCCATCATGTCTCCTTGGGCTCCTCTTGGCAAGACAGTTTCTTACACGTTCCGTTTTTGATGACCTCGACAGTTTTGAGGAGTGCCGGTGGTCGGGTGCTTTGTAGGACGTCACTAGGTTGGGATTCGGGGGTGTTTTTCTGATGATTACACCAGCATTCTGGAGTTCTAAAAGGAAGAACACAGAAGCCAATTGCCATTCCCGTCCCTTCCTTTCCTATCGGGGGTGCATGCCATCAGCAGGCCTTACCACTGTTGATGCTGGAGAGGCCTTTTAACCATTGGAAAGCACAACTTGATTTGTGTCCAGGCTGAGCTTCTCACCCACCCTGAGTGTGCGGTATCTTCCTGAGAAGCCCAGAGCACTTACATTCTAAGCAGCTGGCGTGGGGAAGGAGAGCCTCTCACGAGTGTGGCATGGCTGGGACTCTCGGGAGCTTTGGGCCAAGAGCATAGCTCTGCTTCTCGATCATCCCTGTGACCAAGCTCTTGACTTGCAAGCTTGAATACTAACTATGTCCAGTAATGAGAAGTCAAAACGAGCAAAGTCACCTTGATCTGGGAGTTTCTGCCAAAATGACAAGATGAGATTCCATCCCTCTGTGTCTCCTTTTCTCATATGAACATGGGCTTGATCACACCTGCCACAAGGTTATGGTGAAGCTTGACTGTGTATGTATCCAGTCACCCCCAGTGCCCTGGACATGGCAGGTACTTCCACTGAACAAATACTGATTGAGCCCCTGCTCTACGCCAGGCATTTTTCGAGGTGCGAAGGATCTAACACTGAGTAAAATCGATACAGTGGAGTTTATCTTGTGGGTGGCTATTTAAATGGGTGTTGTTTATTATGTATGTCATTATTATCATAACTTACCTTATATTTTAAGAGACACAGTACGCAGACTGTTGTAGTCAACACTGCAGTGGAATCAGAATTAAGAAAATAATAAATGTGCATCTTAAATCTTCCACTTAACTTGCTCTGTAACCCAGGGGAAGTTGTTTCAATGCAAGACTTCATTCTCATTCATAATGAAAAATGCAAGGCAAAGCTTCAGTGAAATCACATTTTTCATCTACCAAACATGATTTAAGAGAGTCACAATGCTCAATGCTGGCAATGTTGCAATTAAACAGTCACTTTCTAGAAACTTTTTAGTATGATAAGTGCGACACATACACAAAAGTACCATCAACGTATTACCATATTGGTTTTGTCAAGTCCCCACCTTTTTTTGGTTTTGTTTTGCTAGGGTATTTTTAAGGAAATCCCAGACATTGTGTCATTTCAACCTTAAGTGATTCAGTAAATAGCTCAACTAAATGACATCACACACAACAAAATTAATGGTAATCCTTAGTATTATCTTACACTCAGTCCATATTTATATGCCCCAAATTGCTTTTTTTATGTGTTTATTTAAATTCAGTTAGTTAGCATACAGTGTAATATTAGTTTCAGGTGTAGAATTTAGTGATTCATCACTTCCATATGACACCCAGTGCTCATCAGGACACGTGCCCTTCTTAATGCCCATCACCCAGTTACCCCATCCCCCGGCCTGCCTCCCCTCCAGCAACCCCCAGTTTATTCTCTATAGTTAAGAGTGTTTCTTGGTTTTTCTCTCCCCTTCCCCATGATCATTTGTTTTGTTTTTAAATTCCACATAGGAATGAAATCAAACAGTATTTGTCTTTGTCTGGCTAACTTATTTCACTCAGCATTATGCTCTCTAGCTCTGTCTTGTTGCAAATGGTAAGATTTCATTCATTTTTATGGCTGAACAAAATTCCATTGTGTGTATATACCACTTCTTGTTTATCCCTTCATCAGTGGATGGACACTTGGGCTCTTTCCATAATTTGGCTATTGTAGATAATGCTGCTATAAACATCGGGGTGCAGGTGCCCCTTCAAATCTGTATTTTTGTATCCTGTGGTAAATACCTGGTAGTACAATGACTAGATTGTAGGGTTGTTCTATTTTTAACTTTTTGTGGAACCTCCATACTGTTTTCCAGAGTGTCTGCACCAGTTTGCATTCCCACCACCAGTGTTTGAGGGTTCCCCTTTCTTCACATCCTCACCAACACTTGTTATTTCTTATGTTGTTGATTTTAGCCATTGTGACTGGTGTGAGGTGGTTTCTCATTCCAGGTTTGATTTGCATTTCCCTGATGATGAGTGATGTTGAGCACCTTTTCATGTGTCTTTTGGCCATCTAGATGTCTTCTTTGGGAAAAAAAATGTCTGTTTATGTCTTCTGCTCATTTTTTTAACTGGACTATTTGTTTTTTGGGTGTTGAGTTTTATAAGTTCTTTATATATTTTAGATCCTAACCCTTTATAAGATACGTCATTTGCAAATATCTTCTCCCATTCTGTTGGTTGCCTTTTAATTTTGTTGTTTCCTTCACTGTGCAGAAGTTTTTCATTTTGATGAAGTCTCAATGGTTTATTTTTGCTTTTGTTTCCCTTGCCTCAGGAGACATATCTAGAAAGAAATTGCTATGGCCGATTTCAAAGAGGTTGCTACTTGTGTTCTCCTCTGGGATTTTGATGGATTCCTGTCTCACAGTTAGGTCTTTCATTCATTTTGAGTCTATTTTTGTGTGTGGTATAAGGAAGTGGTCCAGTTTCATTCTTCTGCATGTGGTTGTCCAATTTTCCTAACACCATTTGTTAAAGAGACTGTTTATTGGACATTCTTTCCTGCTTTGTCAAAGATGAGTTGACCATAGAGTTGAGGGTCCATTTCTGGGCTCTCTCTTCTGTTCCATTGATCTATGTATCTGTTTTTGTGCCAATACCATACTGTCTTGATGATCACAGCTTCGTAATAGAGCTTGAAGTCTGGAATTGTGATGTCACCAGCTTTGCTTTTCTTTTTCAGGATTACTTGGCTATTTGGGGTCTTTTGTGGTTCCATACAAGTTTTAGGAATGTTTGTTCCAGTTCTGTGAAAAATGCGGTTGGCATTTTGATAGGGGTTGCATTAAACGTGCAGGTTGCTTTGGGTAGTATAGACATTTTAATAATATTTGTTCTCCCAATCCATGAGCATGGAATGTCTTTCCATTTCTTTGTGTCATCTTCAAATGCTTTCTTAAAAGTTGACTTTTCATGGTTGATTCTTCTGAATACAAATCCAGATAAAAATAAGGTCCATCCATTGCTTTGGTGTGTCTGTTTCTTGATCAACAAGAGCCCCAGATCCCTTTCCCCTGCTCTTGTCTGGTGCAGAGGCCAGAGCATCTGGATGTCCCAGAATGTCCCATGCTGATTTCTTCCTTGTGGTGTCATTTAATTTCTTCCTACATCTCTTTAATTGCCCAGAGACCAGAAGGAATTCGCACTGGCTTTTGGTTTTGTGTGGTTTTTTGGATCACTTGTGTATGTATGTGTGTGTGTGTGTTTGTGTGTGTGTGTGTGTGTGTGTGTGTGTGTGTGTGTGTGTGTGAATGTCAGTGGTGCCTGGGTGTTGCTTGGTACTTCCCGCTGCATCTCACGAGGAGACACTGGAGGCCCAACTGCTCTTTTGGTGATGTGCAGTCTGCCCACGAGTCTGGGAAGTGGCAACCTGTAAGGCTGGGGAGGGGGCGGTATTTTTACTTCCCTGAGTCTTTGTTTCCTGACCCATATGAGTGAGAGGAGACAGTACCTCCTCCCCAAGAAGATTTGCGTGGTTACAGTTGTGAGTGCACGTCCAGACTGCAGGCTGCCACACAGACATTATGGGTCAGTAATAATTACGGGCCCTCTGGCAATGAAAATTTTCTTTGAAAGTCTTTTCCTTCCTCGGATACCTTTAATTGAGAACATGGTAAGGCTCTTTTTTATTGGGGGAAAAAAAGCTTTATGATGATTGAAAACCACACACTTTTTTACCAATAGACAGAGCAAAGGAGTGATTAACTCCTTTCGGATTCCGGGCACTTGAAGCCAAGAGAAAGATTAGTGAGGCCCATGTGGAGCAGAGGTTTGTTTAATAGCCTGACTGGGGAAGACCAAGATTCCTTTGGCTTCTAGATCAGAGGAGAAAGAGACATCCCTGAAGGGGAGGGAAAAAGCTATTGAAACTTTTATGGGATGGTTTCCTTTATCAAAAGAATCTTCTACATCCCAGCCCCTCGTCAAGCATCTCAGAGCCCTCCTTTCTGAGGACCAGGAGGAGCATCTTTTAGAGGGATTTTGCTTACAGATTGTCAGGGACAGACCTGCTCTTTACATTTTAACAGTTCTCAGCAAGCTTCAAGTTCAGAGGCTTGTGAGGGAGCAAATCCTTCCCTAACCACTTTTTCCCCCCAGTACAAATCAGAGTGCCCATGAGATGGACCGGGTTCATTTGTATTAGTTTTCAGTTTAATCTCTCTTCCTGCCAGACCTTTTATCTTCTACGAGAGAGAGGGAAAAGAATAAATAAAGAGTTTTCTGGATGCATCCAGAGGACTGAGCCGAGCCCCCGGGTATAGGGCAGATTAATAGGCCCTGTTTCCAAGTCAGATGGGGCCGCAGATCCCGCTGCTCGGGGTACACACTTGGAGGAGCTGTTTACACGCTGAGCGGAATCTGGGAGGGAGGGCACTTGGGGCGGGAGAGGCGGTGTGGAGTGCTCTCTGCCCCCTCCGTGCTGACACACATCGGCTCTGTCAGCGGACTTGGCCACTGTCCTTTCGAGTTTGCCTCTTTCTGACCTTGGACTCTGTAGGTGACTGTGAGCAGGTGAGCCGTTCGTGTATAGACACTGAAGTCTGCAGGAAGAGAGGGACGGAAGGCAAGTTTTATTGAGCGCTACCTCAGTCAGGGTCCCCACAAGAAGCAGGTAGCCGTCTTGACTTAGAACATCCAAGGAGGGAGTCTACAAAGGGAAGGTCTGCCCAGGGGCAGGTGGAGAGAGAGCTGGGGAACCCGGGGCTGGAACCAGCTGACTCAGGACACAGAAGCAAGGGAGCCGCAGAGCCCAGAGAGGGAAGTGGCGTAGACCTGCCCCCATGAGTAGAGCAGGAACCTCTGGGTGAAGAATGCAGTAGTCTCGGACCATCTCCTGGTGAGTAAGAGCCCACCCCTGCCAGGCAGGTCGTCCAGGGCCCAGAACGGGGCGGGGAGGTGGAGAGGGTCGAGGGGCAGTGGGAGGGGCAGGGACCCATCCAGCTCCAGTACCCACTGGGGGCCTGGCTCTGCGCTGGGTACGTTGGCCTGCATCTCTTACTTCAGACCAATGACAGCCTTGGGAGTTCTATGTTATTTCACCTTTTTTTCCTTTCCCATTGAAAAAAGGATGTTTCATTGTGGTAAAGCATGCATAACATAAAATTTATCATCTTAGCCATTTTTAAATGTACAGTTAAGTGGTATTTGGTACATTCACATTGTGCCACCCATCTCCAGACTTCTCATCTAGCAAAACTGAAACCGAGTATCCATTAAATGTGACTCCCCATCTCTCCCTCCCCCCACCCCGGCAGCTGCCATTCACCTCTGCATCTGCGGATCTGACCCCTCCAGGGACCTCACATCAGTGGAATCCTACACTGCCTGTCCTCTTGTGACTGCCTTGTTTTCAAGGTTTAGCACTGTTGGAGTGTGTGTCAGTTTCTTCTTTTTCAAAGCTGAATAATATTTCATTGTAGGGGTAGACCACATTTTGTTCATCCATCCATCCATTGATGGACACTCGGGTTCATAACAAATATCTCTCTGCGACCCTCCTTTCAGTTCATCAGGGTATATATTCTGAAGTAGAATTGCCAGATCATACAGTAGTTCTACTTTTAGTTTCTTGAGGACCTGCCATATTGGTTTCTGCAGCAGCTGCCCCATTTCACATCCGCACCAACAGTACATGAATGTTCCAGCTTCTCTCCACCCTCGCCCACACACGCCATTTCTGCTTTCTTTATAGTAGCCAACCTGTAGTTGTGATGTGGATCTCCCTGTGGTTTTGACTTGCCCCCTCCCCCTTGCCCAGCTTTATAGAAGAAGCTCAAACAGAAGTGAACAACTGTCAACGGAAGAGCGTAGTCAACTGTGACCACTCTGTATCTATTGCCTTCCAAAAGAAAACTGTATCTCTGCTGAAGTGTGGCTTGGCAGGGAGAGGCACCACTCCTACCAACAGTTACATGGATTCGAGGGAAGGTTCTTGCGTTGTCCATGTGGACAAATGGCTAGGGGAGCCTGCTTGGCAAACCAGAGCACCATGAGCTGTTTAATGCTTCTAGAAGGGTCTCAGACTCCCAAAGAAAAAAGAGAAATCAGTGTATTTCCATAGTTCACTGGGGATGCACATGTTGCACTCTGAAGGAAACAGAGCGGGGGGTCCTCATCCACCGTAGATTACCTATATCACTGAAAATCAAACGCCAAGAACACTGAAATGCCCAGCTGGTGCTGAGGACTGCATTCCCAGAAAGCCATTTTTGGAGGCAGCTTTATTCGAAATAATTAAAAAGATTTAGCCTTTGTAGCCCAACTGGCATCCCGCTCCAGAGCAGCGTAACTTTTTGTCGAGGAATCCGGCTACTGAACTCCAGCTCCATGGTAGATGGTTCACTGTGAGAGCCAACACAAGTTGCCCTTGAAAGCTTCATTTCATTTTGGAGCGGCTTGCGGCTCCTTCTTGGTGACTCCTAAGGGAGCAGCGTGTGTTTCTGATGAGCTCCCGGCACAGACTTGTGAATCCTCATAGTTAGTTCTGTAGGCTTTTGCTGAAGTGGTGGTGATTCTACGTGCGGAGGGCACCCACGGCTGGTGGCGGCGTGGAAATCATGGCTCTCCTCTTTATGACCATATCTAGTGTGGGTGAGAAGAATTTGGGCACCACTTCCAAGGAATGGGACAGACGGTTTGATTTGCACAAGAACCCCCTTCCCCCAATTTCACTCCACTGCTAACTTGAAAATGCAGGTTAGGCATCATGACGATCCCAAATGAGAAGTGACAGTGGGTGTTGAAAGTCATTGCCAGGTCCTCTTCATTCCTGGGCATCATTCTGTAAAATGATTGGGCCAGAAAGCATGTTTCAACCCTGCAAAAAAAAAAAAAAAAAAAAAAGAGAAATCCCGCAAAGGTGTGGGAGCCCAGCAGAATGCTCTGGAGCCTTGCAGGCAAGAGCCCCTTTGGCTGACAGAGTCGCTCTTGCGCACCTGCTGGAAAGCTGGGTGTGAAGATATTCTAAACTAGCTGCGAATTTCATTACGTCTCTCTCCAGCCAAAGCCACTGAGGGGTGCGGTGCTGTAATGGGCCGCCACGCAGATGGGTTGCAAAATGCACAGCCCATCTGTCTTTATCATGCTCATTTCCTCTTTTATTAAAATGTTAATGAATATAGTTTTTATTTATCATTTGGTGACATGTGCAGCATCCTTTTCTGGGAGACAAATCTGCAATCTGCCTCACCGTATGAGCTGACAGGGAACGCAGGAATGAGGAATATTTTGGTTCCGTTCAAACTGCCATATGCGGGTTGACGGAGAAGCCGCTTTGCTTGTTGACAGCAGCATGAGGATGACGGGAGGTTTTGGAGTTCTGTGCCAGGTGCAGTGGCTACCACTGGCTAGCCACGTGGCCACGAGCCTTGGTTTCCACTCCTAGGGAATGGGGATAACCGTTCCCTCTGCCCAGGATAGCAAATGAGAGAAATTATGGAAATGTAGTTTGCATTCCCTTATTATTATTCAGACATGTGCTTGTGTGGTTCTGAATTCCTTTTGCTCATTCTTTCAGACTCTCCATGGAAAGTACATCTGTCAAACGTCAGCCCTGAGATGACAGGCGTCACCGTGCACGGCCTGACTCCAGCTCGCACCTATCAATTCCGGGTGTGTGCCGTGAATCAAGTGGGCAAGGGCCAGTACAGCGCAGAGACAAGCAGGTGTGTGACCGCGCAGCTGCGATGGGCACGCGGGCAGCTGGGGCCCGAAAGCAAGACCGAGCATCCAGGCAGGAGGAGGACGTTGATCTAAGGAATCAAGCTCCATCCCTTAGTGGTATCAGCCACTAAGTCAACATGTGCACAGGAAAGACCAGAAGGAGGAGAGAAAGGCAGTCACTTGTGTGTTGGACTAGCTGGGTTTTCCTTCACTTCTCTGAGGGAAGTTTCTCCACTGCCCTGGTGCTCTGGCTGCACCAACACAAGGCGTTCCTGAGAACACAGCCCTCAGTATCCATGAGATGAGGCGCTGACCATGTCTTTGCTCCCTCTGTCCTCCTGGACTGCCGGCAGGACAGGAGCTGGTGCCACCATCCTGACACGCAAGCTTTTGGCAGGGCGTGGCACATTCCCGAATGGTCCTGACCTGGGACCGTGGCTTCATCCCATTTCAGTGTGCCTTCCCCAACCAACCTGAGCATTTGCCAGCCCCGAATCATGGGAGAGTTGAGATCTAAGTGACTTTTTTCCAAAATGTGGGAGTTTGGTATGAGAAATACTGAAAGAGCTAAAGAAAAACACAATTTGGAAGGCGTCTCAGGCTGCGGGCTGGCGGCCTGCCTCACTCAGGCTTATAATCCCTTCCCGGAGTGGAGGTGCTATGGGTTATCCAGACAGAATAAGGTCACCTCCTGGGTCTTCCTTGTTGCTGGCTGAACTGATTCTCTATTATGTTGATTTGATGTACCTATTTCATGCATGTCCTCTGAGTTTGATCAGCTGTGTGCTTTGCTTTGTTCATCACTTGATTTTGGTAAATAGTTAGGCTCCAGATTCAGCCAGACAGAGAATGCAAATGGGGACCGTTTGTCTTGGATGCTGATCTCTCTTTCCTTTTGCTTATTTTATTTCTAGGTTGATGTTACCTGAAGAGCCGCCCAGTGCTCCCCCCAAGAATATCGTGGCCAGCGGGCGTACCAATCAGTCCATCATGGTCCAGTGGCAGCCGCCCCCCGAAACAGAGCACAACGGGGTGCTGCGTGGGTATATCCTCAGGCAAGTAGCCTTGTGTTTGGCCATTTTTAGCTCTTGTTATAAAGAATCCAGGGTCTGTTTTGCTGGGGTCGCAAACTCAAAGGTCTATAGGAGGCAAAGAATAATCAAGAGAATTAGGCTGGTGTCAGACTCTAGGGAGTGGTGGGGACTGTGGCAAACAAGTGAACATGGTGGTCTTGCAGGGGCAGCCTCTGTATACCCAGGCATAGCATGTCTGCATACATATCGATGGTTGCATTTTGGCAGAAGAATGAAGGGGGGTATTATGAGCTGGGGTCAAGGTGTGCTGTTCATTCCAATTCTCTTCTTTCCATTTGTTTTTACCAGGGGCATGCATTATTAATACAATAATTTTTAATTAATGCAGTTGATTTCATTATTAGTTGTTACCAGGCCAGCTCCTACATTGTTCAGTATTTTTTTTAAAGATTTTATTTATTTATTTGACAGAGAGAGAGAGAGATCACAAGTAGGCAGAGAGGCAGGCAGAGAGAGAGGAGGAAGCAGGCTCCCCGCTGAGCAGGGAGCCCGATGCGGGCCTTGATCCCAGGACCCTGAGATCATGACCTGAGCCGAAGGCAGAGGCTTTAACCCACTGAGCCACCCAGGCGCCCTACATTGTTCAGTATTGCCAGATTTTCTAGTGTTTTCAAAGAAATTTTTAAAATCTAGCTTTTTACATGCAATCTCACAGTTTCTAAACACTAGTAATGAAGTCAGTACATGTTGAAACATAGGGCAGGCCAAATTCACACCTCTGCAAGCCAGATATGGCCCAAATGATGGCCAGTTTGCTTTCCCTGCTTTATAAGGGGCAGTCAGGCTTCTAAGAATGTTGGACTCTATAAGAACGTGGCTGGGTTGGAGAGAAGAAATCTGTTTTGCCAAACTACTGCTAATCTTGAAATTGCACCAAATGTGATAATTACAGTGGTTTGTTGACACAAGTAGTGAACAGGAAAAAGTAAAGCAGTATTAAAGGGTATTTCTGAAATCTCTTCTAACAGACGGTACAGCCACAGACAGACATATTCATTCCACAACATGTACTTTGTGTCCCTCCCCAGGCTTATGGGGCAAGAACTGTGGGTGTCCGTCGCTACCTTCCTCCCAATGCCAGGCCCATGCCCTTGTGGGCTTGTAATCAGCAAATACTGGGTTAACAGAGGTCGAAAGGGGTTAAATGTAATGTCTTAGACAAATGTAAGAAGTTACAAAAGTGTAGCTGCTTTAGTTTTGTGCTCTTTGCATGTGGAGGACAGTTCCTTCCAGTATTTATTGATGTAATCATCTGTTCATGGTTTAACACACCTTTATCCACATGCACATCACATTAGCCCATCACAACCACTTCACTGCTCTTCGAAAGTCTTCCTCAAGTGTGTGAATTATCGTCTAAACACAAGCTAGATCATTATCTACCTGAAATGGTTTAAATGTGACCATCCCTCAGGGTCCATGAAGGCTGGAGGACTGGAATCAGCACTTGGGGCCCCTTTGGTCACTCTGCCCCTAAGTGTCCTCCCCCCTTTCAGCAAGAGACTCTGAACTGGCCCCTTTGGGCAGGGGGCACCTGTGGGCTCAGGGAAGTTCCCAGTTCCCTCCCGAAAACAGGCTGGGGCTTCCCATTGCACACAGGCCCAGGCCTCCTGTCTGTTTCTGCTGCTCGCCCCTCACTTCAGCCATCACTCATGTCCCACGCTCATCAGCTAATGAAAATAATTTCCTTGCCCTCCCCGTCTGGCCCTATACATGCTTGTCATCCCGGCTGCCTCCATCTCATCCTGAGCACATAGAGAAGGACCTCAGGCTCCAGCTGCCAAGGAAGGACTTTAAAAGTCAACCCGCAGAACCGAGCTCGGGGCGAGGACTTTAATAAGAAAATCTCTCTGATGTTAGAAGGCCCCATCAGAAACTGCACGTTTCTCTATTTTGCGGGATTACCACCATTAAAAGGATTTTGTGTGATGGTGTCAGTGGAGTCGAGTGCTGGGAAAGAGGGCATCTGTATTTGTAGGGGTTTAAATCAAGAAAGTCCTAAAATGAGGGTGCATGACCCAAGGCCTGTGAATAGCAAAGTTTTCAGAAATTAAAGGCCCATGCCAAAATGCATTTACTTGGAAACATTTCTGGATAATCCTCTGGTCTGCAAATCAGCTCTGTTTGCAACTGTGTACCCTCCAGGGCTCAAGTGTCTGTGTCAGACATACAGCCGAATCCATGGAGGAACAAAATGGAAATAAATCACCACCGTGGCTCCGGCCATAAGAAGTAGTTAGGATCTGTGCGCAGTAATAAAATATTTATAATAATGGGCAGGGTGCTTCTTTGAGAGGAGCGTAGGGGTTATGTCCTTTAAAAACATTCTCCTGTTTATTTCCATATAAAAAAAATCATCTTGTTCTGAGATGGTCTCCCGGGCAACGTATCCCACCAGTGAGAGGACGATGCCCTGCACTTTCGTTATTAATTGTGACCTTCCCAGACATCCTATGAATATTACAAAAGCACCCTGAGCCGCGGGTCACAATGGACCAACCTGCCTGCCACGGAAAGGAGGGCAGCCCGCTTCCAAGACATGAATCCCGTGGTTTGCTTGGCACGATCGTATGGGCAGACAACTAGGTGAGGCCACAGTGCATGCAGGCTTCAGTGGATGAAGCCTTATTGGCACACTTCCTGGATGCACAGTGTTTCCAAACCAGAAATACCTGCAGTGGGCTCTATACTGTCACGGCTCTTCAACACCCATTGTTTCATTTTATTCTTGTGACAACCCTGTGAAAGGCCATTATGATGATGTCATTTTCAGGAGTTAAAATCCAAGGCTCAGAGATGTTAAGACTTTGCTCGAGGCCATGCAGCATGTCACTCTGCTTCCCAGCCTGAGCCTTCTGGTGATGCCTTCTTTGCTTTTCCCTGGGAGGCATATTGTGTAGTGAAAGGTCCGCACTAACGAGCTCCCTGTAAGTGATTGTGCCCAGTGTGTGCCATATTGGTTGTAAGTGGTCTTGGGCACCATTCACACGCCAGGCCACTCTGGGTGTGGGGCCAACCCTTGCCTTCTTCCAAATGGCCAAAGGTCTCAGTGCTATTTATTTTGTAGACAGGAAATTTAAGCGGGAATATCCGGCACGTGGCTTATTCGATGCCAGGTCTCTCTCCCTCTGGGCCACTGCCTTGAAGAGCATGACGTCCTATAATCGAACCTAAACCCCACTAAGAAGCACACCCACACCTACTTGGTGCACGCAGTTCAGTAAGCATCAGAAGTGGATGGAATCCGAAGCAAAAATGCGGGGTGAGGCATCAGCTTTCACTTTTGCCCATCACAGAGGAACATGGCCATCCATGCGCCCCCAGCCCCATGAGCGGCTGCTGCTGTCAGGCAGGAGGGGGCAGGAGGAGGCCTGGAACCTTCTTGCTGTTCCTCGCTGCCTGCTCTTGATCCTGTATCTTCCCACCACACAGGCCTCGCCTGTACAAATGGTCCGTAGCAAGAGGAGTTGAAAGACTGCCCTCAGAACATCCAGATGTGGGAGCCTGGGTGGCTCAGTGGGTTAAAGCCTCTGCCTTCGGCTCAGGTCATGATCTCAGGGTCCTGGGATCGAGGCCCTCATCGGGCTCCCTGCTGAGCAGGGAGCCTGCTTCCTCCTCTCTCTCTCTGCCTGCCTCTCTGCCTACTTGTACTCTCTCTCTCTGTCAAATAAATAAATAAAATCTTTAAAAAAAAAAAAAAGAAAGAAAATCCAGACGTTCACGAAGAACCTTTTACTGCCTTTTCCAGACTTCCGTACTGTGTTTGTAGCTGTCATTCTGTTTGGAGAGCTGTTGTCCATGGAAGGACCTGAATCTGGGTGTGTGTGTGGCGGGGGGGGTTCTCCCTGTTCTTGACGGCAGCAGCCTGGCGTGGCCTTCCCCTTTGTGCCCAGGCGCTCCACCTGGGACAGCACAGGAACCAGAGAGACGCGGCAGCTCGCGGTGGAGCTCTGTGTCAGTGGGGAGCCGGACCCCAACCCGCCGTCATGGATCCTCTCGCGCAGGGCCCCTCCGTCTTCACCCTTAGACCCTCATCAGATGAAGCCGCATCTTCCCGAGGCAGGAGCCACCACGTGGCCAAGATTTGGGTGTTTCTGAAGCGGCAGGATGACCAAAACAGGTCCTCTCAGGATAGGTCCTCCCAGCACACGCCCCACACACGATCCCTAAGAACAAATCCACTTCGACAGACAAAATCAAGAAAAACATTTGCTCTTCCCAATAATGCTACTAAAGTCCTTTTGTAGTACACATGGCAATTTCCTAATTTATACATTTTCTAAGTCCAGAGTCACGTATGTCATTTTTTGAAATAAGTACAACTTTAAATGTATGTCTTTGGGGGTAGTGAATTATCCTGTTTATTCTACGTGTTTCCTTTTTTAACACCAAGGTAAAATTGGTCTGTAACACTGTATTAATGTTGGGTGTACACCATAATAATTCACTTTTTTTTTAAAGATTTTATTTATTCATTTGACACAGAGAGAGAGATTACAAGTAGGCAGAGAGGCAGGCAGAGAGAGAGGAGGAAGCAGGCTCCCTGCTGAGCAGAGAGCCCGATGTGGGCCTCGATCCCAGGACCCTGGGATCATGACCCGAGCCGAAGGCAGCTGCTTTAACCCACTGAGCCACCCAGGCGGCCCATAATAATTCACTTTGTGTACACTGCAAAGTGATCGCCCCGGTAAGTCTGGCCACTTCCCATCACCATACAATTAACCCCTTCACCCGTTTTGCCTGCACAGCTCCCCTACAAAGCGGCTTGTCCTGTAGCATTGGACTAGCATTGGAGAAGTGGGAGCACCATGTAGAGCCACGGGTTCTGGTGCTGGGACCCTCACAAACAAATCTGGAACCCCAAATGGAAGAGGAGACCAAGAGGCTTCCCTGCTTCTCCCCACATTTCAGAGCCGCAGGAGGAGAGCGTTGCTCCCAAGTTGTCATTGATGGCAACACCCTGACAGAAATCATGGCTGGAACTTTCGGTACTAAGTCACTGCGCTCCCCAGACGAGTTACACTTAAAAAGCCATCGCTTTTCCTTAAGCGTCACACCGTGGAGATGTCAGTTCCGTTTTGCCCAGAGCTTGTAATCGCTGGGAGACTCGACCACCACTCTTTGGAATGGTTGGCTTAGGAGGCCACGTTGTGTGGGGCCGCCCTCTGGCTTCACTCTCCTCTGTTGACTTCGTTTCCCTCCCACTGCGCGGAGTGAGTGCGCGTGCGCCCGCTGCCCGGTTCTAGCCCTTTCTCTCCGCTCTGCTGCAGGTACCGCCTGGCGGGCCTGCCGGGAGAACACCAACAGCGCAACATCACCAGCCCGGAGGTCAACTACTGCCTGGTGACGGAGCTGATCATCTGGACGCAGTACGAGATCCAGGTGGCCGCTTACAATGGGGCGGGCCTGGGCGTCTTCAGCAGGGCCGTGACCGAGTACACCCTCCAAGGAGGTAAGCTGGCTTTCCCGCACCGCGCCTAGTCTTTGCTGGGGAGCAGCACGCGCCGAGTTTGCCTGCGGCATGCTACAAGTGAGAGGGCCCGCGCCTCTCGGGGGCAATGAGAAGGAAATGCGTCCCTCACGTCACTCGGTCTCTCTGTTCTGACACTGGAGCAGTTCTGAGGAAGGGACACAGACAGCCCCCTAGCTGCTTGCTTCTGGGTGGCAAGACCGGGAAGCGTCTCCCCACGCCCTTTAGTCCACGTGCTCTCGGGAAGGTGCGCGCGCAGCCGCCAGTTTCTAAATGGAACAATGGTACGTTTCACAGTAAAGCTGGCCGTGAGGCGGTACTGTGGACATTCTTCAAAGAGAGGAATTATTTAGAATTGTGTTTTTAGTAGTGTGCGTGATTATTGGTAAAGGAATTTGCAACTTGGTGCTCTTTTTTTCTTTCTTTCTTTCTTTTTTTGGTTTTCAGTTATACAAGCCAAACAATTTACTAAATTGGTAAAAACCCCTCCCGGTGCCCACCCTCCCAAAATGGCCAGGCAGCATGAGATAAAGCCGGTGGGCCCTATCTTCATAGGCTACACCCCAGCCCCATCATTTTAAGGCTCATCCTCACACCGTGTTCTGGAGAACATGGGTCTCAGCCGCAGGAAGGCTGACGTTCAGAAACATTTCGCTCTTGGTACGCTCGGCAGGGATAAACGGACCCTGTCTTGGAGTCCGCAGCACCCTGATCCTGGTCCAGAGAAGCAGTTTCCCCACTAAATCGACAACTCCTTTCATTCGGCACTTCGAGCAGCTGCCGACTCGCAGGTGTGAGTTTATTTGCTTCAGCGTTTTTATTGCCACAAGGCCTTGACCTTTCTTAAATGATAAGGTTTCTAACTGCCCCCTCCTCTCCCCAAATCATGCCAGAGACCTAATGTTCCTTGATATTACATACTGTTATCATCGCCCCTTATCGATTGGCTGTCCGTCATCATCCATGAGTCCATAAAGCCTCCTTTATAAATGAAGCGCAGGCAGTTCTTCCACAGGGAGATATTTCACTGGCAGGAATATTTAAAATGCAAGACAGCCAGGAAGGACCCGCTCATCCACATGTGAGGCTTGATTACTCATGGGAGAATGCAGACAGCTGAGCACCTGGACAATTAATGTTTGCTTAATTCGTCTACTTAATAAAATAACAATAAATTTGGAAATACTTAAAATAATGAATATTGCTGTTAACAATCCCCTATTGCCGTTAACGACGACTGCTTCATTTTGGTACGGGGCGTCTGAGTCCTGTGCCAGGCATGGGGAAGCACAGTTCCGTCTCGCTGAGAAGGGCTTGTGGCCTTAGAGTTTAACTTTGACTTGGTTGGCACTGGGGAGCCATTGAAGGTTGAGAGCAGTGAGTGACAGGAGCAAAATGCCATATGAGGAAGAGGGGCCCGTTGGTGGCTGCAGAGGGGAGTGGAGGGGGAGCCTCAGCGACCGCAGCAACTCCAGGCCCAAGGGCAATGATTTGGCCATGAATGGATGGGTTGCTACAACTCTGACACAGGCCATGAGAAGGGCGGGCTGGTACATTTCTGGTCTGAAACGCTAGGGCGCGGGGCTAGGCGGAGGTCGCAGGGCTGGG
Source organism: Ailurus styani (assembly GCA_002007465.1). Taxonomy (NCBI): domain Eukaryota; kingdom Metazoa; phylum Chordata; class Mammalia; order Carnivora; family Ailuridae; genus Ailurus; species Ailurus styani. Next base: position 4,298,884 of record LNAC01000028.1, on the reverse strand, counting down.
TGGAGGTCGCAGGTGGGCGGGCTCCCACCTCCGGGTTGGGGGATCTTATGAATGGAGAGACTGACCAAGGATGCTTCTGCTTGGTGTGAGGATTTGCCTTCCTCCGCTAGGTGAGAACCTGGCTTCTCTTAGCTCTCTGTGCGAGTATGGTTCATGGTGTCGTTCTTTTTTTAAACTCTTGATGAGCTGATGTCCCTGAATGATGCCCTGTGAGTAGTTTCCCGACCTGTATCTCAGCTTTTGTAGCTGGGTCGTCTGCCTTTGTCTGGGCGTTGGAGGGCTGGTGTTGGAGCCCCGAACCCGGAGCCCCTGTAGGTCTCGGGCACCCAGGGGCCGTCATCATAATTCACGTCCTCCTCCCTGCAGGCATTTCTGCTTTGACATTGCTCCCTCCTCACTGGCGTGGACACAGGAAACATGGGCATCTTTGTCCCTCCTCTGGGGGTGCAGCCGTCTCCTTTACCTATGCTTTAGACTCTGCCTGCGTGCTCATGTGACTGTAACATCTTGGGGAAAGGACCCCATGCTTCTGGAATGCAGTGGGTCTTTTCCCACTGTTTCCAGACCCTGCCATATGCTTCCTCCTACACCTGTCCCTCGGTCACCTGACAGAGCTTTTCAGGCTTGCGACAGCCTCTGAATCCTCACCAGGAAGCACCGTTCATCCTCACCCTCCTTTGTGTGAGGACCAAGCTGAGTCCTGGGACAAATCAGGGCTGAGACCCTTGTGGACCACAGCATCGGGCTCCTGTCCTTTGGGCATGGCTGTGGTGCTTAACAGGCATCAGGAGGGGTACCCGTGCAGGGGAGGCAGCCAGCCCCAGCGTGCTGTGCACTCCCACTGTGCGGGTCCAGCCCTGCTCCTTGGGAGCGTCCTGATCAACCACCCCACAGCTGAACAAGGGGGAACCAGCTTGGAAATTCTGTCCCGAATCAATGTTCCCACCCAAGACAGGACACACGTAAGAGAGGATTTAGACGTGCAGATGGCAAGAACCAGGGAGTGGAGGCAGGGGACCTGGGTCTGGAGCAGGGGCGGAATAAACCAGATAAAAATGATCTGATTAAAAGGTAAGACATTACGAAGAAAAATAGCAACAGCAGGGGCCATGAATACTTTAGGGAAACGATGATGGAGAGCAAGGGTTTGTGAGCTCTCTTCCCATACACACGCTTGCTCACATCTGTCCAGAAACAGCCCTTTCTTGGTAATCCACCAAGGACTAACTCCATAGTTACTACTTATCTGCCTTTAAGAAACACATCACCTCCGTGAACCACAACTTCGCCCTTGTAAAATTATAACCTGTAACAGTGTGTGGCCTGGCTGCTTCATGGGCAGGTGTGAAAGAAGACAAAGGCAAGGCCTGGAAAGCCCTGAGCTCCTACACAAATACCCAGTTGCTGCTGTTTGTTTCTATTCCTCCTTCCAAGGCAACGCCCAGCGTCTACTTTCTATTTGAATGTCTCTGCAGTGGCCATTGTACCAAGAGAAATGGGCTCAGTCTCTCTGCCAATAGGAAAATCTCAAGAAGCGATGTGACCACCTAGTGCATGGCCAGTGTCGCATGATGGGCCACAGCCCCAAGAGCAGGGAAGACTCTGGACACGCTGTTCCTCTTGGGGACATGTGGCCTAGCCCGGGAGGGGAGACTAACATTTGTGACGGAAGAGCAAGACCTACCCACGAAGCCAGCCTCGCTTGGGTGCAGTTGCTCCCCATCAGTCCAAATATGGAGGTGTCCAGCAAGACCAGTGTGACAAGCATGCTATAAAGACTTGCCAGCCAACAGACTCAGAGGAACTTGCCACCAATGTGGAAAGGGGCTTTACTGGTATCTACATGATGGGACCGCAGCAAGGGAGTTAGGGTTCTGCTTTCTGTAGTGGTTGGAAATGGAGTCTAGCTGTGGGAAACAGACCCAGAGTAACAGTTGAAACACAATGCAGGGTGTTTTTATCTTTTCCATCACGAGTGTGCCTTGGGCTGCACAGGGTCTTAGTGGCAGCTCCACAGTCCCCAGAGAGTCTGGCTCCTTTTTTTGGCTTTGCCGTCTTTAGTGTTTGCCTCGTGGCTGCAAGCTGGCTACTGTGATACCAGCTATCACACCCACATTCTGGAAGGAGGAAGGCACAGAGTTACACCTTGTAGCCAACTATGCAAGTATGCTCGTCTTTGAAGAACTTTCATAGAAGTTCCATCTGCTGCGGACTTATGCATACAATTCATGAGCTATCTCTGTGCAGGAAGGCCTGGAAAGGTGCTCTTTCAGCTGGATACATTTCTGCCAGTTGCTAAGAAGGAAGGGGGCACAGACAGAGGAGAGCAGCTAGCAGTTTCTGCCTTGCATTCTACAGCAACTCCTGCTGAGTGAAACGCAGAGGATATGTAATTTCTAGATGTAAAATCATGTGACCTCCTGTCTCATGGCTGGCTGCACGCAGAGGGCCTCATGATCCCTCGGAATTGCCCACATAAGAATTAGCAGACACCAGCCCCACGGCTCCTCGGGCCCTTGGCGTTGGGGCCTCAGCTCGTGTTCTGTTGGGGCACCAGCTGAATGTGCTTGTGGGCACTGGGGGCCCCTCTCTGTGGGCTTGGGGTGCCCTATGGCTGTTAGTGCCATGTGTTGACAAAGCCTGTAGGACTAAGCTGGCCCTTGCAGCTGGAAAGAGAATAATTTCATTGCCTGTATATTAGAGGGGAAGAGAATAACTCCTAAAATTAATTATTTGTCAGCCTAATTTGGAAAATTATTGGAACGTATATACACATAATTCTGGAGTCTGTCAGGACACCCTGGGAACAGCAGGAAGCACCCGGGCTTCGGGAAGAATAAAGTTTCCGGCCAGCCCGCCTGATTTTTTCCTCCTCCCTTCAGCTAAGCGGCAAGCCTGATCCATCAGGGGAAATGAGATGTAATTTGTCCTGACTTTAATAAGCTCTCTGGATTTAGCTCCTCTGGAGAAAGCATCGGAACGCCAGGGAGAGCTGGTGCGGCTCCTGCCACCATGAGGCGGTGTGTGACACGGCGGCCAGTCGTTCTCAAAGAGAACTCAGGAACATCCCAGCCTCGGCCTGATAGACAGAGCCAAGCGCATGCAGGCAGCCCTTGGCGGCACCCCGCAGCAGACACGGAGTGCCAGGCAAGCTCTGGCCCCAGGGGCAGGGAGCGCCCACCTGCTGCTGGGCACACAGGTTGGCTCTCGAGTGTATTTCCTGCACGGAAGCTCCTGAAGGGCGATCTGCAAGTCATCTGTGCCTGGACTTCACCGCCATGGCCTGTGGATTCCTACTATTCATCTGTCACATGGCCCACTTTTCTTTTCAATCTCATTTGTCATCGAGATCTATTAACAATGTCTGGTTTGTCGACTTGGGTTCTTCGCATTCTAGGTGTTGGCGAACACCTTGGACACACGGGGATTCTTTAATATCAACTTTCTCCTCCCCCCCCCTGCTTTTCACATACACACCCATCCACCATTCTGCCATTATCCTGTCTGCCAGTCCCGTCGAATAGATCTTTTGAGCAGTACCTCCCTGACCTTTCCTGTTCTAGGAGTTTTAAAATGCGACATACTAACTTACAAATTGAGCAGCAAAACTCTAAGACACTCCCAGCCATGTGAACTTTCCAAGCGGGTGAGAGGAAAGATCCCTCTGGCCATAGGAGCTACAGCCTAAAATCCAGCTCACATGGAACCTGCTCGTCGAATTTCCATCATGAAATGGAAATGGAAATGAAATGGAAAATGACTGAAATTGACTCAGGAATTTCTTTCAAGACGCTCTGGAAATCAATATGCTTTTGGTTGCGAGTGGAAAAGGCCGTAAAGTGTAAGTTCTGCATAACTAAACCCCCTGTATAATTACAAGCATTTTTCTTACTGCCAGTGTTGACGTTGGCAACTTTCTTATCCTGTAGGAGGAGAGCACTGTAGTCATTACAGCAATGAGGGGTCCAAGTCCAACGGTGACGCAGTGTTTGGTTCCCCAATTCGGGTTTTGTTAAAAATGGTTCAACTCCCTGCGAGAGCCGCCACACAGACGCGCTGTGACCGTGGGGTTCTCAGGCGACCTGAGCATGGAATCCTGCTGGAGCTTGAGTGTCAGAGATGACCACCAGATCCGAAGATACGCCTGTGTAGACAAGCAAACTTCCATCCGTTTCCTAACTGTGTTCACAAAGACGCAGATGTTGGTTTTTCTATAAAGGGTCTGAAGATAAATGATACTATAAATCATCATTTTAAGCACACCAAGGTTTTAATTTTTTTTCTGGTTTTATTTCTTTATCATTTTTCTTCCAGTAACAGGTATTTTTGTGCTGTAATGATTTATTCTGGTTTCAGAACATTACCTTCTAATGAAAGAAAAATATTTCATATTTAAAGAGAGATGGAAAAAACATTTGGTTATCCACATTTCTAAAACATTAGTAAAAGCTCCTAAGTGTTCACTTGGGCTTTGAAAGGTTTTCTAAAGTAAGGATTATAAATGAACACTCTGTTTGCAAGCTCCATTCGCATCTCCTCTTGGGAAATTCTCAATGTGGCATAAATGACATTGCACAAAAGATTTGTTTCTCAATCCTTAAGACTTTCTAGATCTCGGGCTTTGCCTACAGAATAGGATAATGTTGCAGGTTCTCCCAGAATCACCTACAACATTAAGTAAGAACTGTACAAAATGATGTGGGATGTTCCATCAGGAATGGGATCGATTCAGTCTGAGAATTTTCAGGGAAGGAAAGGAAAGGATAGGAAAGTAGAATTTGGAGGAAGCCACTCTATACGGGTTTTTGTTGTCATCTGCTATGCATGTACGTGCCATGCCTCCCCTTGGTCATGAGGGGAGTCGTGAGAGAGAGGCGTCACTGCCCCTGTTTCACAGAGAAAAATGGAAACTCCAAGAGGTAACTGGCTTGCCCAAAGTCACAGCTGGAGAATGCTGGAATTTGTGCTCTTTTCATTCTCTGTGTATCAAACATGGACAGACATTACCTCCAGATTTCCAGTGCAGCTTGAATATATAATAGAAAGAAGCAAGATCTCACCTTACTTACATTCACACGGCCCATGGATTTTCAGGAATTTGTGGACATTTCAGACTATAGGCTACAATAGGGAATCTATGTGACACTGAAACCCAGTACACATGCACAAACACACACACACACACACAGAGCTGAAACAAAAGGTTCACAGAACAATAGTCACCCTTACATGGTGTGATGTTCTTTGATATTTTCTATTCTATTTCATTCAGTTTCATTCTCCATTCTTCCATAAATGCTGGCTGTGACCACTAAATTGATTTCCTGGTCTGCTAATGCAGTTGCAACCTACAGTTTGAAGAACATTGAATTCAAGCAACACAGGGTGCTTGGTTCAGCTGATCTTGCATCCCTTTCAGAAAAGGCTTCCACTGGCCTGTAGGACACATCAGGGTCCGCAAGGCGGACACCACTGAAGCCCATGATAAAAGACCAGACAAGGGTCTGAGTGGGGGCATGAGCAGGGTGACCGGCCTGGGTGCAGTGCTAAGATCTGGGGGCTGGAGGAGGTTCCAGCACCTGGTCGTGCAGATGACCTTGTGCGTGAGGGGGGCTTCCCAGGGTACTATTTGCCCTTCAGCTGCTACTGGAAGACGCGAGGAACAATCAAGCCAGTCTTAAATTGCTGTGACCAGCATAGTATTTTGTCACGTACAGGCTGGTCTTCCCTACAAGCCTGGGGACTCTTCGAGGATGGGGCTGTGTCTGATTTGTTTGATCGGCATCTGCATCCCCAAATCCAAGCACAATGCCTGATATGTAAATAAACAAGGCATAAATAGATGCCTGATTAAAGGGATATGCTTCTCATTTCTTCCTCAGTTTCCAAGGCTGTGCCAGGTTCATTCCATGTTCAGCATGATGCCCTCCCTCCCTTCCTGCTGCTGCTTGTCTCCGAAGCTCCAAGGAAAGGCCAGTGCCTGCCTCCTCTGCCCCCACACAATGTTCCTCCCAAGCCTAAAAACTGGTCACAAATGTTTTCTCCTCAGGGCCTGGCCAAAAAAATCAGGGAAAATAAGTTCAGAGACGGCCTACAACGCTTTTGAAGTTTTAAAGTATTTTTTTATTCAGGGCATTAAAAAAAGATACTCGAGCTTATTTGTACAAGATTTGTTATCCTAACAATGTGTTAGGAATGTTTAATGCAGTGGGAACATTCAGGTGTATCCAAACCGCAAGAACCATAACAACGCAAGAACTCATCTACAGCCTGTAACGATCTGGAATTAACGATAACACCCGATGCACAAATTATAATATATACATCCACGCAGCAGTGTGGAGCCAGTAATTCTTCCGAATAACGAGCTTGCCTCTCCTGTCTTTGAAAGGCAGAGACGTTTAATTCCATAGGATCACCTGGAGCACTGGATGCCCATGAATCCTCACTAAGTTCTGGATAGACACTGCAGTCCTTAATATTTGAAATCCTCTACTTAAAGGCTAATGAAAAACAGACATAAAGACCCGAGCACCCCTGCACCTCATGGGGGTGGGTCCGGGAGCTGTGGCCTGGCCTGCGTCCATCCCCAGCGAACAGGTCCAAAGTGAGGAGCCCATTTCCCAGGCAAGGTGGGCCCTGAACAGCCCCATGCCAGGCTGCCCCCCGGCGCCCTTGAGGACCACGAGAGATGAACTGTTTCTGCAGCAGCACGTGGACTTTACGGGTTTATCTGCAACAGAGAAGGCAGGGCTACCTTACTAGATAAAAACTGTATGGGGCGAAGCACTGTCCTTTCACTCCATGCTCAGTTCAGCTGATTCTGCAGCATCGTCAGGGGGCTGCCCAGCACTGTTAGCCTGGGTTTACCCCTGTCTGATGGGGGTTAGAAGTGGGGTGCAGAAGGCAGGGATTGTCCTAGCACAGAGGCCTGGACGCCCACAGCCGCCATCCCAGGAGGCCTCATGAATTCCTACAGTTCACTCGGTTCGCTTTGCCTGACATGTTGTGAATCTCCACAACGTCAGTTAGTGCTATGGTCTGCGCCACTTACTTTAGATTAACAATGACCATAAACCGATTATGCCATTTACGCAGACTGAGTCACGAATGAACAGTAACAATAGGCTAGAATTTACTCAAGGGTGCTGCCCGTAAGCTTTTACAGAATCTGGATAATACTGTTTGAGAACTTGCCTGAAACATACGCTTTCAGCCACAGAGAACAGTCCAGGAAGAGTGCTCGCCCGGCACCATCTCAGATTCTCTGGGTCGTAAATAACAGTACACGTTCCTGGCAGAAAGCGAGGGGGAAGAGCCTCATGGGCTTGGTGAGCACGGACCCACAGTGAGCATGGACCATGGTCGCAGCTGCAACCACAATCTCAGTCTCCCCGGAGAGACCGCACGTTTCCAAATCAAGGCAGATCGCAGTCCCATGGAATCGGATCTTGGCTGGATGCTGCTTGGAGTGCTGAGCTCAGCTCCAGGTGCCTCACCATGAGGGGCCATGGGAAAACCAAGGCTTCTCAGAGGACAGCCAGGAGAGTGGGCAGTGCCCTAAATCCTGCCATATGGAAAACCAAGAAACAGGATGCCTATTTGGCCAGTAGGAGTAAAGCCTAACTGGACGTTTTTGTGATTTTTTTAAATAGTCTAATATGTGCGAGGGACAGTGTACCCAGGAGACAGACAGGGGTCACTGGGCAGGTGAGGTTTGAATGGAGCATAAGGAAAGCCCCTTTAACAGGCACAGCAGAGGTGCAGGGTGACCTCAAGAGCAGGAACACTGTGAGAAGCTCCGAGACGCTGTGCCCACAGGAGCTCACGGGCCACTTGTCTGGCTGCTGCAGGTGAACCCCGTGGCCTCCGGGCCCTTGCATCTCCTCCTCCGGTCTGCACAACTCAATCTGCACCATCAGTAAGGTTCCTGGTCTGGCTCTGGCATCTGTGAAGCTTTCTCAGAGGAAGCATCCTGTATCAGAGCTCTGGTTATCATAATGTCATAGAACAGAACTGTGATGTTGGGTTGAGTGCATGGGCTTGAATCTATGTCCATGCCTTTCAGGCACACGCCCAGGCAATAACTTACCAACCACATTTGTATCTGGTAATTCCTAGTTACACTTAAAGATCTGGCTTGGGACCTGTCTCCTCCATAGAGTCTTCCTGAAGGAAGTCTTCATTGACCTTCTGAGTAGCACTTACTGCAGGGAATTACAAATGTCTGCTTACCCCACTAGACTCTAAGCTCCATGAAGGCAGGGACCACAGACCTATATTCACCATGTATCAAAAAGGAAAGACCTGATCTGATCACAGTAGGCCCCGATATACATACACACACACACACACACACACACACACATGCACACACATATTTGTATACACACATGCATATGCACACAGACCTATACACATGCATGTGGACTCACACATTAGCATGCCCTCACCAGAGATAAAACTGGCTTCTCTGTGCATATGTGAGAATCTGAAGCCAAAATAACAAGTCTTCCAGTGCATTATAATAATCCTCCTATATCCCATTGGTGTGTTTCACTGGATCATCAGTTTGTGGGATCACATCACAGTGTTTCCAGGGAGGGAAGAATGCAAGTGTACGAGCTCATTGTCATATCACCCATGGTAGGGAACCAATAGATTGTATCGAAAAAGAGGACTTAAGGGCTATGTAAACATGTGAGTGTGTGTGTCTATTATAACAAAAATACAAACCTTCCCAATTACCAAAACATACCAAAAAAGAGAGAAAATTAAACAGACCATGTGGTGAAGCATACACATGTATACATGCACAGAGACATAGCAATAAGCGTGTGTATAATTATAGCATATATGTAACATATATGTATATCCAATATACAGAACTGAAGCCAAATTTATTGATTATATCAATAAATGTAATGGGCTTAAGTAACCTATAAAAATTAAAAAGATTTCCAGATTGGCTGCCAAAGCAAAATCTAACGTGATACTCTAGACATGAGATACCCGAAAGGAAGAGATTTAGAAAGGCAAAAAGTAAAAAGAAGCAGAAAAGCTACACAAATATGAATAAAAGAAAGTAGGCGACATACTCTTTATTTCTGACCCATAGATCCAAAAAGAGAAAAATAATTTTAAAAGACAAAGGAGACCACGTTTTAACACCAGAAGCCACAGTTCACTGTGAAGTAATCCCATTCATTCATGGACCTAGGAACACAGCAACAGCCTGCATGAAGCAGCAACTGTACAAGATGCGAAGAGAACAGACACTAACGAAAGGAGATGTTAACATGTTTCTCAGCCCCAGGCAGATGTAGACAGAGAGTAAGATCAGTCACGGTATAGAATACCTAAATGACATGATAAATAAGGTAGAACTTAGGTATCAACTCTGGACCCTGGCAAGAGAAAATACACCTTGTTCTACAAAGGGATGGGAGCATTTATGAAAATTGAGTGTGTCTCGGGCCATGAAAAATCCCAGACAATTTCAGAGAATGCAAAGATCGTATCAAGGAAGCCAAGTAACAAACTAGTGTTTCACTTTATGAATATTGATGCAAAAATGCCCCCAAATTATCAAACAAAACTCAACAGCCTATGAAAAAGTACTAGATCGTTTCCAAGTGGGGTTTAATCCAAGAACGCGGTTTTGACATTTGACAATATTCAACACCCCTCCATAGTAAAAAGGTGTCATAAAATAGGAATTCATACATATTTACTCAGTCTGATAAACAGCATAGGTGCCTCAGCCCCCGAGGCCATTTTCTCCATTCACTTAATGAGGCAGCACAGCCGGTGCTCCTGCTAACGAGGACCGACGGGCTGCCCAGACTCTCCACCCTTGAATATCACAGGGAGATTGTACACCAAAGCTGTGGACAGGAGAAAGCAATCAGAGGCACTAGGGCTGAAGAGGAAGTGCTAAAATTATCCCTACCTGCAGATGATACAATTTGATATCTGGAAACTCTGAAAGAGCCCATGGAAAAACTACTGTCATCGATAAGAGAATTTATCAAACTATCCCGTTCCAAAATCAACATAGGGAAACAGGAGACTCCAAAAACACAAAGAAAACACAGCTAGAAGTTATAATCAGAGAGAAGACCCCACTTATAATAGCAGAATAACATTAGAAAGGAGAGAGATGTGGGGGTGAACTTAATAAGAAATGATCAACTACCAACCTTTCTGAAAGTCATACAAATAGACACAAACAAATGGAGCATCTCCTTGTGTTCTTGGGCGAGAAGACTCACCATCACAGTGATTGTGATGCTCCCAACCTTAATGTAGAAATGTCCCATCATCTCAATAAAAACAGTATCAGAATCTTTTTTCTCACTAGAGAAGTTCATTTTAAAAGTTCATCCAGAAGAAAACGAACAAGAGTAGCCAGAAAATGAAGAAGTCCTGAGCAGGAAAAGCAATGAGGGTGGACTCGTCCTTTAGGAATGAAAATATATTACCAAGCTCTGTAATTAAAAGAGTGCAGTATCCGTGCAGGGAGGGAAGATGAACGGCATGGAGTAGGAAATCCAGAAATGGACTCAGTTACATGTGGAAATTCAGTACAAGATAAAAGTGGCATCTCGCATGTCTAACCAAAGGCAGACTTTTTGATAAGTAGCATTGAAGTGAGTGGATTCCTCTATGGGAAAAGATGAAGTTGGGGCCATTCCCAGCACCGTGTTCAAGGATGCATTCCAAATGGGTCAGAGAAATCCATATTAAGAACATGGAATATTACTCAGCCATCAGAAAGGATGAATATCCAACATTTGCATCAAGATGGATGGAATTGGAGGAGATTATGCTAAGTGAAATAAGTCAAAGAGGGCGCCTGGGTGGCTCAGTGGGTTAACGCCGCTGCTTTCGGCTCAGGTCGTGATCCCAGGGTCCTGGGATCGAGGCCCACATCGGGCTCTCTGCTCGGCAGGGAGCCTGCTTCCTCCTCTCTCTCTGCCTGCNCAAATGAATAAAAAAAATCTTTAAAAAAAAAAAAAAAAAAAAAAGAAATAAGTCAAAGAGAGAAAAAACAATTATCATATGGTTTCACTTACGCGTGGCATGTAAGGAATAGTATGGAGGACATTGGGGAAGGAAGGGAAAAATGAAGGGGGGGAATCAGAGGGGTAGATGAACCATGAGAGACTATGGACTCCAGGAATCAAACTGAGGGTTTCAGAGGGGAGGGGAGTGGGGGGATGAGTAAGCCTGGTGATGGGTATTAAGGAGGGAACAGATTGCGTGGAGCACTGGATGTAATACACAAACAATGAATCATGGAACACCACACCAAAAACTAATGATGTACTGTATGATGACTAACACAATAAAAAAAATTATAAAAAGTAAATAAAAATAATAAGTAGTAATAAGTAAACAAAAATTAAATAAAAATAAAAACATGAAGTACTAAAGAAAAAAACATAACCTGGAAGTGGGGAAAACTTTTCTATCATTTAAACTCTAGAAGCAATAAATGAAAAGAATTGATGAATTTGACTATATAAAATGTTTAAATAGCTAAAATATTCTGTATGAAAAAAAAGGAAGGGGGGAAGAAAAACTGCAGACAACTTATATCCCAGACGAATTGTTATTAGCTGTATATTAAGCTCTATCTTAAGTTTCTAAAATAGAGGAAAAAAGACCCATAAGCAAGAGAGAGAAGTCAAGAAATAAGAGAATGAACAGAAGTGCAAATGGCCCTTAGCCACATGAAAAGATGCTCACTTTTGCCAAAATAACAGGAGCACAAAGTGAAGCTACACAAAGACACCATTTCTCACCTATCGTTTTGGCAAAAATGTGAAATTTTGACAGTATTCTGTGATAAGGCTTGAAACAGGCACACTCGCTCACTGCTCCCGGGAAAGCAACATGACACAAACACGGATAGGACTGGGAGCGGAGGGCAGTGGATGCCGCTGTTTGCGGGATGAGGAACAATGAGGAGCAGGTCCACGTGGTCTTGAACCATCTCCTCCCAAAATGCATAAGGCTGACAGGGGGAAAAGGATAACTCTGCAGAGGGGAAACCTGGTAGCAGGGAATAAAAGTGCACATCCCCAGCAACAGGACGGATCACAGTCGTGCACCACAGAGAGGACACCACCAAAGAACAGAGCACCCCCTTTGTGCTCCTCCTTGCTAAGACACGTGGCTGGAGCCTAGTGGAGAAGAAACACCAGACACAGACGGGGGGCCAGACTATGTAGCAGATTAACCTGGAATATCCCGAAACGCCCAGGCTGTGAAAGCGGAGGAAGAATTGAGCAACTGCTCCAGGTTGAAGACTGAAGAGATATGAAATGAAAAGCAGCGTGGGCTCTGGACAGGCTCCTCATGGGAGAAGCAGGAGAAATTGCAAGTTAGGGGCAGTCCTGACGTTCTGGGTTCTTTGGCTCCATGTGGTCGGGTGGTGAATGTCCTTGTTTCTAGGAATGACATGCCATGGATTTGGGGGATGAGAGGCATACCTTGGTAGCTCACAATCAACAGTTTTGAAAAAAGTTCTTTATATAATTTCAGATTCTTTGTAAGTTTTACATATTTCAAAATGAAAATTATGTCTCATTTTAAAATACCGCTAATTCCTGTTCATGTTCTACCCAAAACTGGGGAACTTCTGATGCCAATAACTGGCGAAACTGTCTACCCTCCAGCCTGTAGGAACTTACTCCAATGAGACACTTGCCAACAAATGGGAAGATGGGAAGGCCCCTCCCAGAGACTGTCCAGTGCAGCCCTGGAGGTTCCATGAGGACCAAACGTACCAAAACGTCCATCACCGAGGTCCTAGTGGGACAAAGCCTGGCTCGTGAACCATCATACAACTGTCAGGAAGGAACACAGATGTTTCTAGAACAGCCCTTGGGGGAAAGGGAGAGCACAAAACAGAAACCGGGCTTCTCATCAACTTCGAGTCTGTATCTATTTTGTCTGTTTATGAGACTAAATTAACTTTAAAACATTTAGAAAAGAAATTTTAGGGGCACCTGCATGGCTCAGTTGGTTAAGCATCTCCCTTCAGCTCAGGTCATGATCTCAGGGTTCTGGGATCGAGCCCCACATCAGGCCACCTGCTCAGCAGGGGAATCTGCTTCTCCCTGTCACTCTCCCTCTGTGCTCTCCCTCTCTCTCACTCTCGCAAATAAATAAAATCTTTTAAAAAATTCTAAAAAAGGGAAGGCAAAATTTTAAAAAATGAATGTAAGCATCGTTCGAATTGGTGACATAACCAAACAGAAAGTGATTACTTTAGGTTGCTTTAAACCATGATCATTTGACAGTGCGTCCCTAGCAGGATATAATCCAGGCATAAAAACAAAAACTGGAGGGAAAAAAGCCTAAAACTGTTTTCAGCAGTTACGTGGTGGTGACAGTGTTAGGTTCCATTTTAAGGCAATTGCATGAGAGTTACGAGGTAAAGCAAGTAAGTGTTATGTTGATGTTATTGGGAACTGAGATTTTTGCCAGAGTTGAAACTCTGAATTTGAATTAGTAGTATGACGACTTTATCTTAAAAAACAAAAAGAATTTTTTAAAAAGGTCTAGAAATTGGAACCAACCCAGGAGCACTGAGCTTCCAAGGAACCACAAAAATAAATAGGCTTTCTCAGATAAGTAAATGGATGATTCCAGGTCAGGTCTCCAGCAAGTAATGCCTAAGAGGAGCCTGCAAGATCTTGATCTCTGAAAGCAAAGAAACTATCAAACACCAGGGAGGGCTTGTCAGAAAGACTCATGCCCACTTGGAGAGACTCCCACTAGTTAAAGATGGAAACCTATGAAAATCAGCACTACTAATAATTGCAATGAAGTTAAATGCTTCAAATACATTTCAGTCCATGAATTCATAACAGTATTGTTTTTAAGCCTCATTGGTCACCTTTGGAGAACGTAACAGAAACTATTGTATGCTGAATTTGTGTAAATCTTCCCAGTCATAACTCTCAAGATGTACAGTGAGATACTTGACCTTGATGGTGAATGTCATGGCTTTAATATCTGGTTTTATTCTTGAGATGGCCCTGTTCAGACTGTGCAGACTTTTAACCTCTTCAACTATGTGGAAGTTACCACTGACGAGAAAGTATTTGCACAAGTAGCTGGTCACATGTTTGAACATTATTTATTACCTTTTCCCCAGTTAGGAGAAGCATCTTCCTTGCCATTAACTGGAATGCAGATAATTCTCCCTCCTTAAATGGCACTTTATGGGTATAATGTTTCTCTAGGTTAACAGCTTTTCCTTTTATTTCCTTGACAGACATAATGTTGAACAGTTTTTTGTGATGAGGTGAATGGATTGGATTCTGAGCAAATGTTTTTCATATCAAGTATTTCAAAATAATGGGTGTTTCTATGAATCTACACAGATGCTGTTGTCTTAATATTTTGCCTTCAGAGTTCAGTGACTCCTTAGAATTATAAAATTGATCATCTTATCACGAGTGCACAGTTGACTCCATAACCAAGCCTAGTTTCTGCTTTGACCCTCTTCAGGACAGGATGCTTCCACGAGGTCTTGGCAGTTCTCTACCATGTCCACTCAGGTGCTCAGAAATGTCAGTTAGCGGGCGCCTGGGTGGCTCAGTCGGTTAAGCGTCTGCCTTCGGTTCAGGTCGTGATCCCAGGGCCCTGGGATTGAACCCGAGTCCGGATTCCTACTCAGCAGAGAGTCTGCTGCTCCCTCTGCTCCTCCCCCCTTCCACTCGTGTGCTTTCTCTCACTCGCTCTGCTCACTCTCAAATAAATAAATATTTAAAAAAAGAATGTCTGTTAACTAAGCCACCATTGGTACCAGTAACTCACGCTTCCACAGATCTTTGTGACACCCAGTCACCAAAATCCAATAACAACTGTGAACAATAGTGCTTTGTTCAGTTCACACACCTTTGGGAGACTCTGCTTTCCAGTAGTCCATAGGCTTCCATCTGAAACTGAAATAGGATATGGGGGCGGACTTGGTACTTGGGTGGCTCAGTCAGTTAAGCATTCAACTCTTGATTTCAGCCCAGGTCATGATCTCGGCGTCCTGGGATCAAGCCCCGGGTCTGGTTCTGCGCTCAGCAGGGAGTCTGCTTGTGGATTCTTTCCCTCTCCCTCTGCCCCTCCCCTCCCAAATAAATAAATCTAAAAAAAAAAAAAAAAAAGAAATAGGAAACAAAGTTCCCATTTTCAAGTAATGCTATCAGAAGGCCAACAGATGGCACGTCAGGTGGCCCAGAGATACACTTAGTCCAGATCATTAAATCCAAAAAGTCTCCATCACGGGTGGATGAATACTGATAGTTCTAACCTCACCTGACATGTAGCATTATCTTCAGTCCCTCAAAAGAAGTTCTTTTGTCAAAACAGATGCCATTTTTTTTTTGTCTTTCACAAAACAACCAAAAAAAAGGTTTTGGATATTATTAGATTTACCATTCCAATAGCATCATTTAATGAGGAGTCTGAGGCCACAGGCCACCTTTTACAGAGGAGAACTTCTCTGTGAATAAAACAATGGATTTCTTGAATCTGAGGCTTTTCATATTGAATTTTGCAGTAAAATCTATATACTGTTCTGTTGGCTTTGGTATGCAAAACTTACAGCTCTGTTCTTTGACCTTATTTGTTCCCAACATCCATTTAGCTTTTGGCCATTTCATCCTTCCTAGCGCATCTGGAATGCAGTCTGCTGCGGTGCCCCCATCCCGATCAGTTGCTCTGTGGGGCCTGCCTGCCCACCACCGGCGCTGGTACAGGACCTGCTCAGGGCTCACTGCTGTGACCCCCCCCCCAGGATCTGCCCGCTGCCTCACCCAGGGCCCCCCGCCCTGCCACAGGCCAGCCTGTGGCCAGTGGCGCTGCCATGGCCATGGGAAAACCCGGTCCCTCGGCCTCAGGTGAGGACACCTGGAAGGGTTCAGCTGAAGCTTCACCGGCCACCCTCTTGCAGAACCTCTTCTCCTGAGTTGTCCTGGCTTCCCCACTTCCCTCTGGGTGCATCTCCAGAGCCCCCATAGAGCTGATACAGGAAATGCTTCACGAACAGGATGCTCAGTCTAACATGGGTGTGTGTTTTTACAACATAAGTAACATTCTCAGCATTTCTGTTGAAAGAGTCAGTCAGAACATTTTGCTTTAATAACCCTCCCATTCAGTTTGTCCCTGGGTCGTCTGATGTGTCATCCACACAGCTCCCCACGGTGTTACTCAGAAGGGGTACCTGTCCCTAAATAGGACAGGTACCCCTATTTCCCGTGCCCCACTGGCACCAGGCAGGTTGCCGACAGTTTCTGTACCATCTGGCAATGGGAGTGATCTTGCACTTGCAAGGGGGCATGTTGGCCTTAGCTCTCAGGAACATGTCACTGTAACCGGCCTCTTGTCCTCAATCCGATACAGTTATAACCAAACTCATAAATACCCTTCCTTCCTATTTTGTAGCTGCAGCCAGTTTTCCACTTCTAATCTTGTCTGGGCAGGATCAGTGCTGGCGTGGTCTGCCTGTATCCTCACTCACTTCCTCCCATTCCTTTGCCATCAAATACTGACTTCACGCTGTAGAAGGAGATGATCTGAGACACAGATCTGTCTCAGATTATCACCTTGACATTCCCCGGGTAGAAAATTCTTTTACTCTCTGACTTGGTGTACCTGATGACTCCCTTTATTTTGGGTTTTTTTTTTTTTAAGATTTTATTTATTTGAGAGAGACAGAGTGAGCACAAGCAGGGAGAGGGGCAAAAGGAGAGGGAGAAGCAGGCTCTGCTGAGCAGACAGCCCAATGCAGGACTCGACCCCGGACCCTGGGATCACAACCTGAGCCAAAGGCGTCAGTTGACACTTAATCGACCGAGCCATCCAGGCACCCCCGATGACTCTCTTTAATCAGAAAGTTGTTCATTATGCTGAGGAAGTATGTCTCTATAAATACAAAATAGAATCAATAATATAGACAAATATATATATATATATATATATATAATAAATATTTATATATTTAAATATAAAGAACAGGGCACCTGGGTGGCTCAGTGGGTTAAAGCCGCTGCCTTCGGCTCAGGTCATGGTCCCAGGGTCCTGGGATCGAGGCCCACATCGGGCTCTCTGCTCGGCAGGGAGCTTGCTTCCTCCTCTCTCTCTGCCTGCCTCTCTGCCTACTTGTAATCTCTCTCTCTGTGTCAAATGAATAAATAAAATCTTTTTAAAAAATTTAAAATAAAATAAATAAATAAATAAATATAAAGAACATACAGTGGACTGTAGGCCTTAAAGACTTCAGAAATCAACTTTTCAAAAAGTTTTGGTTGCATGCATTCTTAAGTTTTTCAAATGAATTGAGTTGAAAAATCCAAAAAAAGGAAGCATGCACTAGGCAATATTGACACATTCATTTCTATTTGATTAAAGACCTAAAATTCTGAAAAATGCATGACCTATAAATATTAATTATGTACTCTCTGATCCCAAATATTTCAAAAAGTCAATTATTCGAAGCTGTAAAACTCTGTAGTTCTCTTTAATGAATTGATTTATTTAGGTAGCTTATTATTTTAAAACATTTTTGTATTTCTAAAATCAAGGATTCATGTCGAAATCCATCAAGAATCAGATCTTGCTGAATTTACATGACTAGCCAGGAGGAGGGGAAGGGAAGGAGGAAGAAGGAAATTTTTAAAAATCCTTCCTATCGTACCAGGGAACACCTAACACCAGGAAATGAGCAGAATTGCACACACCCTCTACGTGTGACCGGGTGAACGTGAACAAAGAAGTGAACTTGGGAGTCTGGGCTGGTGGAGGTGTCGGGGAGGGCACCGTGCACTTTGCTGCCCAGGGGCCTCCCTGCAGATGCTCCGCGGAAAGTGGGTAACAAGGACTGGATTCAGAAAGCATCTAGCAAAGTCACAGCTCATTTTGTGTTTTAAATAGACTTTAATTTTTAGAGCAGTTTTAAGTTCACAGCAAAACTGAGTGGAGGGTGCAAAGATTTCCTGTGTACCCCACACCCCTCTCCAGCACGGTACCCCACCGTCAACGTCCCCCAGCAAAGGGGTGCGTCTGTTACAGTCCATGAACTCAGCAACACATCCCTGACACCCACAATCCGTAGTCCACATTGGGGTTCACTCTCGGTGCCGTACGCCCTGTGGGTTGTGACAGAAGCATAATGACATGAGTCCATGATGAAATCATACAAATAGTTTCCCATAAAAAAACAATCTGTTCTCTGCCTACCCCCCCCCACCCCCCAAAACCAGCGATGGACGAACTCTGTAATTTTGCTTTTTCCAAAATATCCTATAGTGGGAATCACACAGTATGGAGCCTTTCTAGTTTGGCTTTTCTCACTTAGCAGTACGTGATGCATAGGTAAGGTTTTCAAATGTAATTTAACAGTTGTAAATTTTTCGGTGGCTATGAACAGCAGTTGATGACAACAAAGAATTGACAGACATGAGCTACTCTGGGGCTGGTATAACTCATCGGACGCACCTGACGCACGCCTCCCTGCCCTTCATGCCTCTTACGTGCCCATCCCAAGAAATCCCACCTCCAGCCATTGCTTTATCCTGGCCACAGACTGACCTGTAATGGGTCAGTTCCAGTTTCTAAAACTGCTAGTGTGGTTTCTCTGTCCACGTGCCATGGTTGTTAGGTGCCCCTAGGGGCTGGGTGCTCCTGACAGAGCTCCTCATCCTTGGCTGGGAAAATCAAGACAGGATTTAAGCTGTGTTGAATTTAAGACTGAGAGCATCCTAGGATCAGTGCAGGGGGAATCATCTGGGAAAAAATGAATTTTCTATTTTTTTTAGCAGAGAAAAGCACAGAAGAGCATAACACCTGTCACTTTACCAGACCTCTTCAAGGCCTGCAGTTAGGGACAAGGGAAGAACTACACTTTAAATGCCAATTATCTGGGGAGAAAAATGTCCCTGGAGGCCTTATTTGGAGCAGCGGGAGGCTCCCCCACTTCCCTGAGCTCTCCTGTGAAGACTGGAGAGAAGTCCCACCTGGGAGCAGGGCCCCTGCCTTTCCTCACAAGAGGAGGGTTGCACAACCCGCAGTAATTAAGGCCTATCAGCCTCTGTGGGAAACACTGTCGAGTAGGATTTCCTGGCTATAGCTTTTTCTCTCCCTCTAGGGAATTTTTAATTCCATCGTCCACATATTGGTGAGTCATTTCCGATGACAATAATTAGGGTGACAAGAAGCTGAAGGATGGCTAGGACAACTGGGCATTTTTTTGGACAAAGCTCCGAGTGGGTGAGAGACAGGAATCCCAGGCTCTAGAACCTCCTTCCTGGGACTTTGGGAAGGAAGGCGCATTGGGCCCCATGAGCTTGGGTGCAAGGGTGCCCTGTTGGCCTCCTGATTTTCCGTGACCCCAGGGAATGAGAAGGGAGGATGGAACTGCCTTCTTGACGGGGGCAGCCCAGCTCCCTGGGGTTTTGCTGAGACAGCAGCAGGGGAAGAGCCGCGCTGACGCGATGTGAGGCTGAACGGGCCGACCCAGGCGAGCAGCAGCCCCTCCGCATGCCCGTTATGAGGCACCAAAGGAACGCGGAGCTGCCAGACGTCCCCTTAGAGCACTGGGAGATTGTTGCTCAATTTAATTTATGCAAAGATGCCAAGTTTTTAGAAGCGTTAGATCAGTGTGGTCTTATCTAGAAACTATCACAGCATTGGATGGGAACGTTTTATGGAATTCTAGAGTCAGTAACTGGGCCCAGGAGACCCAGGAAGGAACCCTGCAGAGAGCTATGCATTCCTCTGCCCCAGCAAGCACGGCTTCTGGGAGAAGAAGCTGAACACTTCAGAGTCCCCTCCCAGTTGCCCCTGGTACCTTTCTCCCCTCTCTCTGAGACAGTTGGAGGTTTAAGACAAGCAGAGCTCTCTTAGATGTCCTGGGGCCGTGGGCCTGGAACAGCGGCAGGCCTGGACCGGTGGCCCCTCAGTGCACTGGACTGGGCTGGAGGCCAGGGGCAGAGGGGGGCCGTGGATCCACGCACATGTCGGGGCCTCCGCAGGGAAAGCTGCAAGGCTGCGCTCCCCTCGGACAGCAAGGTGCTGTCAGGGTCCTGGACTTCGCTCCCAGAGAGGCTGGGCCTGGAGAGCAGAAGCTTCAGGCTCAGTAAGGCCTGGGTGGTGTTCTGCTGGCTGGAGGACTCGTGGAGCCCGCATGCTAGGGGCCCAGACCCAGACAAAACCTCTCGGTGGGAGAAGAGCATCAAAGAGCTTGAAGCACTTTTTAGAAGTCAGACTCCCTGTGATATAATTTACAGGAAACAATACAAATTCCCCCTTTTTGGTGTACGGTTGTATACGGTTTAATAAACGCACGGCCGCAATCACAACCATGATGGAGACAGGCCATCTCGGTCACCCCCAAAGTCCCTTGTTCTGCCCCTCTACTCCCGAGGGGTTGTATTCTCAGGGTGTATTTTTTCTGTTCTTTTATTTTTCATCTCTTTGTGTCTTCGCCTTTAAAGTGAGATCCTTTTAAACACCACACAGTTTGGTTTTGCTTCTCATCCAATAGCCCATCTTTTGTTGGTATGTATACTGTTTACATCATACATGACTTGAAAAACGAGGTTAAAATCTATCATTTTGCCAATTGTTTTCTATTTGATCCCTCTCCCGTTTTCTCCTTTTCCATTCCTTCTGCCTGCCTGCTTCAGGATTAATTAGGTATTCTTATATTTACATTCTTTTCCCCTCTCTTGCCTTATTTTAGATCCCTTTTCCGGACTCATTTAGTGATTGCTCTGGGGTTTACAATATACACCCTCAATGAATCACAGTTGATCTTGACGTTTATCCCATGTACAGTGGACAAGCCTGGCAAGTGCCTTTGGGGCCCCCTCCCCATCTCTCAGGCTGTCAGGACCCCTCATTTCACTCGTACCCACACTGCAAGTCCCGATGGAATGCTACCTTGGTTTCTTTCAACAGTCAACCATATTTGAGAGTGAGTCAAAAATAAGAAATATATTCTACCTCCTGTCATCTTAACCATTTCTGAAAATCACCCATTTCCCTGCATAGATCATCAGCCTTGGTGTCTGTCTGCTAGCACAAGCCTCCAGCATTTTTCACAGCACAGGTGTGTAGGGAGTGAATTCTCTCTGTCTTTGTCTTCCTGATAATGTCTTTATGATGCTTTCCCAGGATAAGAACCCTGGGACCATAGATTTTCACATCAGTACTTGAAACATATCACTGTACTGCTCCTTGCTCACTTGGTTTCTGATGAGAAGGCCCTTGTAATTCCCTCCTTTGTGTCTCTGCAGTATTGAATTTGTGTGGTGTCCACAGCCTCCAAACATTCTGTCCTCCCCTGCCGGCCCCCACTGAGCCTCTAGCACTTCATTAGGAATTCGAGCTGAGTTTTCCATACCCGGTGTACAGTGTCCCCCTGTCTTCTCTCTGCTCCATCCCAGGTGAGCCGGCACTCCCACACTCTCTCCTCCAGGAGGCCCGTCTTTTCTCAATATTCCAGACTATATGGTGGCCCCATTGACCTCAGCTTTCCTGTGGGCTCAAGAGAAGTTCAGATTTTATGGTTAGTTCAACTTCCTCTTGTTCTTGGATGTGACATTCTTCCCAGCATTCTACATCCTAGGCATTGTGATCCCCTGGCCTTTTTAAAGTTTATTTAATCTACAAAACGTGGAGTGGGGAAATGGACTGTTCGCTTGGCAACCCGCGGAGGCAGGGGACTGAGGAATATCGCAGCCGGAGTCCAGAGTGGATGGGAAAAGAGCATGACTTGAAGTGTACACTTGAGGGGTTTGGGGGAATTTTATGCTTTTTTCACTTTTGCCCAAGGAAATGGGCTTTTGAAGAAGAGAATAGTGGGAGGCTTAGTCATCTTTAACAGGACTGTGCTCTGTCCCGATATGCTCTGTGCCCAGAGACTATTGTCTTTATTTCTTTACCTGGAGTCCAAGGATCCGTTTGGCTTCTGTGTCTTATTTTTGAGACAAGCCCCTAGAGAACCAAGACCTTCTTCTGCAGAAAGTTGGATGTCACAGACCATGGGCTGGTCCCCTCCTTCGAGGCCACAGAGGTCCCTGTCCTCCAACAGCTAGCCACGTCACATCGCTGCCTTTTTCAAAACACTTTGAATTTCCCATGGCCTGTCGTGTATGTCACCAACCTGTGTTTGGTGTAGAGGCAGTGCCCTAGGCGACCTACCCATGTCCTCAGCCCAGCTGCCCCCATGTGCCCCATGTCTAGCCGTGTGCACTGTGTTCTCACGGTACACCAGGCCTTGCTCCCTCCATCTTCCCAATGGAGAAGGCTTGTCCCTCTTCAGACATCTGCACTTTCTTCCAGACCTAGTCCACGTGTCTCCTGACCACAGCCTTCCGTGCTTTCCTTGGGCAGAGTTGCCTGCTCTGTTCTGGGCGTCCCCTGCTTCAGAGAGCCATGTGCTTGTTTCAGTTGCATGAGTATCTCCCCAAGATCGTGACTTCTGGAAGGCAGGCCATTTGGCAAGCATATAGCTGGTCAATAACAGAAAGACAAATTGGTGGTTCCTGTAACAGACAAAGAGCAATTTAGCCTCCAGATGAATGAACAATCCATATGGGAGGGGAGGCTTCCCTCCCCTCATATGAAGGATTAGTGGACTTGAAACATAGTGGTACCTGCTGGGAGAGGGGGTCTCTCAGTGAAACCTTGCCTGATTCTCAAACCATGAGTAACTGAGAAACAAACCAGAGAAAACTCTCATTAGCTATTTATCTGGGGATTCCTGGGAAAGCCTCACCCGTGGGATGAGGTGATCCAGTCCACTTTTCCGCCGATGCCTTAAAGAATTCTCCGGCAGAAAATGAGAAATAGCCCCAGTTCTTTTTCTTTGTAATGCCACTATTAGCTTCCAGAAACATTCATCACACTTCCCTGTTCTCAATGCTGTAATGGCCTGTGAATCAGGAGTGGCAGCTAAGAGTTTCTTTCTCATTTCTCCTCCCTACTGGGCCTCCTACTGTTTGTTTTGCCATCTTCTGTGACTGCCTTGGAACAGTACCTACTGCGCCCCCACAGAATGTGCAGACAGAAGCTGTGAATTCCACAACCATCCAGTTCCTCTGGAACCCTCCACCTCAGCAGTTCATCAACGGCATCAACCAGGGATACAAGGTACACAGTTCAGAGCCCTAGGTGGCTGTCCTGGTCTATTATGATCTTGGGACCAATGGGAAGGCTGCCCACCCCTCATTTCATGGGTTACCCCAGTGCATCAAGTTACCGAGTGTGCTAGCTTTGGTGGTGGGGGTGGGCGCTACCATTTATATAAGGTCTTATCTGCTCTACGGATTCAGAAACTCAAATTATTAGTTTTCAAGTGGGTGGTTCATACATAACAAATTTCTTTTGAGAAAAGCCAACCATTTTAAAATTAGCAGTGAAAAACCTGTCTGGGTTGATTGGAATCAGCATTACAAACCACATCTTCCTGGAGAAGAGTCCTCTCCCAAGAGCACCAACTTAGAGCAAAGGGCGCTAGATGCAAGGGAATGAGACTTCTAGCAGTGAGGATATTTACTCCCTCCCCATCTCAACTTCAGGGAGAGTTCTGTTCACAGAACCAAGACCACTGAATTCAGGGCACCTACCTTGCCTGAATTAGAGACACAGATTCCCTCTGTCCAACCTCCCTCTGTCCTTAGTGACCAGAATCTGTTACCTTCATAGATGTATTTGGATGCAATTTCCAAAAGTGTAGTCCATCCTGCCTTCTAGATCAGCTTCTGAATGGACTTGGGATCCCATTCTGATTTTACCTATAGCATAGTCACTAGTGGTCTGCAATAGCAGGTAAACTCAGGGAAGATCTTTGTGGAGAAAGGACTTCATGTATTCTGCTTGAATTCTTGGTAATTTCAGATTCAAAGAATATTATTTCCTTAGACACATGGTTCGCTTTTTTTTTTCCCATTTGGATTCAACTTACAGAAACACTTTTTTGTTTTCACTAGAAAGTCATATGTAGCTAGAAATTTGCCCTGCCTTTTCTTTTCCTTTTCGATTCCCCAGAGGAATCTAAACTCAGAAGCTTTGTCTGAAAGAAAATCATATTGATCAACCAAGATGATTTTGCCTCCTTGACTTTCCTGTCAAATCTTATTGGCAAGACCAGAGCATTTATTCGATGGCTCGGTATCGGTTTGATCTATATAAATACGCTTTGTATCCCACAGTATGTCAACCTTCAAACCTAATTAACCCTGGAAATGTTTGGTGTCAAAGGAATTAAAAGTCACACTCGTACATTATGTTGCCCAAACGTTCAAACAACTTCCCTTGGAATGTGTATGTGTACTGTATTTCTTTAAAATTGGAATCTACCTCCTAAAATTCTTTTTAGAAAACTAGTGTGACAGAAATTGTAAATAATTAAGATTCATCCCCATTGAATCAGGGGCTTCTCTTTGAGGCAGAGTAGATGCCTACCTGGAAAAAAAAAACCTGTGTTCATGCTGCATTGATATTTGTGTTTTTGTATCTTTATACTGATTCAGTCGAATAAAGATGGTGGTGTCTTTATTGCCGAGTGTTAAAAAACATTACACTCTGAAACATCTTTAAGTGAAGAGGAAGTGAAGGTTTGAGGAGTGTGTATTATTCCAACATGGGTTAAAGTAGATATTTTATTTTTATATACACGAATAAAATATATATAAATATACATATCTGTGTTCAGCTATCTGTGAGATACTTTTCAACACCGTATTTTTAAGCGGCATTATAAAACCTAGGATTTATGGAGTTTCTTAGTCGTGATTTTGCTTTCTTTGAAGATACATTAATTACAAACTAAAAATCCTGATAGAGACTCGTGAGTGAAGATGTGCAGTTAAAAAACATCTCTTTCTCCACCTGTCCCATCGCAGCTCCTTGCATGGCCAGCTGAGGTCCCTGAGGCCACCACTGTGGTCACCATTGCGCCAGATTTCCACGGAGTCCACCACGGGTATATAACGAACCTGAAGAAGTTCACTGCGTACTTCACCTCAGTTCTGTGTTTTACCACTCCGGGGGACGGGCCTCCAAGCACGCCTCAGCTCATCTGGACTCACGAAGACAGTGAGTACTCCTCCGCCATGTGTCTTTTCAACAGTCAAAAGTCAGGTGGCAGGGAGGTCCAGACCACTGCCCTGTCCTGCGCTGGGCAGGGGCTGAGGGGGGTCATCAGGAACCTCCATGTCCTCCGAGAGTTTGCAGTCTGTGCACCCTAGGGAGATCAGTCAGTGGGAAGTATTGGTAATGAGCAGCGGAAGGTGGTCCCTGGAATTGGAAGCCAAAGGCTAGCAGAAAGAGCTCAGAGGGCCAGAGAAACAGTCTGGCCTGAGCCATGTGGTCCACCTGTGGTCTTGATGGACTTGTCCTCCCCTAGATTTCAACTTTCAGTCCCCTTAACACCTTCTTCTTTTTTGTTGTTGTTCCAGTATTTTTTTTAATTTAAATTCAATTAACATATAATGTGTTATTGGTTTCAGAGGTAGAGGTCAGTGATTCATCAGTCTTCTATTACACCCAGTGCTCATCATGTCACATGCCCTCCTTAATGGCCATCCCCCAGTTACCCCGTCCCCCACCCATCTCCCCTCCAGCAACCCTCAGTTTGTTTCCTATGATCAAGAGACTCCTATGGTTTGTCTCCCTCTCTGATTTCATCTTGTTTTATTTTTTTCTTCTCTTCACCCATGATCCTCTGTTTTGTTTCTTAAATTCCACATATGAGTGAGGTCACATGATAATTGTCTTGCTCTGATTGACTTAGTTAGCTTAGCATAATACCCTCTAGTTACATCCATGTCATTGAAAATGGCAAGATTTCAGTTTTTTGATGGCTGAGTAGTTGTTCATTGTGTGTGTGTTTGTGTGTATGTGTGTACACATCACATCTTTATCCATTCATTTGTTGATGGACATCTGGACTCTTTCCATAGTTTGGCTATTGTAGATATTGCTGCTGTGAACACTGGGGGGCATGTGCCCCTTCGGATCACTACATTTGTATCTTTGGGATAAATCCCTAGTGGTGCAATTGCTGAGTCATAGGGAAGCTATATTTTCAACTTTTTGAGAAATCAGTCTGTTCAAGTTGTGGAAAAGTTCAGATGTGTATGTTCAACATTCCTTTATTCCTGCCAGGTCTCTGTGCATAGGTCTTCTGCCAATCCAGTGTTTCTACTCTTGTAAGTTACAGACCTCTTGTCATGAGCTGCTTTCAGGATTTTCTCTTTGTCTCTGAGATTTGTAAGCCTTGCTACTATATGTCAAGGTGTTGACCTATTTTTATTGATTTTGAGGGGGGTTCTCTGTACCTCCTGGACTTGAATACCTGTTTCCTTCCCCAGATTAAGAAAGTTCTCTGCTATAATTTGCTCTAATATATCATCTGCCCGCCCTTTTCCTTTTCTTCTGGTATCTCAATTATTCTAATATTGCTTCATTTTATGGTATCACACTTATCTCTCGAATTCTCCCCTCATGATCCAGTAGTTGTGTATCTCTCTTTTTCCTCAACTTCTTTATTCTCCATCATTTGGTCTTCTGTATCACTAATTCTCTCTTCTGCCTCATTTATTCTAGCAATTAGAGCCTCCATTTTTTATTGCACCTCATTAATAGCCTTTTGATTTTTACTTGACTAGATTTTAGTTCTTTCATTTCTCCAAAAAGGGATTCTCTAGTGTCTTCTATGCTTTTTTCCAGCCTAGCTAGTGTCTTTGTAATCATTATTCTGAACTCTAGTTCTGACATCTTACTTAAGTCCATACTGATTAGGTCCTTGGCTGTCAGTTCTGCCTCTTGTTCTCTCTTTTGAGGTAAGTTTTTCCATCTTGTCATTCTGTCCAGAGAAGAATCGATTAACAAGAGAAAAAAATACTAAAATGGCAATAATGACACTATACAAATCAGAAGAGACCCAAAACCGAAAAAGAGAGAGAGAGAGAGAGAGAGAAAGTGATTAGACAGGTGAACAGAACAGAGCAATACACTGAATCCTATGTGTATTTTGGTGTATTTGTTAGAAAACTAGATCCCAAAATTGTAAGGAAAGAAAAACTTATATATATACAAAAATAAAATTAAATACAATGAAAGGGTAGAATGTAAGTGTAAAAATGAAAGTTAAAAAAGATTTTAAAAGAACAGTTGGTAAAATAAGAAATTGGTTGAAAAAGGAAAGAGAAAAAATAAAATTGTTTTATTAAAGAATTAAAGATTAAAGAATCGTGGGGAAAAAACCATGAATTCTATGTACTGCTTTCCCTTAGCACTGGAGTTTTATGGTTCTCCTTGACTGGTAAACTTGGTCTTGTCTGGATGTTCTTGATGATCTCCTGGGGAGGGGCCTGTTGCATTGATTCTCAGATGTCTTTGCCCCCAGTGAATGGCATCACCCTTGCTGGGGACCAGGCTAAGTAGCTTGGCTTTGTTCTATGTGACTTTTGTTCTTTGAAGGCTTTCCACACCATTCTAGAGGATGAGAATGAAAATGGCAGCATCCCATCCTCCAGTCCCAGAGCTGAAAGCTCAGGGCCCCACTCCTCGGTGAGCCATCAGGGAAAAGCTGTCAATCCCTCCCATCTCCCTCGTCTCTGGACACACTCCGTGCTCACCTGACCTGTGACCAAACATTTCTATCTCAGGCACGTGACCATGCTTTGAGTCTGCAAAGTCTGCAGAGTCCTGTGGCGCCGACCCGCTCTGCTCCTCCCCAGGGACAGAGAGTGGTCTTGCTGTGGTCCTGCAGCTTGCTGGGTCCCTGCTTGGAGAGCAGTCACCCAACCATGCCACTTTTCCCGGTATGTGGCAATCCAGTGCTGAGAGCCCCACTCCTGGGCTCACTGATTGCAGTGGGCTTTCCTGCTCTGATACCTGGGAGCTCTGCTGCACCCCAGTCTTCCTGTGACCACAGGGATCCTGAGACCACACTGTCCCACCTAGGATTCTGCCCCACTTTGCTGCCTGAGCACCTTTCAGGCAGGGATGTCCCTCACCAGAGCAGACTTCTAAAATTCAGATTTTGTGCTCCGCACAAAATTTGTGCTTTATCACTTTCCGGAGTCGGCTGATGGACGCTCCCTGCCCCCGTAGTTTATCTTCTAATATATCACCTTGGAATCACTTCCCTGTACCTCCTACCTTGCATAAAGAGTTGCTTTTCTCTTTGTAGAACTGCAACTGTTCTTTTCTTACATCTCTGGTTGTGTTCACAGGTGTTCAGAATGATTTAATAGCTATCTAGTTGAATTCCTGGGACCAGACGAAACTAAGGTCTCTTACTCCTCCGCCATCTTGCCAGATCCCCTTACCTTCTTCTTGAAAGCCCCATCAGGCCTCCCAGCTATGCCTTCCCTAACCCTCCCTGGGGCATCTCAACCCAGCAGCCCCACTGAACACCTTCACTTGGCATTGTCCCCATCTGCTTAGTTCAGACCAGCTCCTTCTCTGTCCTTGGGCCAGCTGACACCTGTGGAAAACATTATCTAGTGAAGTTCTCTGAGAAAATGACCACAGATGTGTGCCAAGACTTGAATACAGAAAGGTTCATTGCAGTTATTTGTAATTAGAAAAAAAAAAAAGAAGGAAAAACATGGAAGTGTTCCAGACGGGTATAATTTTTAAAATTATGGAATGACAGTATGCTAAATATTTTGTCATTAAAAAGTTTTTTTTTAGAAAATGGCCATGACCTGTTAGGTGAAAAAAATAATATGCAAAACTATAGGAAATCCAAATTTTATAAAAACACACTTGTATGACACAAAAGACCTTGAAAGAAACATGTTACCAATCTGACAGTTATCTCTATGTGGTGTGATCATGCGTATTTTCTACATTCTTGTTTGGATTTTGCCACATATTCTCATTTCTACAGTGGAATGTACTCTATAAGGAGAATTGAAACTAATATATATTTAAGAAAAAGTTACCTGGGGCTGCCACTGGTCTGTCCTCCGGCTTCCTCCTGTCCCGGCCATGGGACTCTGGGTGTGACTGGCCTCCTGGGCCACCAAGAGCATCGTGGCCCAGCCTTGCCCTGCTTCCCGAGGCCTTGTCTTCACTGTACTCACAGAGGCGCCATTCACAGAGGTCAAGGCCATCCAAGATGAGTTTCCTTCCCCTCTGCTCCCATCTCAGGGTCCTTCCATTCTCACCCCAGTTCCTCTCACTCAGAGGACCAGGAGTCTGACCAGTTGTCAGCCCTCAAATACGCTTAGATCTCCCTCATCTGAAAGTGGCAACTCCATACCCACCCCAGCCCACTGAGCTCCCGGTGAGCTCACTTTTCCCAGAGAAGCTATTCCTTAGACCGCTAACCTCTCACACACCCCCGTGACCCCAGGAGCTGCTTTCGCCCCAGCCCCAGACTGTGACCTCCTTACCCAAGCATTCAGTCTTGTCAGCTGCTGCCGCTGCATCGAGGAACAAGATTGTGTGGTTTTTCTTTTCAGCCAGTCGGTGCAGCAGATTGATTTTCAAATGTTGAACCAGCCTTGCACACTTGGAGGAAGTCCCACTTGGTCCTAGTGTGTAATTATTGTTTATGTGATTGGCTTTAGTTTGCTAATACTTTGTGGGTGATTTTTTGCATCAAGGTTGATGAGAGATACTGGTCTGCAGTTTTATTTTCCTGGACTTACTGTCTATCTGGGGTAGTATCAGGGTAATGCAGCCTCCTAAAGTAAGTCTGGAAGTGTTCCCCTTCTTCTGCTTTCTTTCTTTATTTTCTTTATTTATTTTTCTTCAAGATTTATTTATTTATTTGAGACAATGCGTGAGCAGGAAGAGGGCAGAGGGAGAGGGAGAATCCTAAGCACACTCCCCACTGAGGACAGGGCCCAACACACGGCTCGATCTCACCATCCTGAGATCATGACCTGAGCTGAAACCAAGAGTCAGATGCTTAGCCAACTGAGCCACCCACGCGCCCCAGCCCCTCTTTGGCTTTTTAGGAGAGATTGTGTAAAATTGGTGTCAATCCTTCTTTAAAATGTTTGGTGGCATTTTCCAGTGAAATCCTGTGGGCCTGGGTACTTCTTTTGGGGGAGTGTTTTAATTATAACTTCAGTGTCTCCAGTGGTTATCATACCACTCCATTGTCTGCTCCATCTTGGTTGAATGTTGGCAGTCTGTGATTTTTTTCAAGTTGTGTCTGTGCCTGTGATGCTGCTGACAGTGTTCCCTTCACATCATAGCTGCAGGATATTTGAGCATCTTCCTTGTTTCATCCCTGGTATTGCTGATCTCTATTTCTATTTCTGTCATTCTTCCAAGAGATTTGTCAATTTTATTGATTTTTTTTTTGAGGAACCAGCTTCTTATTTCATTGAGTTTTCTCCATTGCTTTCTGATCTTCAGTTTCATGATTTCTGCTTCTAATATTTCCCTCCTTCTGCTTGATTTGGGTTTATTTTTTGGTCTTCCTTTTTTCATTTCTTGAGGTAGCTACTTAAACTATTGATGTGAGGCCTGTCCTCATTTCTTTCATAAACAGTTTATGCCATAAATTTTCCTCTCCACACTGCTTTAGCTGCACCCCACATGTTTTGATATATTGTGTTTCATTTTCACTCAGTCCTATGTGCTTTTATTTGCTTGAGACTTCCTGTTTGGCCCATGCATTATTTAGAAGTGTGCTATTTAGTTCCCGTGTGTTCGGAGATTTTCCTGTTGTCTTTCTGTCATGTGTTTCTCGCTTGATTCCATTATGATCAGAAATCACACTGTACAATTTCAATTCCTTTAAGTTTATTGAAGTTTGCATTATGGCCCAGCACATGCTCAGTCTTGGTGAATGTTTCATGAGTGCCTGAAAAGAATAATGTGTATTCTGCTGTGAGACCTGTTTTTCAATTAAATTGTATATACCATCCCCAACCAGAATTTAGGATTAAAGGAGAAAGTTGATCAAGTTTAGCTTTTCTACTTTTTAAAAAAATGTATGCCTATCTCATCAAGTCTTGTTCCTACTCTGATTGTATTATAATTAAATGTTGATTGATCGGTCCATCCATCCATCTGTCCAGTGCAGAAACGAGTATGCACACTTATATTCAGGTTGTCTGTGGGGATTTACAAGGCAGCCAGCTGGGTGTTGAAAGGGTTGCAAAGCTAAGTGAGCAGAGCCTCTGCCTTTGGAGCTCCTCACCTAGTCAGACATGAGGGACATGGCTGTAGCCAGTGCCACTGAGGAGGGAGGTCGAGAGAAGGGGCTGCTGCCGCCCAGTGAAGAGCAGCTGGTCGAGGAGTGTCAGGGTCAGGTAAGTCTCGTAGATGAGGTGGCAGCTGAGCTGGGTCTTAATGGATGAGTGGAGAACAGCTGAGGGCATTCCAGGTGGGAGAGACAGCATCCGTGGTGGCAAGGAGAGTTCGGGAAGGTGAGAGCATATGAGTGAGGTGTTTGGCGTGACCCTGGCCATGGCGCAGCAGGTGGGGGTTGGGGAGGGGACAAGCCCCAGAAAAAGAGTCAGAAGAGTCCCGACTACAACATTCAGGCACTTGGACAGACCCACAGAAGGTTCTCCATCAGGGGTGTGATTTGACTCAATCCATGTTTCAGAAGTTCTGTCTGGGGGTTTTGTGAGGATGCACTGGAGATCAAGGTGAAGGAAGCTCAGAAGAAGGCATGAGATGAAGAGAACCCAACCATGCTGTGGACACAGCGGCAAGGGGGATGGATCCTGGAGACACGTTACAGGGAATTTGGAGGCTCACTGATAGGTGGAAGGAATTATCCAGGATGACTCAACATGCTTTGGTTTATGTGACTGCTTGGGTGATGAGGCCACCAATCAAAGTGTAGGAAACGGGTCTTGGGTGAGGAGGCTCGGCTGATGTGGGACATGCACGCTGTGTGGTGGCTGTGGAGCGTCTGGGCCCCTGTGTCTGAAGTGGGTTTGGGCGTTCTGGCAATTTTCGACTGTGATCTTACCTTCCAAGAAAGGGTTAGGGAAAGTAACTGGATATGTGGTCTAAGCCCAGATGTAAATATCTGAAATCCGTTCTACCTCGGGGTGTCTGAACTACAAGGTCCTCAGCAGTTAAAGCCCCTACATGGATGAAGTCACTGTTGGGATCAGGTGGGCAAAGTGTGGGACAAGGGGGGTCGCGCCCAGTCATGTGGGACTGAGGTTGCAGAGGGGGTGTGTAGGGTCTCGGAGGAGGAAGGACCTGGCTTGGATGAAGGGCACTTCCTGCACTCATCTGTAGGAAGGCTCAGCCCAGCCCCTGTCTGTGTGTAGATGGGGTGCGGAGGGCGGTGCTGGGGGACAAGTGCTGCAAGCACCCCCCTTCCAGCTCTTCATTATGTGGACATTTTCCTCTGTGTCACTTACTCGAAGAAGAGGCCAGGGCAACACCTCTGCTCAAGCCGTGGCCTACTGGGTATCAGACTTCACTTCCCGGAGGATGTTTATTAAAAAGACAAAGTGGCAGAAAAGGTAATTCCTTCCAAAGAAAAGAGAGAAGACTCCTGGCTGAATTCTTTGCTCACAGACAGAAGCCCAGTTGTTGCCAGCTAAGCACACAGACAGACACGGTGGGGAGGCATTGCATTCAGCTCCATGGCCAAGAAGCAGAACCTTAAGTGTGTGTGTTTTTTTTTTTTTAAAGATTTTATTTATTTATTTCACAGTGGGAGAGAGATCACAAGGAGGCAGAGAGGCAGGC
The DNA here is from genome assembly GCA_002007465.1 of Ailurus styani. Classification (NCBI taxonomy): domain Eukaryota; kingdom Metazoa; phylum Chordata; class Mammalia; order Carnivora; family Ailuridae; genus Ailurus; species Ailurus styani. The sequence goes on along the minus strand of LNAC01000028.1, from coordinate 4,266,166 downwards.
AGAGAGAGAGAGGGGGAAGCAGGCTCCCCGCCGAGCAGGGAGCCCGATGCGGGCCTCGATCCCAGGACCCTAAGATCATGACCTGAGCCGAAAGCAGAGGCTTTAACCCACTGAGCCACCCAGGCGCCCTTAAGTGTGTTTTTGCCCACCATTAGTAGCTAAAAGGAAAAACTGGATATTTCTTTCTTGGGAATTGAGAGAACTGGAAGTGGTGTCACCTTTTTAGAATTTTTCTAATGGAGTCATCAGTTTTTGGGGAGCCGGAGGACCTGCTGATGCTGTTCAGAGCTTGGACCGTGTCATGGCAAGGTTGGGGGGCGTGGCTGGCTTGGCCCAGCCCCCCCGTGCTCTCCAGCTGAGGGCACCTCCCTTGGCTCCGTGTCCCTCGGGCCGCCTCTCCTGAAGCTCCAATGTGATCGGAACTCGGAGGTGGAGGGGGGCAGGGCGGGCAACTCAGTACAGAGGAAACAGAATATAAATTTTAAGGCTAGACGTTGTCAGCTGGTTCTAGCAGAGCTAGGGGACAGCAGATTTGGGCAAGAATCCAAGAAGCAGAAACACTGAGAATATAAAAGGAGCAAAAAGCTTTCTTCGCCTCTCTATCGATCGAAAAAAGAACAAGTCCGTTCAAAAATCCGTCAGAGTGTCTTTCTGGAAACTCAGACCTAGAGGAAGATGAGCGGGATTCTCCAGCCTTTCTATGTGACCATCTCCCCAGCTCCGAGAGTGGCCTTTGTTGGGCGTGGAGCTTTGCCATAAAACATCTTCTGGAAGTTTCACCCAGATGAGTGTGTTTGCTGAGGCTGTTTCCATCTTTTTTTTTTTTTTTAATTAGAAGTTTTGTTAGGAGGCTTTGTTCAGGTGCCAGGTGAGAAGCCGGTACTAAACCCACCGTCTGTGCGAGCCAGGCCCACAGCAGCCAGAACGGGGAATGCCCCCAACTCCGTTCTGGGGCAGGACAACCAGCACCCTTGTATTCATGCTCTCCAGTTTGAAGCTTGAAATATTGCATCATGGTCTGATTAAAAGGAATTCAGTGTAGCATGTTCAGTGCAGAGCAGGGAAGGCGTGAGGCAGGGGCAACTCAGGAGGGGCCTGGTGTCCCCGCTGGGCCTGGGGTGTGTGCCTCATTGGTCTTTGCTGAGCCGGTGGGTCCCTTGGCTCCTCTCTGTTCTCCTGTGTTCCTCCTTTGTCTCTGATTCTGCCCCTGGAGCCTGCCCTCCCTCCTCCCTGACTCGGTCAAGTGCAGTCTCTGGAGTTGGGCACAGGGAGGGGGAGGCCTGTGGGGGCAGAAGAAACCTGAGCCAGCAGCCCCACCAGCTGCAGGAAACGACCGACCAGCTGACCCACGCCCGAGCCCCTTAGCCGTGGAGCCCTTCTCTGTCCCCTTCCCTTGCCCCATCCCCGTTCTCTCCCAGGCTCCAGACCCCTGTAAAGCATGTCCTTTTCCCTCTGCCCCCCATGCCCACCCCCACAGACCTAGGAATGAAGCAGCCCTTTGAGTGGGCCCGCAGGCAGGGGCTCCACGTCCTCAATGACCGGGCCTGGCCTTCGTCGCACACTACAACTGCAAAGCAGGCGAAGGGTCTGGGCAGGACCAGTGAGCATCCATGACCTTGGACTGTTCACCTCATGTTGGGCCTCTTGGACTTTTTCTCTGCATTCTTTTCAAAGTGGCGGACAGTTCCTCTGAGAAATGATTTGAGAAAAAGACAACTAGGAACAAAGAGTAGCAGCTAACGTCCAGGGACAGGCCTCCAACCCAGCAGCTCCTCCTTAAAGCACGACACCACATCTCTGTCCCCCACATCACAGAGAACAGCTGCACACAAAGAAACTCCTGGCAAAGGAGCACATGTTACGGGAACTTTCGTGCAGTGCCCGGCCCTGTGGGGCCCCTTGGGGGAAGTGGGGGTGGGGGGGGAAGCCTGGAGTTCTGGGTCGGGTGTGCGGGCATCGCCCTGTGGCCAGCGGTGGGCGGCCCTGGCTGCACAGCAGGGACCCTGCACCAGCCGGATGCTTGCTGCAAGGCATGTCCAAGGCATGACACTGGGTGCCAGTCACCGCTTTTCAGGACCCAGCCAGCCTGCTTGTTCTCATTAGAGTAGATCAAGGAGAAGGTGAATAGGGTGTGTATAAATCTCCTGCTGCCTGTCTGGTTCTCGGCATGGCTGAGATGCTGCTGATAAAACAATTTATGTGCCCAGGACGCCTTTTACACCTTGAATTCCCTGCCCTCTTCTGGGTTTTCACTGGCATTTCCTTCAAGTCCGGACTGTGGGCCCCAGCCCGGGCTCCTGCTTGCCTTCCCTGGTTAGAACTTTCCACACACATCTGACCCAATGAGAAGGGGGCTCTCATTAACAGGTGACTTTATTTTTGATCACTAGAGCCAGAAGCTGTGGGCCCCAGCCCGGGCTCCTGCTTGCCTTCCCTGGTTAGAACTTTCCACACACATCTGACCCAATGAGAAGAGGGCTCTCGTTAACAGGTGACTTTATTTTTGATCACTAGAGCCAGGAGCTGTGGGACATCTGAGTTTCACAGAGATCCTGGACACATCGCTCAAGGTCAGCTGGCAGGAGCCTCTGGAGAAAAACGGCATCATTACAGGTTAGTGTCCTCGTCTCGGAAGAAGGAAACACAAGCTCGCCCCGACATAGGGAGACGGACGTATCTGTAAATAGCCTGCTGGCTGGGGCATGGGTGCCGGCAGCCTCTCCAGGAAGCAGGCCAGTCTACCTGGCCATTGGCTGAGGACTTAGTCTCCACAGCGGGCACATTCCCCCGGGACCCCACCTCCAGGGGGACACGGCCCTGCATGAGCTGCAGCCTCTGAGTCCTAACAAACCTCTAAAGCCTCTGATCAGGAGGAATCAGCATTTCCTTGCACATCTCCTCACACACACTGCACCCCCACACTTCTCTCAGCAATGCAGCAAGGTTTGTGCCCATGTCGTGACCCTCTGGCAGAGGAGGCCGAGGCCTGGAGAGGCCCGCCTTCAGCACACATGCCCTGGATGCCGACGGCGCGCAGACACTGTGCTGAGATGCTGCCCACCAGGAAGCGGCCAGGTCCCTCCCCGCCGGAACCGGGGCCCCACACCGAAGCCCCATAGCGGAGCCCGGGTATCCTGGCTCCAGCGCCCCTAGTCCTCTGCCCAGCGCCCCCTGGGACTCAAGGTGAGGACAGCCAGCCTGCCGGGCACCCGGACAGACTCTTCTCAGCCTGCAGGTGTCTCTCGTGAGGCTCTGACAGTTTTTTCAAACAAAAGAGCTTTAACCTGAATCTAAATCTTGGCTTGAAACAAAAAAAATTCTGGGTGGCTTCGGCCTCGGGGGGTTGGGAGCCTCACCTTACCTCCCAGAGCCTCCATTTCTTCATGGGGCAACAGGAACAAGGCACCAGGGTCACGGCCGCCAGCGGCCCCATCCATTTCACGAGCATTACTTGAAATGTCAAGCCAGCCGCTCATTTTCCCACAGCTTGGCCACTTGGTCTGGGACACGCACTGTCTGGGACTCTGCCTGCAGCACCTCCTGTCATGTCCGGGGCTTCTGCCTCCGCTCTCTGAGCCTGGACCCTGAGGCTTCAGGGGGACCCAGCTCCTCAGCGAGTCTCATCCATCCTACTTGTGAGTCCACTAGGAGCCTGGGCCACATCCCTTGTCCCTCACTCAGCCACCCACAGAAGCCTGTGGAAGCCCACTCACGCTAGCAGGTGCACCCAAGAGCCCAGCAGTGATGTCTGTCCCCTCTGCCTGGCCTCGGGGCTCAGCTCCCCCCACACCGCCCGCCCATGTCTGGACAGCAACAGTGGCAGTCCTGGGCACTCCCACACGCCAGTACCTTAGCCTCACAGGATCCTCTTCAAATAGCCACACAAAGCCCCTCCTACAACCCCCGTCTGAGACTGTGGGTGGTGCTGTCCCCGGGTCCCATGGCCAGCAGGGGACCAGGCCAGCACAGGGATGCAAGTGTGCCGGCAGTGGGGTTCGAACCATGGTCCTAACCCCAGACCTGAGAGAGCTTCCCATCTTCCTGGGGTCACAGCCTCTCACCAAGTCTCTCTGTGTACCCAGGGCCAGAGGACCCCCTAACAGATGTTTCTGAGGTCACTTGGTGCCAACAACTTATTCATATGCTAACAACTTAACAGCTGTTTGAAATGAACTGAAAGAAAAAAACATCTGTATTTCCTTCTCAAGCAGACAGGATGTGTGTTCCTGATGTTCCCAACAGGATTGGGCTCTGCCCACCTTCTTGAACGTGGGATCGGAGTGGACTCCACCACCTTAATTTCCTTCCTTTCCCACATTGGTCTTCATGCTGTACCTGCTTCTGTATCACAGAAACCACCAGAAGCTCAGCTTCGTAAATGCAGGATGTGTCCCCAGATGGGTGCATAGCACACCCTGACCCTGACCTTGGGAACAGCTCAAGCTCAAGCTCTCTGCCATCCCCCCGGGACTCTGTCATTCCCCTCCCCGCCGGGGATGTGATGGGTGCCCAGCATCACGGTGTCCCTGCGCTGTTTCTGGGGCTCCGGGCAGGGTCCCGGGTGCCCACAGGGATAGTCTGGGGATGGCGTTCTCCCCCTACACACCTCTTTCTCTCCCTTTAGTCAGGAAACCTCCTAGTGCCAACCCCTCCTGCTTCTTGTCCACAGAATATGGCCTAGTGGCCTGTGCTTGGCCAGAGCGCCCTACAGACCAGGTCCCAGAGGGCACCTCTGCTCTGAAGCCGCCTGTCCCCCAGCCTTTCACTGGAGTATGTCTATGGGTCCAGTTCTGCCCTCAGAGCTGATGCTGTGACTTACCCACAGCCAATAACAACAGGATTCCAGGACAGGGGAGATGTAACTACGGGAACTGGGTCGCAGGAGCCGGGACGCACGTTCTGCATCCAGCACAGGATGGCCAGGCTGTCCGCAGCCCAGGAGCCGAAAACAGAGGAGGATGGGCAGAGAAGGGAGCCGTGTAGTTTCACTTTGCTTTAAGCCATCCAGAGGGAGGACAAAGCAGGCCGGGCAGTGCTAGGGAAAACAAAAAAGCAAGAACACCAGAAGCACGTAGAGGGAGGCTGCCCTTGGAAGCAGAGGGTCCCCAGCAGACCCTTCAGGGACCGGTGGGTCCTGTGGCTGGAATGAGGGTCGTGCTCACCATCCGTCTCAGCAGCAGGGTGTTCCTGGCTGGCTGCTTGGCCCGTGGGCTTCACAACAGCCAAGCTGCGGCCACCTGGCGAGGGCTCCTGGGTAGACGTAGGCCCACGGAGACTGACTTCCTTCGATACACGTGTGGACCTTCGTGAACACAGCACACATCTCAGTCCTGGTGTAAAACTTCGGGGAAGCCCACGGGTGCACGTCATCCCCGAGCAGAGCCGGCACTTCCCAGCCGAGCGGTGGTTGCCAATATTCAATTTATGATCTTCTGTTCTCGCCAGCTAATAGGGCTTAATGAAGTCATTTCTTATTTTATTTAATAAATCCATGTCGTTACAAGTGGAGCCTATAGTCTACATGGAGCTTGGCCTTCTGACGGCCACCCACTGGGGTTCCCCTCCCTCCCAGCTGCCGCACACGCCCTATCTTGCTCCATCTGGCCTGTGCCGTTGCCTCTTCCACGCATACTGTGAACTGTGCTCAGGGTCCCAGGAGCTCCAGGGAGGGCGTGGAAGAAGAGGGCCTACGGGACCTGAACCCAATGGCAGTGGTTTCCTGGGCCTCACTGCTCGTCCCTCCAGCCACCTGGCCGGTGACCCCTGACCTTGACCGGGCCTTCGCTCTGCCCCCACAGGCACGTCTGCAACACCATGGATGGGGCTCCGGGAGGGGTGTGCTAGTCACACAGTCTATCCCAGGCTCCAGGCCAAGTATCTCACTTGGGAGCAGAAGAAAAGCCTGGTCTGTGGGCAAACCCAGCTTCGGAAAACCATGCACTGTCCTTCCGGAGCCTCCTTGTTAATGCAGCTGCTGTTGGAACCGCTGCGGGGTAGATGACAGAGGCCTGGCGTGGTCCTCCGCATGGGGCCCCCGGGTCCAGACACTGGGGAAAGCCCTTCCTTATCAGCCACAACACAGTTAGCGGCCCCAAGCCCCCTGCCCATTTGGGGACAGAAAGAGAGGACAGCCCCGAGCAGGGGTGTCAGCTGGCCGAGCAAGTTGCCCATTGCGCTTATTGTGAATTCCAGCATCTTCCACTCTCCCTGCGTAAACTCTGATTTATGAGGGCCAGGATGCAGACAGACAGCTTGTGATTGGATGTACTGCTCTCTTGTAGAGAATTTACTTCAGATCAACAGAAAATTATTTCTGAAGCTCCTGAGGTCGTTAGTCTCGGTTAGGCAGCATTCGGAGCAGGTAGGACACCGCCTGCCGAAGGCGCCCGGCGCTGGCTGGGGCAGCCCCTCCACCTCCTCTGGCTAACTGGAGCAGGCAACACGTTCCTGAGCTGCCACGCGCCCCCCCAAGGAGCACATACCTGCCCCCCGAGGCACGGTGCAGGAACCCGAGCACCCCTCCACCCCCCACATGCTCCCACCCCCGCCCCGCTCTGTCTGTATGCGGCAAGCCGTCTAGGCCATGCTGTCTTGCTGGGGGGATTTGCTTGTGTCATTTGGTCTCGTCTGTGTCCATGTCGCCAGCCTACCTGCAAACCTGACGTAACAGACCCCAGCAACACTGCCCTCCTGAGAATGCTAGAAGCTCCCCAGGTTGCTATGATGAGCTCATGCTGTGTTTTCGTAAATGCTGATCAACAACAGCATTTAAACAAGTAAAACTGCCTGGCAGACAAGCTTGGAACATAAAGCCCTCTCCTTCTATACGTTCAGGAAAGAGTCCGAGAATCAGACCGTTCAGTGATGTATCGGGGGTGACCCACCAAGGTCAGGGGGGTGGTCAGGTGCACTCACACACACCTGCACTTCAGAGAGAAGGCCATGCATGGACAGAGGCTCTGTGGGGAAGCCTGAAACTCGGGCCGACCTAGAAACCCCTGCCAGTTTCCAGCAAGGTCACGAACCTCTCTGCACCTTTGTGTTCTCCATTGCAAACAGGGGTAGTGACTTGGAAGTTCTGCTGTGAGGACCAAATGAACTAACATAGGTGACGTGCTTGGAACGCCCCAGGAACGTTGGGGACACTCTGGGTACTTGAAGCTCTTGATACTCGTTGCCCAGAAGGCTTGATTTTTAATTGTACCCTTAGATCCAAAATTCTGAATTAACAAAATGAAAAGAACTGATTGGTCTGGTGCACTGAGGAGGGGGGAGGCTGGATGTGGGACCCAGGGAGGGTGAGGAGGGAGAGTGTGAGGTCTGGAGGGAGCAGGGCAGTGGGCGATCAGCTAGCCTGAGCACCATGTGGGAGAGGCAAGATCTGGGGGAGCCCATGGCCCAGATGGGCTGTGCAGAGCCCAGGGGCCTGGGTAGGGACCAGAAGGTAACGGGGGAGATGCCACATGCAGGGGAGGCAGCCATGACCGGCGCCCCTCTGCTGCCCTCCCTGGATGTCCCGTCAGCACCACCCAGCCTGCGGGCCTGGTGTCCGTGCACCAGTCGCTGGGCTGTGGGACTGCAGATAGGCAATGGCTTCTGACATTCATTTTTTTTTTCAAAATATTAAAGTCCCGAGATGCTCTCTAAATTCTTGTTTACCTGCAAGCACAAGTTTCTAACTATATTTATTGCTTTCATCAGAATGAGCTTTAAGATGCCTCTTGGTGCTTCAGTATCCCTGAGTTTATTGACTGGAAAGAAGGAAGAGCAAGCGTTTTCAGCTGTTCCCCTTGCCTTTGGACCCGCGAGCACTTTCCATCACTGTCTTCCGCTTTAGGAGACACTCTGCTGGGTCTCTAACCACATAAACTCCCCTCCACAGGGGTCGATTCAGGATCTTGCTGGGCTTTTTTTCTCTGAGCCTGAAGTCACGGTGGAATCTGGGGCTGGATAAACTGTGGTCACGAGGCCCCACTGGACTGAACAGAGACCAGGGGAATATCAAATTTCGCCAGGAAAACAGGAGGTTCAGAAATTGGGGACACAGCAGAACTCAGACACTCTGGTAAAGAGGGACTTTTTAGGGAAAGCACTTCACGTGGGAGAGAGCGTCCATCAACCATTTAAGAAGGGAAAAAGTGGCAGTGTTTCCACAAATTAGTGGCAAGCCAGGAGCAGGCTCTTGATTTAGAGTAGTGTATAATGAAAATATCAGCATATAAAAATGGAAATATTGACGAAACACACCCACAGTTTCACCACAGGTGAAATCAGGCACCACAGGCTAGAGGCCATCACTCATCTTTCCTCAAGCCAGCTTGGGCGCTGGGGGGCCAGGGTCCCACTGGGTGGTGGGGGGCCAGGGACCCCGTGGACAGAGGAGGGCCTGGCCCGGAGTCTCATGTGGGCAGGGAGCGGGTTCCTGCCCGGCTTCACTACACCTGCCAGGCTCTCCTGCCGGTTCTGATCCTTGGCAACAACAGCATCATCTGGATGGCCTAGATAACCCTGTGTTCTCGCTCCCCAGCCTACCAGGTTTCCTGGGAGGTGTATGGTCGGAACGGCTCCCGGCTCACCCACTCCCTCAGTAACACGACTCACGAGTACAAAATCAAAGGACTGTCGTCGCTCACCACCTACACCATCGACGTGGCCGCTGTCACTGCTGCGGGGGCTGGCCTGGCCACCTCGTCCACCATTTCTTCTGGAGTGCCCCCAGGTCAGTATAACCCTGTGGCCGTGTCTCTAAGGGCATGGCGCTCGGAGATTGCCAGCGCTCTGGGTGGATGGCAGCCCTGTGCACGGGCCTGGGGTCCTTCCAAAGAGGAACGTCCGCTTCCTGCAGGGGCAGTGGGGTGGCAAGTGGACTCAATGTAGGCCTTGTCCTCCAGCAGCTGTGGTTGGGGTGTGGACTGGAGGGAGTGTGCCCCAGGGAGTGAGCTGACCCCGAGGTCCTGTCCTCCAGGGAGACCATTGGTCAGGGTCCACACACAGGGAGATGCAGGCTTCCTCCGGAGTGAGCAAGAGGCATGGGTGTTAAAACCAAGAATAGGAAACATAAAGCTTTATTCACTCAGTGAAACAATGGCGATTTGGTTTGCCGTAAGAAAAGGGAGTAGGAGGAGGTGGGAGGGACGGGAAGGTCTTCCAGACGGAGGCAGGCACGTCCCCGCGGGCTGGGGAGGGTGTTCGGCTGGTACCAGCGGTGCGGCCCATCGCTCTGCGGTGTGGGTGCCGGTGATCCCTGCTGTCCTGTCCTTTAGGAAATTCAGATTACCTTCCTCAACGTGCAGCACACTCATTTCAGCCTCGAAGCCCTGCACTCGACTCTTTTCTCTCAAATTTTAAGTTTGTGTTTAAAATGAAAGTGTTTTTCCTGGGAATTCACAGATGCAAGGGAATATGAGGAAGTATTTTGGGGCCCTTGGTTCAGTTCTGCAATTAAAGCAGCGGGCCTCTTGCTCTTTGAAAGATGTCAGTTTGCCTCATGCGGGTCAGTCTTTAAGGACCAGGCGCTGAAGTTCTCTCTGAAATCAGCACTCCCTCTTGGAACGCCCTCCGCCTCCAGACCCGCGTTCAGAGCCCAGCTGCTCTCTTGGACAGGATGCAAGGCACATAGACGCATACAGTAAAGCAGGAACCCATGTGGGAACCAGTGTGTCCTCCTCCCAGGGACCGTGTCTGGAGAGAGCCCGGCCGGCGGGCCATCTTCCAAGTTGAGGGGGGGAGGGCGAGGAGGAGGCGCTGCACTTCCTGCCCCCCTGAGCAGGGCGACCTCAGCGGACACTTTCTAGAGGCCAGTAGCCACCTGCCTGGCCACTGGGGAGCAGCAGTCACCACTCCCTCCCTCTGAGGCAGCAGGGGGGCGTCATCTCCCACAGCAGCAGCCCTGGGGCTCCTCCTAAAGCAGCCTGCAGGGCCCCGGCTATGGGGCAAGACAGGAGGATTTGCCTGCAGAGCAGGTGCTCAGAGGTGCAGACATTGCTCACTGGGTACCACGCTTTGAGGCAGTTTGGTGTTTTTTAAAGGCGTTGACAAGATAAGTTTACTGTTTTGAAGAAAAGTCTTTGGCTCACGGGAAGATCTGTTTATTCTACGTTAACAGTTCATTCCCACAGCACACGTTTAAAACCTCATTAACACTCTAGGGGCGCTGGGGTGGCTCAGTGGATTGGGCGTCCGACTCTTGATTCCGGCTGGTGAGATCGAGGCCTGCATCAGGCTCCGGGTTGAGCATGGAGCCTGCTTTGGATTCTCTGTGTCCCTCTCCCTCTGCCATGAACTTCTCTCTCGAAAACAATACTGCTGACGTTCTAATAACCAGCGATGGTGGTGTGATGCTGGATTTTTTAGAACGGTGTCCCGGAGGCTGACAGTAACGCGGAGGGCACTGCCATGTGTGAGCGGCTTTCCCCAGGATGGTGGGGGCCCTGGCCAGCTGCGGTGGCGGGGAGCAGGCGGGTGGACCTCCGGGGGCACCACAGTGCCAGAACTTGAGGGCAGAGGGCCCCGCCGTGCTGAGTACACCCTGATGAGCGCGAGTGAAGGAAGCAGTGGAGAGGCTGCTGCTTCCCCGAGAGCTCAGGTCACCCGTAGCCGGGGATGGACCCCGGGCATCCCCACACAATGCCTGTGTCTTTCAAGGACCGTGTTCCGCCAGCTGCCTGGAAGTTCACATCCATTCATATCTGGAGCACCATGGAGAGAATCTAGTGAGCAGAGACATACAAAGACAAGAGTCACTTGTCCTTCGATTTCAACATTTTCTGCTTCAGATTCATTACACGAGATGCGGAAAGGCCCCTTGAGGTCCTAGAGACCCTGCCTATGCACCAGTGCCCAATGGATCACTGAAGCGGTTTGATCGTCCCTGTGCAAGTCTGGGTTTCCAGTCCCTCAGGACCAGGGGCTGGACCAGGAGGTGCCCCTCAGACACTGTACACACAGCACACCACCCCTGGTCCCTGCACAGCATCCCTCTCTCCTTCCTTCCATCCCACTGTCTTTCCCCAGAGTAGCTTATGTTGCCCAGTAAGACAGGAGCCCACATTTCAGACTTGCAACATCTCACTTCCGAGTGGGACAGGCTCTTTGCGGTGGGGGGGGAGCCTGCCCAAAGGTCTCTATTTGGTGAGTACGCTGCAGCCCCAGGTAACCTCTCAGGATGGGAGCCCATCAGAAACCCCCTCACCCCCACTTAGTTGCCGGAGCAACTGAGCTCAGGCAGGGTGGGGAGAGCTCTGCACTTAAACCTGAATGTGGTTGTCTTAGAAACCACACCCGGGACCTAGGGCTCAAGACCCGCACAGCTGGCAGCACTATGCAGCACCTGCTGTCTCCCGCCCACCCCACTCTGCTTGTCCGGCATCATGGTCATCACCAAGGGGAGGGTGGACGTTTGGTTGTGTTCTCTTTGGAACCTAGAAGAATCACATCCATTCATCCTTTCTTCCTTCAATGAGTATCTATTACCTGCTGTGCACGGAGGCGAGTAAGTCCTGACCTTCAGAGCAGATCATCCAGAGTCCACATGAATATGTGTCCTTGTCCCACTTCCGAGGCGTGGGGTCTGGTGCGTGGCCCCCAGAATGTGAGGATCGTGTGGTGGTCATGTCCCCGGGGAAGCAGCGTTTCTCACGTGGTTTTCGAAAACAAATCCAGGCATTTTGAAACCATTTACTGGCTGACATGTTTGGTGCATTTCCTAAACTGTTGAAACTTCATCTCCACGTCTTGTCTCTCCCTTGTCTCTAGAGCTCCCTGGCGCCCCATCCAATCTGGTCATTTCCAACATCAGCCCCCGCTCAGCCACACTTCAGTTCCGCCCAGGCTACGATGGGAAGACCTCCATCTCCAGGTGGATTGTCGAGGGTCAGGTACGCTCTCGCGGGAGGGCCTACAGGGTTTCCAGAGTCCTTCGAGGCCCTGTACCTGGGAGTCAGGGGACTGATGCAACCACAGAATGGCTGGTCAGGGGCACAGTGCCTCCCGGGATGGTGTTTTGGAGGACGAGAGCCAGAGACTGGAGATGATGGGCTGCCAGGGGCAGGATGCAGAAAGGTAAGAGAGACAGGACGTCAGGCTGGGGTCTGAATGGGCCGTAGAAGGAGCGATAAGAGGGCTTCAATTCGAGCTTCGGCTCCAGCCAGGTACCCAAACTGGATAGCATAGTTGATTTATTTCTCTTGAATTCCATAAAATAATAAGCTACGACATCTGCAAATAAGATTATTTTTTGGTACAATTTGTCTGTCGCCTGAGGGAATGTGTCCTCAAAGTGCAGAGAGTGGGTTGGTTCCCAAGCACTGTTCCAGGCCGTACACCAATAGAAGGAATTTCCTTCTTGGGAGAAAGGAACACACATCACAGTCGAGGACCAGCAGAGAGGCCCGAGGGCTGGAACCAGCGTGGGGAAGAGTGGGAGGCACTGGGCTCAAGGAGTCCCCGCCGGGCACAGATCCCACCGGGTTCTGGACACAAGGTTCCCCGGGACTGGGGGCTCCACACAAGCCTCAGTTCGAGTTCCAACAAGAGCAGGGGATAAAAAGCTGAAGGGACAAACTGTGGAAGTAGAAAATGTCACAATAGTTCTTGTCTCCAGTAAAATCCCAGGGACTTTTGTCACTGTGCTTGTATTCTGTTGCAAGACAACTCACTCTCGGAAACTGGCCGTAACTCAGGAAACCAAGTCCACATACATCCACAAAGCTTTCATTAAGCAACAATTTCTGAAAACAGATGTAGGAATCTGAAAGTGCGAACCGGCTGGTTGGGGCTCATCAATAGAAGGGACTGGAACAACTGTTTCCTTAGGAAAAAATCAACAGCACGTCCCTACCTCACACCAAGTTGAAAACAGAGGTGAATGAAAACCAGTGAGTGAAAACCAAAATGAGAAAAGCGAGTTTTAAAACACATAGAGGAAAATACAGGAGAAAATCACTTTATCTCCTGAAAACCAATTCTAGCTCATCTGATTAGGTAGTTTAACTTTTTTATGCATACGTCGTTACACATATGTGTGATTTTATGTTTCTGTACACATCTCTGCATTATTGCCCCCCAGCTTCATTGAGAAATAATCGACATACACATATCACTGTCTAAGTTTAAGGTGTACGGCATGATGGTTTGATTTGGCTTCAGGGTTTTAAAGCACATCTCAGACTGCACGTCCTTTCACCACGAAATTTTCAGGGTGTGTCTCTGACTATATGTGCGCATAACAATGCGGGCAAATTTCACAGACATAATGTTGAGCAAAGAAAGCCAGACTCAGGTTTTTTAGTAGACACTGTTTGATTCCATTTTTATAAAGTTCCAAAATAAGAAAAAGTACTGTTTGGTGTTGGGGTCCTATCTTGGAGAAGGTGACTGGAGGTCCCAGCACACTGGGAATGTGGCTTCTCGGTCTGGAGGTGGTGACGTCCTTGTGCGCACCTTGTGGTTGGGGTACTTGTCTGGATGTCTGTATTTCCTTCCATAAAAACTTTACATTAAAGTATGGATACTTAGAAGATTATAATGCCATTATGTCACCTGTTATGATTAATTAAAAATTCTTTAATATCAGGGGTGCCTGGGTGGCGCAGTCAGTTACGTGTTTGTCTTCGGCTCAGGTCATGCTCTCAGGGTCTTGGGATCGAGTCCCGCATCGGGCTTCCTGCTCAGTGGTGCACAGTAAGAGACGAACAACAATAACCAATAACAAAATAGAACAGTTATAACAGCACGCCATAGTAAAACTATGTAACTGGTCTCTCTCCCAAAACATCTTTGACCGGTACCCACCTTCTGCTTCTTGTGATGACGTGAGATGCTGAAACGCCGGGGATGCAAGGTGAGGGAGGGAATGATGTAGGCCTGTGACACAGCATCAGGAAGGGGTCCCCTGCCTCTGGACCAGGGGTGAGTGCGGGTTGAACCCCAGAACGCAGGCCTCAAGTCAGGGCTGACTGTGTGTACTCTGTCCACTTTGGTGCAGTTCCCACGGCGCCATGCGTCCCACACTGCAGCACGCCAGGGCACGGGGTAGCTGCTTGTCCCACTCTCAGGGACGCTGAGATCCCCGTGGCTGCGTGTCCCCCCATCAGCCCTGCAGCTAGTGTTCTCGGCCATAGTCTTTCCAGAGTTAAGTATTTTCTTAAGGTTTTCAAAATGGCCATTTTCTATCATCTGAAAAGAAGCATGTCCCCTCATCCCTCAGGCAGGTCAGTTACCCTGAACACAGAAAGGCAGGATGAATGCCAGGTCCTTTTCCTGAATTCCCAGTCTCAGAGTAAGGGACTGGTCCCCACTGACTCCCAGTATTAAACAGATCTTCCTCCCTCCCTTCCTCCATTCTTTCCTTCCTTCCTCCTTCCTTCCTTCTTTCTCCCTCACTCCTCTCTCCCTCCCTCCTTCCCTCCATGCCTTATTCCTGCTATCTCGTCTCCTGAGTTATCATTATGAAAGTATAGTTTCTAGAAATATATTCATCGCATTTCAATCACCTGCAGTCATTAGTCTTTGTGAACCTAGTCTTGGCCCATCTTGGCCAGTGGGCAGCCCTCCGTGTTCTGGGCTTCCTGATGGGGGGATACCATTCTTTGATGATTTTGTACACAGCAGGATGTCCCAGGATCGTCCTGTGCCTTTCTGCCCCACAGCTCAAGCTCGAAGCGGGTCATTCCCTTCTGGTTTTATTTAGTGTCAGGTGGAGTTTAAAGACCAGAGTCCGGGCACTGAGGGTGAGGAAGGGGTGCTCATTGCCTCTGGCGTGTCATTCTAAACCTTTCCAAGGGACAGAGAAAGGAAGCATCATGAGTTCATGCTGATATTTCGAGTCAGACTTCAGATTACTCTAGCTTTGAATTTACAGTTGAAATACCCTTTTTCTAAAATTGTTTTTTTAGAAATACCAACATCATTCCTTATGTTCTTTCTCCTACTCTTGTACAAAGAGTTTCACAATGATAATTTCAATGGTACTCCTCACAATAAGACTGCTGAATGCAGTGTAAGTATTTGTCCTTGGGCTTATTACACTACAGATGTACAGTCAAAATATGGAGTTCTAAATTATTTTCTCTGTGTGGTTAGATCACCAACTTCATACAAACTAGGTCCATTCATTTCAGGGTTGGGTTTTGTTTTGTTCTTTTGCTTCCATTTTTTGATGACTGCTTTCTTGAAAAATCATTTTGCTTTAAAAAATTATTAAAATATTTGAAATTAATTTTCCAACATGTAACTCATTCGCGTGAGCTCAAAGTCAAAACCATAGAAAAGGTCTATTCAGAGATGTTCACATTCCTCTTTCCTCCTCTACCCTGTGGCCTCTGTCCCCCAAAAGCCCCATGTTGGATTTTCGGTTTACCCTTCCCTGTTTTGGGCAACATAAGCAAATACACACCTTTGTGTTCCCTGCTTCTTGCTCTCTTGGCCTGATGGCATGTCCCAAAGACCCTGCGCATCCCACAGGCAAATATTCCTCCTCCCTTCCCACAGACACGGTCCTCCCTGTGCCCACATGCCAGGCCTCCCCCTGCGGTGCATACCCCTTGTGACCTGCTGTCATGAAGGACCAAACACTTAGTGACTCAAACAGCACTCGTGCACTAACTCACACTTCTGTAGGTCACACGGCTAACACGGGTTTCCTGGGCTAACCTCGGGGTGCGGGAGGACTCCATCCCTGTGGAGGCTCTAGAGGAGGATCGCTGGCCTTGCTCGTTCCCTGTTGTCAGAATTCACCCTCATGGTTCTAGAACCCAGCTGCCTGTCACCAACCCCAACATCCATGTCCGCCATGTTCCTTGGCCCGTGACCCCGCCTCCTGCACCCCCTCAGCCGCCAGTAACGGGCCCAGTCCTTCTCAGGCTTCGACGACTCCTCCCCCTATCTGTGACCACCCTCGTGCCTCCCTCAGCCACGTAATGACTTGGGTGAACAGGCCAGACCCACCCAAATAAAACAGGATAATCTCCCTATTTCAAAGCACTTAACCATGATCATATCTACAAAGTCAGGTAATATACTCACAGGTCCAGGGAATGACGGTGTGGAGTTTCTGGGTAGGGGCATTATTCTGCCCTAAAGGTTGTCTTAGGCCTTTTGCATAATCATCTTGAATCTTTGGGATGGATTCCTGGGAGTAGTGGGATCACTAGATCAGACAGTGAATGCTATGTAAACTCTCTAGACATTACCAAATCCCCCTGCTGTAGGTGGTAACATATTGTACTCCCATCAGCAGTAGATATGAATTTTTGCTATGCCCCCCAAAAAATAGGAGTCTGATTTATCATTTCTTGCATGCTTTTGGGTTGTCAGTCACAGAAAGACTTTCTCTGCCCTCAGGTTATGAAGGAATTCACCTGACTTTCTACCACCGATGTTAAAGTTGCTTTTTTGCATTTAGCTCCCCAACCACTTGGAATTTGTTCTTATATGTGGAGTGAGGTATGAATCCATTTCTGTAATTTTGCAAATAGCTATGTGATTATCCCAAAGCCAGTTAATAAAAAGTCCCTTTTTTTTTCCTCTTCCTGATTTATAATATTAAATTCCTATATGCACTTGGGTTTATTTCTAAACTTTTTATTCTGTTCTATTAGTCCGGCTACTCATGCACAAATGCCACATTGTTTAATTATAGAGGCTTTAAAATGTGTTTTTCATATCTGGTAAGGTCTTCCTGACCCTCGGCACCACACACACATGCACCCCCCAGCCTTGCCGTGTTTAGGGTTTTTCTGGCTGCTCTTTTTGATGTTGCAGGATGGTGAGTCTTCTATCCAGGAACATGACACACATACACTTTCCATTTGCCTAAATCTACTCTTGTCAGCCGTTTTCTTCTTGGCAAAGCCCTGGGCTATCTATTCTTATCCTTACTTCATTCTGAAAAATGCAGGAAAAGTCAGGGACCATCACCATGCCTCAAAAACTGTGGTAGAAGGACTGTGGGCCTTGCCTCAAGCAGACCTGTGCCCCCTTTTCCTTGCGCCCCCCCCCACTTTCCCTGTTCTGCAATCCTGGACGTATTTCTTAAGTTCTTGGTGAGCCTTAATCTCCTCATCTGTGAAATGGGGTCAGTAGTACTATTTGCAAGATCGCCATGAAGATTAATTAATGTGTGTATATAATTTTAATTAGATTTTCTGATATTCTGCTGGCATATAGGGTCACAATTGATTTTTTCATATTTTTCTCCTTTTAATGACTAGCACTGAGCTGCCTCTCAGCCTTGTGGGATGGGGTCGTAGCCAGAAAACTCTTGAGAATTCTCTTCTTACTTTATTAATTCTACCCTGGTTTTCTACAAAGAAGTCCTATCATCCATTAAATATGACAGCTTTGTTTCTTCTTTTGAAATCTTCTGTTTCTCTTTTTTTGCTTCTTTTAGTGTATTTATTCTGTAATCTTGATGGAAGGGCGAGCTCCTCCCATAGTGTATTGAACAGGAAGAGTGATAGAACAATGGTTGTTTTATTATTAACTTTAAAGAAATTCTGTTAGGGTTTTATCATCAATTATGACATTTACAACATTTATGGTGTGTTTTTTGCTTTTATACCTAGCCTATGTCAGATTAAGACAACTCTTTTCTAATCCTGGTTGCTAGGAGTTGTGTTTTGTTTAAGATTTTAAAAAATCATTGATGTTTATTTTTATCAAAGTATTACTTTGCGTCTGTTGAGTTTTTCATGGTTTTCCTTCCATCTGTTGGTAACATGATGTGTGTTGATAATCTAGTGTCCAACCATTGCCATGTTCCTGGCATAAACACAGCTTGATCATGATGACTCTTTGGTGTAGTTTGGAGCTGAGATTGCTGTATTCATGTTTATAGGTGAACTTGGACTTTTCTGGTTGTTGGTTTGGCTTTTAAGATCAGTAATTTATTTTCTCACCAGTTTTCACAAGCAAAGATTTGATTGCCTTCCAGGCGGGGTAAGAAGTGGGGCTGCTGACACAGAACTTGGACACAGACCGGGAGCCTCAAGGGCATCTTCCCAAGGCCCTCTGGGTTTCCCAGTCCTGGCTGAGCCTTAGCGAGCAGGGCAGGGGTGGAGCACTGCCTTGTGGGTAAAAACTTCCAGGTGGTCCAGTGGATCAAAGAGCCACAGTCCCTGTTGTGCTTGTCCTGCCTTAGGGACTCTAAGCACTGGGTCTCCTAGCGGGGTATGGGGATCAGGCCTCTCCATGTCTCCTCCTGTAGGTTTAAAGGCTCCAGTTCCACAGGGGAGCACAGTCTGGGCAGGCTTCATGCCTTTCCCCAGGGCTTATGCTCTCCCGGGTCTGTGTGAGAGTGTCCCGGGTGGTGAAGGTCCTTGGTGCGGTGCCCACAGCCAGTGACGCAGACTCCCCAGTGTGCTCCCCTGGTTGCTGTGCTCACCAGGACTCAGCTTGCAACAGACAGTTAAAGGTTCTAGCTGGAGTTTGAGATTTCCCTGAAGTTCATGTTTGTCTTTCACCTCGAAAGTATTTCAAAACTACAGAAAAGTCATAAGAATACAAAGAGCTCTCTTCACTCAGAGACCCCATACAAGTTTGCTCAGTTGGCCCGACATGTTCTCGGTGGGAAAACAATCCAGCCCAATGTGACACACTGCCCCTGGTTGTCCCATCTCTCCAGTCTCCTTCAACCTGGATTACTTCCCTGGTCAGTCTTTGATTTTGTGGCCTAAATGGTTTTGAGCGTGATAGGCCATGCATTTCCTAGAAGATCCCTCAATTTGGATTTGTAAATTTCTTTATGAGTAGAGTCAGGTCATCCATTTTTGGTCAGAATGTCACAGAAGTGATGTTGGGTTCCCTCTGCATCCTGTTGGGTTGAGTAAGACTCTGATACATCCCATGACTGGTAGAGTTCATTTAGCTCATGTGATTAAAATGGCGTCTGCCAGGTTTCTCCACGGTAGAGCTGCTTTCCTCCCCTTCACAGTTAGTAAGTCTTCTGTGGGGAGGTACTTTGAGATTCTGTGAAAATCTCATCCCCCTTCCCACTCACATCCACTGAAATTTCTTGCCTGGATTAATTAGTACGATGAGGGCACCAAATAACAACCTTTCTAATTTAATCATTTCTTCTGCATTTATTGATTGGACTTTTACTGTAGGAGATGATTTTTCTCTTCTCATTTATTTATTCATTTATTTGTTGACATCAGTGTAGACGCACAGATCCCTACTTTACTTAACAGATTCTAATCCACTGCTATCATTACTTCCGTTGGTGCACTGGCTCTCCTGCCTTTGGCCAGTGGGAGGCCCTCCCACCTGGTTTTTGTGTTCTCCTCATGTACCTCCATGACTCTAAGCACACCCTTGCCTTCTGGCACAACAAAGTACTCTAGGCTTCTCTTCTTCTTTCTTCTCTGTTTTCAGCCATTTCTCCAAGGACCCTTGGGTCCTTTCAGTGGAGAGTGGTATTTAGAAACCAAGATATGGGCACTAGATGTGCTCACTATCCCTGGATGTCCAGGCCTCCTCCAGTGTGTGGAGCTAGGAAATACACACCCTCAGGCACACACGCGTCTCCACCTTGGTCTATTTCTGTGTCTATCTACATACGCTGACAATCACTAGTTCTCACCAGCACCTCCAAATACACTTTAGTATCTGTGCAAGCCACCCCTCTCCATGTTCACACTGCCTTTCTTTGGCTCCCACTCACCTTGGTTATTTATTGATTTGCCAGATCCCCCTGTATGTGGGCAGGCCTCCCACCTGAGTAGGCTGCCACCTGCTTGGACACCTATGCACAGGCCCTAACCCCACCTCCCCCCACCAGCTGCCCTAAAAATTGTACCGTGCGAGTGTAAGTCACCAAAATCTTAAACTTATTATTAGGTGTTAATTCCGAGGTAGTCGTACTTGTGATTTTGTCTGTATTTCAAGTCCACTGTGTTTCTCTCTGTGCCCAGAGACTGTGATTATTATGGGCACCTTCTCCCACAGGTGGTGATTGCTTAGATTTCACAGTGGATTTGGCTAAAGCTTCACTTCCACTCACGTCGGCGTCGAGATACGTCCCTTGCTCCCCAGTGCTCAGTGAGGCATCTGAGAAGACATCTGTCATACCCTACCCAGAGCTGCTATGCCTTTGGGGCAGGAGGCTAAGCTTAAAGGTTATCTTGTCTGCCATATTGCTCAAACTGGAAATCCCTTAAAGCTATTCTCTCCAAGGTATATTAAAATTAACTCAGCAAGCCTAAAAATTCTGGTAGTGTTGCAGATAGTTGAAACTCCAAAACCCAAAGAGAATTTTTCACCCTGAAGCTCATTATCTGGATGATTTGTGTTTAAATGTTCCTAGAGAGTAAACAGTCATCTATAAACAGAAGCTCTGTTCCAAAGCCCGGAAGGTAAGGATTATAGACTCTTCCCAGGCTCCTTTGGACAGAGTCGTGGCCAAGAAGAAAACAGAAGACAAGCCGTGGGTATTTCCCCACGTGGTGTGCTGGGAGCCCCCAGATGGTTCTGCCACAGAGCCGGTGCGCCCTTCTTCAGTGACTGCTTGGCCACATGAAACAGATGCCCTTTCCCTCAAACTTCTGGATCCACTCCATCAACAGACCACACCCCTGGTTTCTATTGTCCTAGTCCATTCAGTTTGGGTTGAACACATTGGAATGGTTTTCGATCATTTACTAAGTTATCCCAAGAAAATTTCATGATGATGTGGCAAAGGTTAGCATAAATATCCTTTTTTTTTTCTTTTGGCTGAACCAATCCTGCTTTTTTTTTTTTTTTGTAACCTGTTCCTGCTAACCTCAAAGGCATGTTGCAGAGGGCGTGCCTTTAAAGATTAACAGAGGGTGTCTCTAAATGCCTTAGCAGGCATTCTGAGGCTACTTCTGTGCAAAGTCCTGGTGGAATGTACCCCAACCCACCCACGTCACCTGCCATCGCTCACAGGCCCTCATCCAGGGGAAAAGTAGGTCTACAGCCCTCTTCCCTCTCCTACTGCCAGTACTCTGGCTGTGAGACTTTTCGGGAAACCCCATCCTGCCACCTCCTGGGCATTCACCATCATCCATGAATCACCAACTCATGCCCCAGGAAAAGCCACAGACAAGTTCTCCGAGGCTACCTGGTGCCCAGATGCAATGGTCAGTGACATGAGGGCAAATGGCACAGGCGCTGGGATCAGAGAGATGGGACTGGAAGCCCAGCTCTGCCACGGCCCAGCTGGACGGCCACAGGCAAGCCACCCAGCTCAGGCTCTTGGATTGTGAAGCAGGGATATTCATGCCTACTCTGAGGCGTTGCTAGAGAATTAGAACACTTTGTCATGTTTACTTATCAAGATGTGCACGCCTCTGCTTTCTCTAGGCATGAGGTGCTTTATAAATGAAATCTACTCTGGGCCGCAGCAGCTATGTCCCTGGCCTCCGTGTGTATAATCCACCAGTGTCAAGTTCCCCCCATGAAGCCTCTCTTCAGCTCATCACCTACTTTTCTGAGAACATCTCGGTGGGTTTCATGGTCAAGGCAGGCTCCAACTTTCCTAAATTCAAAGCAGCAGGGCCCTGGAGACTGTCACTGGGAGAGGTGAAACTTCTGGAACATTCCTCACCTAATTATTTTTGGATGGATGCAAGCCGAACCCAGGCTTTCTACGCCACGAGACTCCAGCCCAGCCTCGTTCCCTTGCCCAGCCTCTTTCCCCTGGCCTGGCCACAGGCCAGAGTTCAGGGAGGAGTAAGAGCCCAGAGCACCAGGGCCAGTGAGGAGTCGGCTATCCAATGACTCAATACACTGAAAGCAGGCGGTGATTTCAGAATGAGCCCAGGGTGCTAGCAGAACACAGGAAGGAGGGACCGCCCTGGTTCAGGGGGTAGCGGAGACCCAGGAAGGAGATGATGTCTGAGCCCCATCTCCAGGAGCCATCAACATTGATCGGGACAGGCAATGGGGGAGCAGCCTTCCAGGTGTGAGGATTTGGCTCCTACCAAATACTCCGAGGCAGGATACTTCTATTTTCTTGCTTTTGATCCACTTCTCAATCATATCATTTTTGCAGAAAAGTTTCCTTTAAATTCTGACTACTTTGAAAGCACACCAGGAAGGTTGTATCACTTGGCGTTATCTCCAATGAATTATGGAAGGAAAGACCGTAATCCTTAGAGGAGTGCATTGCCAGGCCCTGTAGTAAGCCAATGTTCACATGTGGGTTAAAGTTCTAGAAAGCAGCTTTTGTAGGTATTTCTGGCTCAGTAATGCTTTGTTTAATTAGTAACCTTTGACTGTAGATGAACAAAACCTGTCTTCCCGCATTTTTATGGTGCACGTAGACGGGGAGAATGCAAATGTTTTATGTTTTCATTTGCCACTCCTGTTTGCCTTCTCAGTCCCTCTGTAAACCCCTGCCGTCTGCAGCCATTCGCTGTACTCTAATAGCCGAAATAACATCTCGTCTTCTCCAAAGGCTGCTTCGAGCGGGTTCCCTGTAATGAAGATGCTAGTGGTACAGATAAAACTGTTTCCATTCTGAAAATGGGAAGGGGAAGAAAAGCCCACTTACTGCTTGTTTGTGCATAATAGTACCATTTTCTTAAAAGGACCTGTTTCAGAGAGCATTTGGGGCTAATAAAATAGAACACCAGTCTGCCGACTGCGGTCTCGGTAACTACAGAGCAGTGGGGATGGAGCAGGTGGGGGCATCACAGATGCCCCAGGGGATCCCCGTGTTCACGGTGTTCCTGGAAGAAGTGAAGATGCCAAGCAACGTTCTTTGTTTCCCAGGGCACTTCCTGCCGAGGGACTGGATCTCAGGCTCATGAACGGAAGGCCGGGTTTTGTTTTCTTTCCCGTGTGCTGGGTGCCCACCTGTGAGCGCGGCTTACCAGCTATTCCCCAACCTGCCCGAGCCACAGCCTCTCGAAGTGAACTTCTCCCAGTGGGAGCCGCAGGGAAAACATCCACGTGGCTAGTATGTCTCCTTTTTCTTCTCCCAAGTAGAAGCCCCTGCAGCCTGGGTGTTTTCTCTTCTTACCCAGCTTCCCAGAACTTCAAAGCCAAGTGTGCTGCTCGAGAATTCTAGAACTGTGGCTCTCCTCCTCCACTCCCTTCAGCTGGATTTGCCTCCGTTCTGTACTTTTGTCTACTCCCTATGGCCCAGTCCTAGCTGTGCTCGTCCTGTGCCAACCCGGAGCATCAGGGAGAAGCAGCCATGCCTCTGACGGCTAGGGACACACTCATGCCCCAGCCTTCTGGCAGGAACAAATGGCTGTCGGCCTCAGAAGAGGCTGAAGTCATGAAGATCTTGCATGTGAAAGTAGAAGGTATGCACATTCGGCTCCCCTAAACTGTTGCTCATAACTGTCCACTTGCCTGTATACTATTTGCAGTGATTTCTTTCCTCTAAGGCTCCATCAGAATGTTACAGAGCAAATTTGGAAATGTGAAGACCAAGAGATCTGAGATTTTTTGCAATAAGATAGTCATAGCAGAAGCTTTGCCCTCGACCTTTGCAGGATGGGCAAGACCAGCAAGGACCCCTGGGGTCTCTTCAGCCCCAGGCAAGGCTGGAAAGGGACAGGCCAACCAGCAAAGCAAAGCGCCAAAAAGCAAGACCCTAGGCACGTTTGTGCAGAGCCAGCGCGGAGGCCGCTAGGTGTGGGAGGGTCCATGGGTGCTGGCCGGCTGGCAGAAGGCAAAGACCACACAGACCGGGATGTGTGGTGGGAAGAACGGTGCTTTGAAAGCTCTAGCATGGGACTCACACATATCGAGCATTTAATAAATGGAAGCTCATAATAAAAATAATAAGGTCAAGGCAAGCGTTTGAGGAAAGGCTGCATTCTTGGGGAGGCTGCAGGGCCACTCCCGGAAACACCTGCAAAGTCTGGCCAGCTCAGGGCAAGAGGTGCTCCGGGTCAGAGGGCCGAGGATGGCTGAGTTCCCCCGTGATGGGAGGCCGTGCCCCTTGGGAAGTGGCCCAGGCTCCCGGGGCTGGAAGCCAGCCCAGCTCAAGCGCCCGGAGTGTCAGCTGAGAGTCAAGCTGCCGGTACTTAGAACTCACTCACACGGAACCCAAATCCCACAGCTTGAAAAATGTCAAGTCCAGCTCTCCCTGGAGTGTCCAGGGCTGTGAATGGCAGGGGGCGGCCCCAGTGGCACTCTGGGCTCAGAGGCTTCCCCTGGCCTGGAGGGCGCAGGCCAGCCTGGGCCTCCAGCGTGCTGACGTCCCACCTGCTCCAGAGGCAGACAAGCCAGCAGGGCTGGGTGCCTCTCATGCTGCTCCTCCTTGTCACAGAAACACTCTTCTTCACTGGTTATAGAGTCTCCCAGGAACGTAAGCCTGGTAAGACTGGGACCTCATCTGTCTGGTGCTGGGTGCTCCCCTCCGGCCCAGAACAGGGCCTGCAACGTGGAAGGAGGGTGCCCGAGAAGCCTGTTACCTGTTGGGGGTGTGGGTCATAGCACAAACTCTAAGAACAGAGTTTCCCATGCTTTCAAAGCATTTCCTTTCCTTATTTACCTGTCCACCTGCTACTATCACCACTGATGTTGGAAAGGCTTTCCAGTGTGTTCTGTCTCCTGCAGCAACAGAGGCCAGACATTTTTTGCCTCATCACTTGAAAATCTGCAGGTGGGGACTTCTGATCACTAATTCTGTCTCCCCTTTCCCTCATCATGGATGGAGGTTAGGGCTGTCAGTGGCCCTCTTCATCAGTATCTGTCAGCACCTCAACTGTCACAATCTCTGACTGTAGTTGAACTGCTTTGTCATAATAGGAAGAAAAAGAGTGACATTATTTCCAAATAGCCTGTCGAGTATGCAAAGGAGGGCTGTCACCGGCTCTCTGGCTCCTTCAGTGATGACTCAGTCACCTGGATAAGAGGGACAACACCTCTGCCTGAGCGTTGGGGTGCTGCGGTGAGAGGCTGTGGCAACGTACATGCTCAGATATTTCAAAATGTTTAGAGTTGGCTTGATTGTCCCTGATAACACCCTGACAATGACTCTTGTCTTTTATTTCTTGACTGGCGAGGGAAATCTATAGAAGATGAGTAGTTTGAACTGGCCTTCTTGTTCATTAGTCTATCAGATCCTTCTAGGTCCTGTTACAGGACTTTTAAAAATACTGCAGAACAGAAAATGCCATAGCACAAGGGACAATGCAGGCTGGTTCAAGGGAAACATTTTATGACAAATGTCATTTTCAGAAAATGGGGGTTGACGTATGGTTAAGTCACAACCATCAAACCGAATTAAGTGTCATAAAAGAAATATTTTCCTATTCTTTTTGAGGACCACTCAAAATCTTTCATCCTAATTTGTGTGCTGGATTTTTAGGTTCACCCGTGTTTCATTTTTCTTGTCGTCAGGGTTCAAGTTTGTTTCATTCAGTCACCCATTCACCCAGCAAACATTTCGTAAGCACCTGCTTTGTTGCAGGTTTGGGGTCTTATGCTCAGTGCCAGGTTATAAAGACCTCCACAGCCTCCCAGCCTGGGGGACATGGGAGGGAGAGCTGACCTGTAATCTGGCCAACACAGGTAACACCTGCCTCTGAGAGGGAGCCCAAAAGCAAGTGGGGGCCTGGCCTGAGCGGCCAAGGAAGGCTCCTGTGGAGGCGAGGTTACCGCGGGGCATGGCAGGGTGAGCAAGACTCGGACAGGGAGCAGGGCGTGCAAGCTGGGAGCACAGTGGCATGAAAGGCAGAGTCAGGAAGTTGCATGGCTCCTATTGTTTTAGAACCTAAACTCTGTTTTTATTCAGGCGTGGTGAGGCCAACAGGTCAGGAGGGAACCCACCAAAAATAGAGTCCTACTCACAGTTCGCAGAGGAGGGCACGTGGGATTTCATGCGGGGAAGCAGCAGGGCCGGTCCGGAGGCAGAGGGAGCCCATGCCGTGGGCGAGAGCCTTCTCGTAGTTTCCCCAGCAAGGAGTGAGGTGGAGTGAATAGCCTTGGGATGGGCTAGTTTGAGTAATTCCATGGCTCTTCGGCATAATGGTTCTTTGTCTGGTCCCCGCTCCAGGGGGATTAGCATGGAGAAGGGGTTACAGTGTGGGCTCTGGGTCAGTGGTCTGTATTCGCAAGGTGCATCACAGGCGAGCTGTGGGCTGAGTTCCTCATTTGGGGGCTGCTCCTCCAGGGTCAGCAGAGCCCCAGACATCAGGGATCAGATACAGAAACTGGAAGCATGGCCGGTATACCTGTGGGGAAGGTGGAGTGGCTGCAGAGGGGGTGTGTGAGCAGGCAGGACGGGAGACAGGAAGGCGAGCTGGAGCTGGTAAGGATGGCCTGATTGGTTTCTATCTAAACGTGTCCGTGGGAAAGCACCCCCCGGGTGTCAGAGCATGGTGCCATGCATCAGGGTGTCCAATGCCCTTCACATCCCCCCCATCTTATCAGAGTCCCCTGCTGACGTTTGGGGATGTCATTGCTGTCCTTGCGTCGCAGGCAGGACTGAGGTCCCAGCATCACAAAGCAGGGGGCCGGTAATAGGCGGTTCTCCCGGCCCTGTGCCTGTCCCACCACTCCCCTGGGGCCCCACTCAGAGCACAATGGGACCCAAGTCCTCGCCGGCATTTCAGCATCTTGGGAAGCAGCACAGGGAGGTGCGAGCATTCCTGTTTGTCCTTGAGAAGGGTTGGATCTGATGGGAGAGAAGGGATAGATGCAGAGGAGGCCACCTGCACTTCAGAGATAAGCAGGGGCAGGTGCTGCAGATAGCAGTCATCATCCCCGTGATGGCTGGGACCTTGCGGGAGGAAGGGGACCCCAGCTTCAAGGCAGCTGTGCTCACAACCCGGGCTTCCGGACAGGAACTGTCAGGGGTGCACAGAAGGCCTGCGGGAGAAACCTCTTCACGGGAGGGGAGCGCTTCAGGGAAAAACTGTCCCTAGAAGGATATTCCAGTTGGGGATGCATCTGGGGACTGTGTGTAAAGTGGGAGAGACCCGGGGAGCCCAGGGGAGGTGAGACAGGGAGGACTGGGTAGGGCGGGACACCTGGGGTGCGGGGCAGCAGGGATGACCTTGGAGCTCCCCTGTACCCAGTCTGCCGTGATGGCTGCAGCAGCCAAGGCTCATAGCATTCTGGGGCCTGTACCTGAGGGACACCACCGGGTGCGCTGTGCAGAGTGACTGGCGGGGGAGGGGTTTCTTCCCGGAGGTGCAGGTCAGGGCGCCGTCAGACTGGCGGCTTTCCAACGGCTGGTCAGGGAGGCGACTTACCAGGCCAGTGCCTGCCCTGTGGTCCTACAGCCAGCAGTCGGCAGCCCTGAACCTTTGGTCTTTTACAAGCAAGTGCTGTCTTCTGTTTTTAACTCACTGAGCAAGACTATCAGAATCATTCCAGCAACAGGTCAGGAGCTTCTAAACCAGAGTCCCATCACCGAAGTCAAGCCACTGTGAGAAGCGGTGGAGGCCACCAGCATGGCACAGCCCAGGGGGGACCAGGACGGGGCTCCAGGTTGTCCATCCTCGATGACAGAGGGTCACGGAGTAGTGAGCAGATGACAGGAACCAGGGTAGGGGTGCATCCTGGTGGGGAGAAAACAGGGGCTGTTGTAGGCCTGTGGGGTCCAAGGCGCTTGCTCAGAAATGGCCAGAACTTACCTAGTCTACCTGGAGGGCAGTAAGAGTGAAGGCTACACCGAAGGGTCCGAGCTATTCATGGAGGGACACCAAACACCAGGAGGAAGGAGAGCTGAGGGAGACAAAGGAGGAGGGTGAGATAGATCCACAGGGAGATTTCATTTTGGGGTCACTGGAGGCAAAGAAGGAACCAGAGAGGTGACAGCTGGAAGGCCAGAGGAGGCCAGGAAAACTCGATGTTCTTGATATCCCACATGGTAAGAGACCCAACCATCCCAGTCCTCCCATGTCTGAAGATGGAGAGGATGTTAAACAATTAGGAAAGAATAAGTAAATAACCAGCAAGCCCAGCTGTGAACAGGAGGGAGGACTGGGGAACATGGCTCAGGTTTTGCAAAGCACAAACCCTCCTCAGTCAAGTGTACGGACAATCCCCCCAGCAACTCGTCAGGGCTGCAGACTGTGCGGACTTTTGGAGAACTGGCCTTGGGCCTTGCTCAGCCCTGAGCCCCTTCCTGGTCACGCATGACCTTCCAGCAGCACCATCAGGACCCGTCTGCCCCCCTCCCCATCCTCGCTAGGGGGCTTCCTTTGGCGGGGGCTCTGGGGACAGCACTCAGAACAAGAGGGGACTCAGGAACTGTGGAAGTCACTTGACTCGCAAGTTTTCCTGCTGACATGAGAGTTTCAGCCAGCAGGGTGCACTTGGCTTGGCAGGGTTCCATGGAATGAATTCTTGGAGAGTCTTTTTTCCCTTTCCCGACTCTGGATGAAAGGAGAGCTGTCTCCTCCCACCTGCCCGGCTCCGTCCTCCCTTCTCTCCCAGCACAGACGCAGGTTCCCGTGCTCCCTCTCTGTCTGCTGTTACCTTTCATGAGATGAGGTTAATGACCATCCTCTGAGTAGCTGTTCACCTCGTGGCCACCGGGGCCTCGGTGGGATGTTGGAGGTCCTGCCCGGGAAAGGCTGGCCTCCCTGCGACTCCTCAGAGGTCCCACTGACAGCAGAGGCTTTCCTAGGACAGACAAGTCCAGCTCTGGTGGAAAAACCCACTTGGCAAGGGCAAGGGGGTAGTCTGGGACACCCCCCCCCCAGGTATCAAACAAGCACCTGTGTCCAAAGGAGCCCAGCCTCCCAGCCAGGGGTGGAGGCAGATGTGCCCGTCAGAGCCCTCAAGGAGGAACGTGGGCAGGGCAGCAAGTCCTGGGGCTTTAAGAAGGACAGCAGCTCCCTAATGGGTCCTAACGACCACCCCCTGACGAGTGGCATTTGAAATGTGTGGCATTTCTGTTTTTGTATTAAGTATTGTAAAGTGCTGTTTGTTAGCTTTAAAAGAAGCAGAAGAAGAAAAAAACCGTCAAAATCGCAGCTTCCCCATGGAGCTCTGATTTGTTTCGTCTTTAAAGAGCTCTGCCACACCGTATGTCCAGCGCATCATTAGTGAACAGCCAGTTACTTCTAGAACACTCCGTCATGATGGTTTTGAAATCTAACTAGAAAGCCAGAGGAGCCCAGCAAGTGTTAAAAAGACTTCTGTTTCTCACTGAAAAGACTTCTGGTCTCTTTAGATCAAAATGTAAACCTTTTATTATAGAAACGTAAGCACCCCATCCCCCTTCAGAGGTCCATAAGTAAAATTACATGTTCAGTAATCATCTGCTTTTGGAGCTCAGTGCAAAACAACCCGTTTTCAATACCGATTTTGGAAACCATGCACGTGTTCACTGCATATTCCTTCATGTATGGAGCCAACAGCCTGGGCTGGACCGTGGGGGAGATCCCAGGGGTACAGAGAGGAGTAAGACCCTGAACCTGCCTGAGGGCTCTCACGCAGACAAAAGGGAGAACACACATGGCAAGGCACGTCAGAAGCGAGGCAGAGGGAGCACTGCATGTCCTGTGGGTGAAACGCTGGAGCAGGGGTTAACATACTTTTCCTGTAAAGGGCCAGGGAGTTAATCCTCAGGCCTTTGGACAGATGGGCTCTGCTGCAACCACCCAGCTCTGCTGTAGGAGCATGGAAATAGCCACTGGCGGGCGGTACATGAACCAGTGAGTGTGGCCGTGTTCCAATAAAACTTTATTTACAACAACAGGAGGTGGGCCAGATTTGGCCCTCAGGCGTAGTGCACTGACTCCTACCTAGGCCTCATCTGTCTTAAGGACTATAACTGTGTTTGCCTTACTGTTTATGATTCGGCCAGGCTCTGTGAAGTTTGACACGACCTTAGAGAAGATGGAAAGCCACACCCCCAGAGGTTATGATTGCTGTGCTCTGGTAACTGGCTTTACTTCTAACTTGGGCGCCTTGGCACAGCATCCTCATTCGCAGACTCCATGTACTTTGAATTTGGTATCGTCTGAACCAGTTCTCATCCCTTGCTGGTTCCCTCATCCACGAGCAAAAGGAATCTTTGACATGCACCATGTATTTGTAGAAGAGTTGTGTCTTTAAGGGGATGAGACAGGTGGGGCACAGTGTGTCAGGGACCAGGGACAGGATTGGGAAGATGCCCTGACAGCTCAGAGTTAGCATCCTCGTTGGGGGGTGGGGACAGAAAGAGGGGGAATTGTAGTTCAGGAATCTTTCCAGAGGTTCCGAGGCTCCACAGATTCCAGAGGAGCTCACCAGCCGCCAGGACAGGCACGGGAGGGGGAGGCACACTTCAGAGAGCATTCTCGAGGTACAGGTGTTTGAGGCTGAGTGATGCCTCCCTGGAATGACAGACTGGCTTTGCAGGAAGGAGTGGCAGGAAGAGTCAATCCACAGACGCCCACTGTGTCTCCTGCAGTCCGGACACCGAGCCACAGGCAGGGCTCCCGCGTGGACATTCGTGTGCTGCCGTGATGTCGCACCACAGGGGGACCCACCTCCGTTTGCCCAGCAGTGTTGCACGGACCCAGGCCGTGGTCAGCACTGGCCGGTCTTCCCCTGCTGGGCCTCTCCCACTTCACAGGCACGGTGGAGGAGGCAGGCGGCCGCCGTGGGCCCTGGGGGCACACAGTGCTGTCTGGGGCTACAGCTCGTCTAACCCGGGGTGGCCTAAGCCCTCCCATTCTCCAAGACAAGACTTCCTCGCCACCTGGATCGAGCCTCGATCTACGTCTGTTTTCTCCCTTTCATTTCTGTGTCTCTGAAGTGAGAGTCTGCGGGCTCCGGTGGGGGTCCCAGGGCTGAGGACTGGAGGAGGCTGGCCACCCTGCC
The DNA here is from genome assembly GCA_002007465.1 of Ailurus styani. Taxonomy (NCBI): domain Eukaryota; kingdom Metazoa; phylum Chordata; class Mammalia; order Carnivora; family Ailuridae; genus Ailurus; species Ailurus styani. The sequence goes on along the minus strand of LNAC01000028.1, from coordinate 4,235,416 downwards.
CCCCCCCCAAGCTGTGGAAACCGCTTCGTCTTCTGATTTCACTGGCCCCTTCAACTGCCTCACTGCTTTGCTGACTCCTGCTCCTCATCGACTCTGATCTCCAGGTCTTTTTCCACCAAATGTTTTACCCTTTTTTTTTTTTTTTTTTTTTTAGATTTCATTTATTTATTTGACAGAGAGCACACAAGCAGAGGGAGAGGGAGAGAGGGAAGCAGCTCCCCACTGAGCAAGGAGCCTGATGCGGGGCTCTGTTCCAGGATCTCGGGATCAGGACCTGAGCTCAAGGCAGATGCTTAATGCACTGAGCCACCCCGGTGCCCCTTAACACTTTTTTGTTTTTTTTAAGTGAGGTGAACTTCACATAACGTAAACGTAACCGTTCTAAAGTGCAGAGTTCACAATGAGTGCATTCATGATGTTGTGCAACCCCCACGTCTACCTGGCTCCCAAACACTGTCATTACCTCGAAGGGAAATGCTGTACCATTAAGCAGCGACTCCCGGTTCCCTCCTCCTTCAGCCCTTGGCACCTGCCATCTGCAGTTTGACTCTGAATTTACCTATTCTTTAAGTTTTATGAAGTGGAATCATATAAATGTGGCCTTTGGGGTCTGGCTTCTTTCACTTAGCTTTGTGTTCTCAAGGTTTGCCCACGTTGTAGGTTGGTGCCTTTGTACCACTGACTTGGATTCCCCCGTGTGGACGCACCGCGGTGTTCACCTGCATCCCCCGATGGGCCTTCGTGAGGCCTTGCCCTGTAGCTGTTGTGAAGAGAGCTACCATGAACAGAAGCGCTCACGTGCTCCCTAGAGGACCAGCTTCCAGGTCATTCCAGCATCCACCTGGGCGTGGAATCGCTGGCCCATAGGGTCATTCTGTGTTTAACTTTTTGAGGAACTGCCAGACTGTTTCCATGCTTTCATTGTAGGGTATTTAGAGCTTCAAGCTTGCATTTAGCTTTCTGGAGGAGGTGGGCCGCCCAGCTCTGTGTCGGCTTGGCCTCCTCCACGCCCTCCTGGACCTTTCTCCAGTTTTCAGACTTTAAATTCTTGTGCCGTCCTCCAGCCACCTGGCCACTTGCCGAATGAGCACATTTCTGCACTGTCATCTGACACATTTACTGAGCATTAAAAGCAAAGAGGCCTGGGCTGATCCACCTCATCCCCGCTTGTTTGACCTGAAACCCTCTCTGTGCTCCTAGCCTTCCCTCCACATGCATCCACTGGGTCCCCCAGAGCCACATGGCCTGCACAAGGCCAAGTGTACCTGGCACAGGGATGCAGAAACCTGTGTGGGAGAATTGGGGCTTTCCTGGCTGGTATGAAGTCATGGTGTCTCCCCTCGTGGCTCTCTTGACTTGGTCTTCTGCTCTGGCTCCCAGGCAGCAGCCAGTCCTTCTCTGTGCAAAGCCCGCATTGGCTCTTTGGTGTGTGTTTGGGACAGAAATGGGCAGGGTGGGGCCAGGGACAGACTGAGTCCCCTTGGTCAGTGTGTGGTGGAAATGGCTCTGGACCCTAAGTGGGATCCTGGCCAAGTCTTCTCTCTGGGCCTCTCTGAGTCCTCACCTATCAACCAGGAGGAAGGACAGGATGGCATGAGAGGTCCTCTACCATGGTGGGTTAGCCCTGGGAGTTTTGTTCCCAAGGCTTCCTCCTCCAGGTCCTGACCTTGGCGGGAATAGGAGGATCCATATCTCCAAGGCTTAGTTGAGGGTGTGTGTGCAAGATCCAGTTTTCTGCCCATGTGGGGGACACGCATGCATCTGCCCTGCCTGATGAGCACCAGGTAGCTGCACGTCCTGTACGTGGCAGCCTCTGCACCCCAGCTCATGCATTCCATCTGAGCATCGTCTTTCCCACAGGTTGGAGCCATCGGTGATGAGGAGGAGTGGGTCAGCCTCTATGAGGAGGAGAATGAGCCTGATGCCCAGATGTTGGAGATCCCAAACCTCACGCCCTACACTCATTACAGGTGAGAGCAGCAGGTGATAAGCTGCTACAGGAGGAAGGCTAGCAACACCAACAGGTGCCTTCAGCCCAGAAGCAAAACCCATTTCCATGCATGTAACTGAGACATTTCCAAGAGGTAATTAACAGTCCATTGAACCTTAGGAGCAAGATGCATGGCTGAGTACTATTCCCGGAGAGAGTGTATCCCTGCTACTGGGTCAGCAGCAGTCTGGCCATCAGCGCCAGCTGCAATGGCTCGTTCTTCCATTGGACTCAATACCAAGAGCCACAGCCAGCCGAGAGGTTGGCCTTTTCCCCACAAACCCCACAACCACTTGGGACTATTAACATGCATGTGTAAACAGAGCAGCCATCCCGGGAACGTCCTCTGCTTTCCCCTCCTGGGACTCAGGAATGGCGGGGCTCACTAATCAAGCACTTAAAACACTGTGTAACCTTTCGCTTCTTGATCCTGAAACCTATCCAGGCAGTAAATCCGTGGCCTTAACAAAGGGTAGCATGATCACAAGCCGTTAGAGACGTTATAACTTCCCGTAAGATCATTGAACAAGATGAAATTTCCAGTTATCACCAGATGTTGGGTTTGATAATGTCATTGTTCATAAGATCAGGGAATAAAAGACTTAAGAATGACTAATTCAGAGAGTAAAAGGTGACATTACATCCTCGTGAAGAACATTTTCTTTCGGTATAATACCATTAGAGCTTTTTAAAACAATGCCTAATGAGGGCTGCTGTTCAGCCTGTGTTCCTTGTGACATCCTTCCTGAGATCAGAGCAGATGAATCAAGGCACCGTACACTTGTTTATAGAGAAAAAACATTTCTCAAACAACGAGCTGCGGGGGCTCCAAGCTTACCCCGTGAACCTGGTACCCTGTATCATCCAGCCAAGGTCAGAAACTGTGATTGGAGACCCCGTTCTCTCCCAGCCCTTGTGGTGAATGTGCATGTGTGCTCAGGGCATGTTTCCTGGGGAGAAGCTCATTCCAAGTAATCGTACAAATGAAGGAGAGAGAACTGGAAACGTTAATCAAGGCTCTAAAGCATGTCCACCCCACCCTCATTTTATAGTAAGGAAATGGGGCAAGTCTGATTTGCCTCAGGTCTCAGTTACCAATGGGGTCAGAGTCCCAGGGTGTGGGTTCTGGGGCCAGTGCTCCTCCCCCGAGCCAACAGACAATGGGGTACAGGCACCTGTGCTCACTGAAATGACACCAGACTCTCAAGGCTGTCATTTGGCTCTCTGACCACTAATCCTTACCCTAAACACAAGTCAGCCAATGGCATCTGATGACACAGGTTTCTGGCCATGTGACCCATTCAGTTATGCTTCTCTAGGGAATTTAAAATCTGCATTGGAACAAATTTACCATTTGGAGGCTCTGGGGGGAAAGGGCCAAATATGAAATTTGCATCTTTCTTGAAACCAGGTGGGAAGAGGGCATCCTTGGGCAACAGCCTTCATGACACGGACAGAGCAGAACCTTCTGAGAAGGTGGTGGAGTTTTGTTCTGTCTGTCTTTCCTGTGGAATAACTGTGTCTGCCGTTTTACCTCTAGATTTCGCATGAGGCAGGTGAACGTCGTCGGTGCCAGCCCCTTCAGCCAGTCATCCCGGGTCATCCAGACCCTGCAGGCCCCCCCTGACGTGGCCCCCACCAGCATCACCGTGCGAACGGCCAGTGAGACCAGCCTGCGGCTCCGCTGGGTGGTAAGTTGGAGGCCAGAAGTTGGCTGCAGGGACAGTCGCCTTGAGTGTCCAGGTCTGCACATGAAGCCGGAGCTTAGTGGTGTCTCAGTCATGGCTTTGTCCTTGTCAAAGCTAATCTCTCCGTTAAACCAAAAAGTATTGCATTTCACTGTTGGTGTTGGGTTGCAGACCAGCCCAGGTGATCCTGTTAATGAGTAGCATTACTCACTGGCTTCTTGAAATTTAGGAATATTGTCTGGGGGAGGGAAGCCAGTGGTGCCCCAGGCCAGACCTGTAAGTCCTTAAGCTGGGTCAACATGGAGCCAATACTCAATGTTTGTAGGAGAACCAACTTGGTATTTATTCAGAACATTTCCCCCACAAAATTAAGCCAAAATGTATTAAAAGAAATTATGTCCAGCCCAAGTTCCTGACAGGGTTTCATTTAATTAACAGAAGAAAAGTTCCAGGGAGCAACGTGGTAGAGGTTCTGAGACTCTTCCCCCCAGAAAATATTTTCCATGGAATTGGCCTTTTAAGACAGGCCGATGCTTGGGGACCTTGACAGTTGGCAGTTTTGAGATGTCAGCTCTTGACACGTGTCATTCGTTTCCAGCCGCTGCCCGATTCACAGTACAACGGGAACCCCGAGTCGGTGGGCTACAGGATTAAGTACTGGCGCCCGGACCTCCAGGCTCCGGCTCTGGCTCAAGTCATCAACGAGCGGCTGGAAAGGGAGTTCACCATCGAAGGGCTGGAAGAATGGACGGAATACGAGCTCCAGATGCAGGCATTCAATGCCATCGGGGCCGGGCCCTGGAGCGAGGCAGTACGGGGCCGTACACGGGAGTCAGGTGAGGTGGAGGGTCATCCCCGACCTGGGTCTCCTTGGAGATGGGGCTCCGTGTACCCTTGTCCCCACGTCGCATCTCATTGACTCTGCGCCCACCCCCACCCCATGTCTATGCCAACACTTTCCTAACCCACTAATTAGGTCAACCTTGGCGGGAATTTCAGGAAAACATCATTAGAGTTCATGCCACTAATTTGAAATTAAACACGGGTCTTACTGGGGGCTGGCCTTGCAGTATTATCTTTTAAATTAGGTATAATTTTCACCATCAGTGATAATAAGCAAGGGCATATAGAGATTCTGAGGGAGATCGTTATAACACAAAGCACTCCAGACCTCCTTTTGACAAAGCGGTGTGTGGGAGGGGTGAAGACTGTCTCCCCAGCACTAGCAAACAGCCCCTTGAAGGTTTGATTGCTTTGACACAGTAGAGCTTCATTTCTCATTCATCACCCAGGAGGACAGGGGTCCCATTCGACAGGTGGCTCTCTTCTTCATGATTCAGGGATGCAGGTTCTGCTGTGTGGTAGGCCCAATCCTCCTCTGGGCCCAGCTACCCAAGGAAGAAGAAAGAGCAAAGAGAGGGCACCCCTGCCCCTAACACTTGTCCAGAAATGGCACACATCCCTCCACACAGAACTACCAGGCTCGGGGTGACTGCTGGTGGCCAGGGAGGAAAGGAAAAGTACTAAGTACTTCGGATCAGCACTCCCTAGTCTGGGCTGCAGTCTGGTAAGAACCAGTGTGTTCCCCTGATCTACCGGGCTTTATAGGCTGACCTGTGGTTTGGAGGACCCCTGCTAGCCTGGTTTAAGTTAGTGGAGTGACAAAGAGGGCTTCTGTCACATTTAAAGAGTACAGTGACACAGACCAGTTCTTTCCACCTGGTCTGCAATGACAAGGTTGTCTCCTGAAGAGAAGGAAGCGTACTGCTCCCCTTCCAAGAGGACCAATATTTGAAGAGGGGTTTGTGGGAGTAGCTGGGGCTGCCTCAGATGCCTTCCTGGCTTTCTTTCAGGCTGTAGATTTTATTACATTAGAAAGAAAAGATCGAGACACTACACTCAGCTTGTGGTTCTGCGATCACATGGATTTTTAAAAAGCTCTATTCAGTCTCTGAGTCTTTGTGACAAAGAAGAGGGCTTGAAACATTCTAAGGGGACTGCTCTAACCCCAGTAATAGGCAGAGCGAGAAAATATTAAAAAAAAACTTTGCTGTAACTAACTAGAAAATTATGGACAAAATATCATTGAGATTTAGAATGTATTGATGTCCTCATAAGAAAAACAGAGGAAATCCCCAGATGTCAGAGGCAAACAGGGACTGAAGCCGTAGGTGCTGAGCTGGTCCTATGCCCGCCCCGGGGGGATTGGCTGGTCTGGGAGGTGGGCATCCATCCTGGGAGCTTCAAGACTCACAACCAGGAATAGAAGGTTCAGCCATGAGTCTGCATAAGGCGGGGAGTTAGAATCAAGGCATTTGCACACAGACAAGGCTCCTGAATGCTGTACCCTCATTGAAAGGGGAGACTGAAAATATCTTCCCAGGGAAGTTAGTCTATGTCCACCTGTCTACCTAGACTCTGAATAGGAAAAAAATGTAACTCTGGGTCCTGTGCCCAACTCAGGTTTGAGTTCTGAATTTACTCTGGCCGGTCCAGAAACTCCTAGAAAAGACATTAATGTAAAACTTGGTTCCAGACACCAAAAGCACAAGCCACAAAAGAAAAATTGAGACTTCGTTAACATGAAAAGCTTTGTGCTTCAAAGAACACCATAAAGTAGAAAAACAAAAACAACAACAATGAAAAGCAATCCCCCAATCATAAAAGGTATTTGCAAATCACTCATCTGATAAAGGACCCCTATCCAGGATGTATATAAAAAAAAAAAAAAAACTCTTACAACTCCACGATGAAAAGACAACCCAGTTAAAAACTGGACAAAGGATCTGAATTGACACTGCTCCAAAGAAGACATACAAATGGTCAGGTAATCACATGAAAGGATGCTCAACATTATTTACTGCTGGGGAAGTGAAAATCAAAACCACAATGAGATCCTAGTTCACACGCCTATGGTGGCTAAAATAAAACCAGAAAACAAGCTGGACGATAACCGGTGTTAAGTATTATTAAAATATGTATGGTTCAGAGATTATACTTTCTACATCATTGGAAGGCCATAAGACCATCCTCACTGACAAGAAAAATCTTCTTACCCCAGGGCAAACAGTGATCCACTCCTTCTGAAAGATTATTTCTACCCCAATAAATGATTTCACTGTCCTCCAAAAACAAAATAAAAATTTTGTAAAAGACAAAAAAGAATTAGGAAAAGAAAGAAAGAAAGAAACATGGTTCTAGGCCAGACTTTCTGGGCAACCAAAGAAGGAAACATCTCTGGAGAGATACTGCCACAGCCAACTTCTCCCAAAGAAAAATCAGCTTTTAAAAGATGAAGTCACGGGGCACCTGGGTGGCTCAGTGGGTTGAGCCTCTGCCTTCGGCTCAGGTCATGATCTCAGGGTCCTGGGATCGAGCCCCGCATCTGGCTCCCTGCTCAGCAGGGAGCCTGCTTCCTCCTCTCTGCCTACTTGTGATCTCTCTCCCTCTCTGCATCAAATAAATAAATAAAAATCTTTAAAAAAAAAATGAAGTCACAACTTGCAAACACACAAGGAAATACTCCACCATGAGTAAGAATAAGATCTTTTTATTTTAGAAAAGAAGAAAGGGAGGGAGGAAATAGGGCCCTGATTGCTTTAAAATACATAATACTATGAAATAGAATATGTAATAAGTATATTTAAAACTATTAAAGACTTCCAGTTGTAAAATGAATAAGTTCTGAGTAATCTTATGTATAGCATCGTCGTGATAGTTAATAATACTGCATTATATACTTGAAAGTTGCCAAGAGAGTAGATCTTAAATGTTCTTACTACAAGAAAGGGACAATAATTTTGTGACTGATGAATATGTTAGGTAATGTTATGGTGGTAGTCTCTTTGCAGTACACAAGTGTCTCAAATCAACATGTTGTATACATTAATCTTACACAATGTGGTGCATCAGTTATATCCCAATAAGAGCTGGGATAAATATAAAATAAGAGTGTAGTCTTAAGTTATGAAAATAAAGCATTAAAACTTTAGGTAATGATTCAGATGCTGCTTTGAAAGCACTTTTTAAGAAAAACAAATAGGACACAGGCACTGAAAATAAAATACTACCATTAAGTGAAAAGCAGTTTAGACACTGCTAAAGAAAGAATTACTAAACTGGAAGCTAGATATGAGTAAATAACTTGAAGTACAGCACAAAGACACGGAGACTGAAAACATGGCAGAGAAGTTAAAAGACATAAGGAATAGAATGAGAAGGTCCAACATATGTCTAATAAGAATCAGAGGAGAAGGAAGGAGGAGAGGAGAACGAGAAAATACAGGCAGATAATAGCTGAGAAACTTCAGAATTGATACTTTATCAGACTGAAGAAAAGTGAATCCTGTGCAGAATAAATAAAGTAAATCCACACCAAAACGCATTATGCTGCAACTGAAGAGCATAAAAAGCAAAGAGAAAATCTTAAAAACACTTGGAGGGAAGGCATCTTACCAACAGAAGGCAAGACGATTTAAAGCCGACTTCTCAAGAACAGTGGAGGCCAGAAGACAATGGAACAATGGGATCATAATGGAATGAGAATATTCTTGAAGGAGCTGAGGGAAAATAACTTAACCTCAAGTGTTACATGCAGCTAAATTACTTTTCAAGGATTTTGTTCTGAAAACTGTAAGCTAAATGACATGTAAGGATGAATGAAATGTAATAAAAATGGAAAATAGTCCTGTTTTGTTAGGTTTCTAAGGAACATTCTCAAAAGACAAAGTAAACCCATGGCAAAATTGCTGAGGTGAGACTATATTTTTGTTGAACTCTGTTCAGCTGCTGCAAAGCTCCCTTTACAGTGCCCAGGAGAATGCTGAGGAGATCGCTCTAGGTGTCAGCTCACCCCAGATGCTTTCTTCTGGCTCTGTTCCCTTCAGACAATCTTGTGTCACCTCCTACATGCTAATTCTGAGGAGACTCTCTTGAACAATATTGTTTGTTTTTGTAGGCATTTCTGTGTTTTAGTTAATATCAAGGTGTGGCTTTGGTATCAAAAGAAAGGCATGACGGGTTTGTTTTTGTTTTGGTTGACAAAACCAGCACAGACATAGATACACACGGCTAAAGGAGAATCATAGGCAGCCCCTGGAACTAACTGCATTGATTTCATTGTTTGGTTGTTGAGAAAGTTTCTGGTCTAGAAATTGTTCTTGCAACATAAGTTCTGTTTTATGCTCTCACATTCTTTCTTATTTTGAGGGTTCTGGCTTACAGAAAATTATTTTTTGGTTTCTTAATCCAATGTTTGTTCAATTAGAAGAGTTGTGGTTCTGTAGATGTTTTCATCACAAATTGAATAATAAGGTTATTGATCTTCGTTTCAAAATGAGATGACTCAGACTTTAGACATTTTTAATGTGGAAAAAGTAGGCTGCTCAGGACCCTCCCCCCCTTAGGCTGATCTCTCCCCCAAGAGTACTGGTGCTCGGACATCAGTACCCCCAACCTGGGGCATTCTCTGGCACCCCTTCCAATGTCCCAATCTTGCTTGTCCTTTGGGGCTTCAGCACCTCCACCTCTGAACAGTGCTTCCAGAACCTCCTGCTGGGGGCAGGCCCTCACCTCTGACCAGCAGGCCCCTCCACGTTGCAGCAGTGTTGATGTCTTACCTTCCCTCATCCAGCAGAGTGTAATCGCTCCTTCCCAGAACAGATCCTGCCAGGCACCACTCAGCCCATGGGGTTGGGTAGGAGAGGGTGCAGGATTTGCAAGGCCTACGGGTGGAGTGCCGCTGACGGAGAGGGAGCTGATGGGAAGAACAGAACTGCAGACCTATGTCTCGTGGATGTGGCCACACATGGATCCTCACATACAGCACAGTCATGGCCATATGGAAAGCTGGTGTGGGAAGCACAGAGCAGAACATTTTGAACCACACCGAAATGATGTTTCCCATTTTGAAGTACTCTATAACTGGCTTCATAATATCCTATGATTTATTATGATATAAGGATAAATGTGGCTCTAAACATCAAAAGACAGAGCAGTGAGGAATCCTGGAGAGAAGAGCGAGCGAATGAAGGAAAAGAGAAGCATTTTAATCGGGACTGTTCTTCATGAAACGGCATCTCTAGGACTGTCCCCAAATGCAAGATGGCAGGTTGGAAAGGGAGTCAAATCTACCTCAAAACAGATAATGGATAAGATTTTTCTTTTTTCTTTTTTTTTTTTTTTTTACCAAATCTTAAAAATACAGATACTTTGTAACTACATGGCAGAGTGGATCCTGGTAGGATCTGCATCCACTGATGCTATAATCTCAAACCTGGCCTTTTTCTGTGGCTCCATCCTTGGAGACCCAGCCAAGGTCTTGGTGCCACAACTGGGTCATCCCCCTCGCTGGGTAGCCTTCTTTCTCTGGGGCAGTGGGTGCCCTTCAGGAAAGGGAGGCACATATTACCACACCCTAGAAAGTCAGTGTGATTTGTAGATCCATAGTGAGGACTGAGCACTCACGGTGTCAAAGACGGGCCCGCAGGAAACTGTTAGATTGGAGAGGTGGACACATTGTGTTACTATGACAACAGCCTCTCTCTGTACAGGCAGGGACAGTTCTTAGAACACAGCACTGCCGTCGTGGGCACGCAGCGCCTTTGGAGTTCTCATCTCACTCTAAATAAATCCGATAAATTGTCGGCTTGCCTATTCTTCGAGTGGTCGTGACTCTTAGTTCACAGTTGAATCAAGGTAGCAGTGTATCCGTCATTTCTTGGACATAGTAAACATATGTGTGAGTGATGTCTGGGGTGACTGCCGTGGCAGGAGCCCCCTCAGGCACAGAGAACACATGTGAGCCCTGCAAGAGCCATCATCAGATGTCACGGGGGACATAGGGAGGCGTGAGTGGCAAGCACGTTTCCCTTAGAGGGCTGAGGAAGCTTGAAATTATAAATATTCTTTTTCGTAACCCTTAGATGCTTGGATAAATTACTACTATTTTGTTGAATGACTGACAAACCATATGAATGACTCTTGATTGACGTATTTGGGAAGAAAAAGTGTATCCAGCAGGTGTGGGCTGATCAGCATTGTCTCTCTCTAAAAGTATAAGGAAGGTCCGTGAACCTTTCTATGAACAGGCACAAACAGGTGACTTGTTCTGTTCTGGGGACACGCTGGCTGACCACCAAGGGCAGCCAGTCTAATGCCTGTGTTCTGAAGATGCTCCACGTGGTGAGTAGGAGACAGGACCACCGCTGGGGCATGGAGGCTGGGGAAGTCACCCAGTTCTGGGGCTGGAGCCGAGGTCTTTGCCCCCAGGAGGCCTCCATGATTCCACTCTCTGGGGACCAGAAGGTGCCAAGCCCTGCTCAGCGCCCAGGCTCCATGTTCCCTCGGCAACGTGCCCTCTAGGGCTTTCCTTGGTCTTCTTCCTTCAGCCTCTGTCTGCGGGAAGCACTGGGTACAGTGGTGAACTGGCCAAGCTGCCAGATAAGGTGACAGCAACTTCTAGGGCCTACGTGAATCCTGGCGCTTTTTTCTTAAAGACCGTATGAGTTTCTCGTGGCCACTGAAACAAAGCACTCCAGACCGAGGGCTTGAAACAACACAGATTTGCTCCCTCACCATTCTGAAGGCCACAGGTCAGACCCCAAGGCGTCGGCAGGGCCACCCTCCTCTGCAGACGCTGGGGAAGGCTCTGCTCCAGGGCCCTGTCCCAGCTCCTGCTGGCTTCCAGGCTCATGACCACATCCCTCCAGACTTCCCATGGTGGCCTCCCTGCATGTGTGCCTCTTCCTGTGGGGTTCTTAGAAGGACACTGGTCCTGTTGGATTAGCTGCCCTTCTCCAGTATGGCCTCATCTAACTAATGACATCTGCAGTGACCCTAAATCCAAATAAGGTCCCATTCTGACCTACCAGGGCTTAGGACTTCAGGATATGAAGGCCTCGGGAGAGGCAGACACATTTCAACCCATAACAAAGACCAGATCACTTCAGTGAAGAAAATCCAGGAATCAAATGTTGGAGAGCAGAGTGATTGTGCAAACCCCCGTTACTGTGTATGTTTAGAGTAAATGACTGAGCTCGCTACCTACAGTCGCTTTACTAGGAGGGAAGAGTACTTGTGGGAATTAATGAATGAATGGATGAAGAGTGAGTATATGGATGGAGGGTGGCAAGAGCCCCTGTGAGCAGAGCATTCCTGCTTCTGAGGTGCACTTGAAGGTGCCCCTCCTTCTGTTCACAGAGCCCCGGTAGGCCTGCAGGGAAGGGAATAGACACCGTGGTGCTGGGTGCTTGGCAGCCTTTCGCTCACCCTCCTTCCATAGGGAAGGGAGGTTATGGTGTCATTGTCTCACTTTCTTCAGAACAGAAAGCCTCGGATCACCCACTCATTGCAAAGCCAAGTGCTGGGCACCGGGACGAGGGAGAGAGAAGACAGGCTTGAGGACAGGTGGGCTGCACTTGACCATTTCACAGATGGGACTGTCAAGGCCCAGAGGAGCAGAGCAGCTTCCTCAGGTCACATAGCGCGGGATCCTTGTTGAGTCCAGTCTTGCCCCAGAGCCTGTGAGCTTGTTGCTTCCCTGTGAAGCAACAGTGCCTCCTGGCTTCAAACTGATTTAGTCACTTACTAGGGATGTGGGCAGGTGACTGCTCAGAGCCTCCATTCCCTCCTCTGCAGAGTGATCCTTCCCATGTTGAGTGCCCAAGTCCTATACCATATTACTCTCCATAGAACCCGCTGGATTTGCAGGGTTTCGTCTCCTGTTCAACCTTGGAGGCTCTAGAGTATGGTGGGTGGTGTGACCTTAAGGCGATGGCCAACAGCTGCCTTGTGCTCGGTCCCTGTCCGTGAACACTGCATCCAGGGTTGCTGGGGAACCCTGGATCTCTCTTTTCCATCTGAATAAAGTTTAAGTGGGTTCACAAGGAAATTCTCAAAGCAAATTGAGATGATCTGGAATATAAAGCCTTGCTTCTAAAGCTTGACTCTTGTCCTTATACACATTCTATTCAAACCATTGCAAACACATAAGACAAATTGAAATTAGTTCAGTGACATACCTAAACAGAAGAGAGTAAAATCATCTTACACGTACATGGGTCAGGAATTGCACAGCTCACCTCCACAGACCCATCTCATTGTGAAAAAGTCCTCACTGAAATAGAATGTATGGAGAGTCCTCCAGCCTTGGTCTGTCCATCTGCAGAGTGGGGCTAATGACCCCTGCCTCACTGGGTGATGGTAGCTATTAGAGGCGACTGTGGATCCGAAGGCCCCTAGCCAAGACATGAACTCAGTGCCTAGGAAACCTTCCCTCCCCTCCCCTCCATGTAGACCATGATGTCCCCTCCTCACAGGCACCCCTGCCCCCTCTCAAAATACCACATTTAGAGATGTCGCTGAACTGGTGTGTGAGAGTGAGGATTTCCCATCTGAGATCAAAGTCTGCAGCTCCCACAAGTTAATATAAAAACAGACCAAGTAGATTTTCTTGCTGGGTAGATTCAGGTAAAATTGAGCTCCTAAATACCCCGGATTTGTGAAATTTGCTGCTAATATTAAAGAGATTTACATTTCTGTTATACCTCTGCAGGCTTAATCTGATCACTCCAAAATGCTCAGAATTCATTGCTCTTTCAAGGACAACTTGATTGGGTAAAAATTGGACCTTTATTTACAGAAGCCTCTGGACTTCGGGTACTAATCTGTTTTACTCACCTTTGCAGTTCCTTCAGCCGCCCCTGAAAACGTGTCGGCTGAGGCCGTCAGCTCCACCCAGATTTTACTGACGTGGGCTTCGGTGCCTGAACAGGACCAGAACGGGCTCATTCTGGGCTACAAGGTATGTGTCAGGGTGACCGTTCCATGCTTAGGCTGTGCAGGTGCACCCGCATGTCACTCCCCTAGACCGAGGAGCACAGAGCGACATCCAGACCTGCAGCACGAGCCTGCTTGTGATGTTCACATCTGTTGTCTCCTCTAAACTTCGTTCCCGTCTGGGGACAAACCCGGGTACAACCTCCTGACATAAGCGCAGATAAGGCACAGACAGCAGCCTCTGCTTCCGGGCTTGTACAACGGGAGTGACGGTGGTGGCTGGCTCTGAGGCTGGCCTGAGAAGGAAGGGGGTTCGATTTTGCGAGAAGTGCTTTGCTCCCAGCATGTGCCAAGTCAGTGTTCCGAGCTACATGCTCACGCGTGGGCACGCCAGCACCCTGGGCGGTCCTGGGTAATGGTGGGTGCAGGAGGGGGCGAGCGCCTTCCTGCCTCTCCGGGAGCCGTTGCTGGGTTCATCCTTGCCTGCACTTACCCATATGTGCTTGTGTTCCATCCCCTCTCCCAAGCAGTGGGATGGTTTTTCCTGGATGTGGCCAGCAGCCCCCCTGCCCTGTCTGTTACACTCTGCACAGCCTCCAGGCATGGGGACTCCCCGCTTCCTTGGTTTCCATCCCCAGTCTCTGGTTCTCCCCACCTGTTCTCCCGGGCATTCAGGTTGCTCCCTCAGGCCCCCTCGGACGTGGCACTCTCACTGGGCAGGTGCAGTGACCAGAACCCCACACCACAGCCCTGGGTCCCGGAGAAGAGGGCTTTCCCTGCTGCGTTCCAGCTCCTTCCTGAGGACCGCCATCTGTTATGGTCTTCTGGGTCCCCGACTGAGTGACCCCTCAGGAAGGGTGAGCTGGGAGTGAAGACTGAGCAGACCAGTGGGAGCAGGCAGGGCCACGGAGGGGCGTGTCCTAGGGTGCTGTGTCTGTGTGTGGGCTCTGGGGTTTGGGGGTGCACAGCAGCTCTCCTGAGGCAGGACCCAAATTTCCCATGAAGCTGGGAAACCGAGGGGGGCTCTGGCTCCTTCTGTAGGAAGCTCTACATTTGTGACCGAGTCCTCGTTCTAGTGGCCGTGGTTGGCGTGGCTACTGTCGTGCACCTTGGGTCTTGTCAATCACGGCTCAGGGGCAGCCCACCCAGCCTTGGCCTGGGTCATAACTCCAGCTCCTCCCCTGCTGCAGAGTCCATCGCCCCCCCAAAATACCAGCATATGGAAACTAGCCCCATGAGCTTGAAACACAGCTGTTGTAGGGGAGAACCCACAGTCGGCTGGTCCTCGCCCTGTGGTTGAGAGGCCCCCTCCCGGCACCCTGCATCCCTGTGACCACACACTTATGTGCTGTGGCTCCAGATCCTGTTCCGGGCCAAAGACCTGGACCCCGAGCCCCGCAGTCACGTCGTGCGAGGAAACCACACACAGTCGGCGCTGCTGGCCGGGCTCCGCAAGTTCGTGCTGTATGAGCTGCAGGTGCTGGCGTTCACCCGCATCGGCAACGGCGTCCCCAGCTCGCCCCTCATCCTGGAACGGACCAAGGATGATGGTACGGTAACGGTGTGCCCCAGCAGCCCCCACAACCCGGACCCTGGTCATTTGCAACTTCGTTTTCAAACCACTTCCCCCCCGCCCCCTTTTTTCAGTTGAGAAAAACAAAACAGAATTGTTTTTCAGTCACTCAGCATTTATATGGCCAATTTCAGCCTGGAGTGAATTTTTACAGCCTAATTATGAACCTCTGCGAATTTCGGTCGTAACTCTGACAGAGGCAGTGCAGTAAAGGCCGGGTGGGCAGGAGCCATGAAACGTCCGGCCGCTCGGGCTGGCAGCGTCTGCACAGATGGGGTTAGGAGCCCCACCCCCAGCCAGGGGGCCTCGTGTCCGTGGTGCCAGCCGCTCCTGTGGTCCGCACACCAAGAGGTCTCTAGAAGCTCCTACCCGGAGTGCGGCGGGCCCCGCGGGCTCCCAGACTCCCCACACCTGTGCTTCCGGGCCCGGATAACAAGCACCTCTTGACGGCTCTGTTTTTATGGAAGTCTAAATCATCAGCAAATATGTTTTTCCACTTTGCAGATGTCAAACACTTAAAGGTTATCTCGTTTTACATTTTTATCGTTACACGGGCTATAGCAAATAGGGAGGGGGGATGTATATTCTGGGGGAAAATACTGCTTCCCCCCCCCCCGCATACACACACCCACCTTAGGGATCAGAAGCTTCTTGTAGAAGTGAAACAACTAGATTTCCTGGTGCACGTCCACCGAAGTCATTCGGTCCGCCCCTACGGGTCTCTGTGCTCTGCTGGGAGACGGTGCCCCTGCTGGGCTTCAGTCAAGGAGAGGGAGGAACTCTGCACACCATCCTTTCCTGGATGCAGAGCCTCAAGGCGGGGGGTGGGGGGGTCTGATGGTCTGATGGGGGTGGGGCGGAGAGTGGCCTCAAGGATGGTGGCAGAACTCTGCGAAGCCATGGAGGCCCAGGTTACACGAATGAAAAGTACGAGGGGCCTCCAACCTTGGCCAGTCACAACTGCCTCCTCCTAAAGTAGAGGCTGGAAGTCATAGAAGGCTTTTCCTTCTTCTCCCACAGTGCGATTGGAAGCATGCTTTCCACTCCCTCATTTCAGTGTGATCCCGATGATGGACCTTGGGGACAGTGCAGGGGATGGAGGCCACATAAGGCTGCTGTCAAAATTTGCATATTTTGCAGTTGGTCCTGGCATGCGAGCCTGTAGCCTCCTCACATTTATGTTATCAAACACAAGGGTCACAGATTTATTTAAACACAGGTTTAAAATTTTAAATACTGTTCTCTGCTTAATAGCCAGAGGCAGAATTCAGCAGCCCCAGGATGACTGTAACACCCATAATCCTGTCTCTGTATTCATTGTTCCGAGCCCATTGCCACTTATCTGGGAATCCGTTCAGTTCCAACAAGAAGTTCTGGTACTGGCCATACACTCACTCGCCTCCCCCTTTAAGTAAATACACTTACGAGGGCTATGAGGCTGATAGGCAATGGCGCCACACCGTGCAGAATCATACACGTTTGTGTGCATCAACTCTTAATTTTCTAAGATGGTGCAGGCAAGAAAAATCATTCATTGTAAACACGGGGAATCATTCATTGTAAACACGGGGAGAGACTTTAGGCCATCGGATTTATCTAACACCTGCTAGCAGGTGTCAAGCCCCCAAAAGGATTCAGCCCACACTGGCAGAATCTCGACCTTGGGCCTGATGCGCTTGCAGCCTCACGCTCCTCGCACTCCCGGGCTCCCAGCACCGTCTGTGAGCACGGCTTCTGGAAGTTGGAAAGGCAGATGAGCTGGGTTCTAAATGAGATGTTTTCTCACGGTCATTAGGGGGCCACATGGAGCCAGCTAGATTCCAAAACTCATTCACGGCCTTGGAGCGTCTGGCCCATGAACAAAGTCACCCGTGGTCACGAACGTTCGGCCAGCCCGCAGAGCCCTTTGTAATGCTGTAACATCCTCATGTCCCCCTGTAGCCCCGTGGTGGCACCTGGCTCACGGTTCCCTCTCCTCCCTCCAGCCCCGGGCCCGCCAGTGAGGCTCGTGTTCCCAGAAGTGAGACTCACATCCGTGCGGATCGTATGGGAGCCGCCGCAAGAGCCCAATGGCATCGTTCTGGGTAAGGAAGCGGCCGTGATTCAAGAGATCATAGCTCAGAGGAAAATAGCAATGACGTTGATTTTGTCTGTTTTTTTTTTTTTAATGTATCTTTTTTTTTATTATTATTCATTTGACACAGAGAGAGAGATTACAAGTAGGCAGAGAGGCAGGCAGAGAGAGAGGAGAGAGGAGGAAGCAGGCTCTCTGCTGAGCAGAGAGCCCGATGTGGGCCTCGATCCCAGGACCCTGGGATCATGACCTGAGCCGAAGGCAGCGGCTTTAACCCACTGAGCCACCCAGGCGCCCGATTTTGTCTGTTTTTATTACACATCAAAGAGGTTGAACCAAAAAAAAAAAAAAAAAAAAAAAAAAAACAGTCCCGCCTGCCACCGCCCGGCACTTTCTACGCTGAGGAAGGTGGGACCCTCCAGTGTCCTGTGAGCTGTGTGCTCAGGCTCCTTTGCAGATTGAAATTTACATTTTGTTAGCCCAGAACTTCTTCCATTTGTTTGGGGTTCACAACAAAACCATCTGTCATTGGCCCTTCCTCCAGCTCTGAAATAACCGGGCTGTTTCCGTGGGCGTCTGGGAAGCAGCAGCCTCATTTTTCATGGAAACCAGAGACCCAGGCTTCGCTCCCACGTTCCGAGAAACATCCTCGGCTGCCGGGCGTTCGCCTCATCCTTTTAAGAAAAGTTTCCAGAGTGAATTGTGTGCCTTGGGTCTCTGGGAAATGGTTTACTTTTAACGTTTCGTTCAGGGGGGACACTCTGAGAGCATTGATGAAAAACCTTAATTATTCTTAGTTCCCCAAAGGCAGCAGGTCTTATTTAAAAAAAAAAAAATCGGATCCCTTCCTTAGTCACCGTTTCACCACGACAAATTCAGGGTCTCCCCTGTGCACGGTGTCACATGCATGGTGGGCGGCAGGGAGCGAAGGAAATGCTCTGGGCCCCGTGGGGAGAGGCACAGGGACAATGCAACATGATGACTGACCAGTAACGGTTTACGAGATGCCCCACGAGCAGATCCCCGGGCCGAGGGGCTCACGGAGGACGGGAGGCAGCTTTGGGGGCTGAATCTTGCTGAACGGTGGCCTCTGGAGTCCTGGAGGAAGGCCAGAGGGGCGCCCACTCACCAGACGGAATGTCTCGTGCCTGTGGGAGTGTAGACTGATCCCAGCCTGGAGTTGAGCTGTGGGCTGGGCAGGGCTGGGGATGGCTGGGAATGTCTGGTTCCGCCATGCAGGGAGTGCCCGGGAGCCCAGATGTGTGACAGCAGGCATCTAACGGCCAGGGCCCCAGGCTGGGTCTACTCTCCAGACCCAGGCCAGCATCCGATAGGGTGTTTCCCCAGTCGAGACCCGCAGCAGACTCCCACATGTGTTAGCTTGTGCACTGGGTGGTTACAGGAAGATTATAAACCTGAGCTTACAGACAGGTAGTAAAAATCACCACCCACATCTGCTGACTTTCGGATTCTAAGATTTGGTTTGAAAAAGGGTTTTACTTCATTAAAAAACACTTTTAAAAAATCCATGCTGAGGGCAGTAGGGAGTCACCCCAGGACTTTGAGCAGCAAAGTGACATAATCAGGTTTGCCCTTTAAGTAATAAGTCAACAGAGAGGCAAATGTTTTTTTGAGTTCTTGCTTCATGAACACGGGCAGGACGGAGCCTGGGGTGTCCCGACGTCGTCCACTGCAAGGCTGGGGCCCTGCTCAGTCTGACCCTTTCTCGTGCGATTCCTGGAGTTGCTGGGTGGGGGTACTTTGCTAAGAGTATTTCTGAATTAGGTAACCTTCGGAACTACAGGTTCTCGCTACTTTAAAACCACAGTGAGCCGCTGAAGAAGCTCCTGGTGAAATGTGTATTCCAGATCCCATCGGATGAGACAGGATCACAGACACCTGTTAGGCCTGGTGCCTTGCGCTCCAGACCTGGGGCGGGAGATGGTCCATGGGGTGCATGGCTGGGCCAGAGGCCTCCTGGAGTGCCTCAGTACTGCGCCCGGCTCTTGTCTCTTCTGGATGGAGCAGGGCTAAACATCTGATGACCCAGGGGGTGGCCCCAGCTTGCTATGAGACAGGAACCCTGGAGCACAAAATGTGAATTCTGACCTGTCGCAGTACCCAGTCTCCAAGAAGCAGAGTCTCCCCGGCCTGCTGAGGAGGGACGCCCCATCCCCACCCCACCCCAGGACTGGCAGCCCCTGCACCCACCGTGCCTGCCGCAGCCTCTGCCTTCTGCCCAGGCCAGCCCACTGTACTTGCTGGTCCTTTGCCCCTTCTATGCCTCTAAAGTCATACCCGATGTCACCTCCACCTGCGAGCTCCCTCCATGCCCGTCCTTCCCTAGTTGTGCCTACCGTCATCACAGAAGTCTCACTGTCCAAAGGTAAAATCTTGTCACTTAACCTCAAAGGGCATCTCTAACATTTGTACGTCTGATTGAAAAAGCACCGTGAACGGAGAATTCAGACCACGATAGGATAGCATTTACATTATTCAGATTCAGAGCCCTAGAAAGTCGGATATAACCCAGGAGAGACAGGGACGTAGGCAAACACACCCACACTCATTCACCCCTGGAGAATGATCTGGAATGTCTGAGTGAGGGGAGCACATTTGTCCTCTGCATCCCACAGGCCCTTCCCATCGGGTCTTAAGCCTTTGAGTTCTCACACCCATACCCAAGGAGACACACATGGGACGCTCCTGCCACATCGTGTTTGATGACAGGACACCCGAGTGTCCATCAATCAGGCAACAGAAAGTTGTGTTGTGGACTCTTCCCGCAGCAGAAAACATGAGAGCAGTTAAAGGAATGACCAAGACCTACACGAGTCCACATTGAGGAAGCCTCACAGGCACCTGTTCAGGGGGAGAATACATACAGCATGAGAACGGTCCTGTATATTTAAACCTCTGTGAGCGTGATCATTATCATTTACGGGTCCACATGTATAATGCAAGTGTGAACTTGGGCAGGAATAGACCCCGAGTGGAGAAGGGAGGTTGCCTCTGAGGAAGAGGATCTGGTGGAGCCACAGGATGGCCTCAGCTTTTTTGCCTCATTTTCTCTCTTATGTGAAAAAAAAAAAATCCAATTTGCCAAAATCTCAGGATTTATTCAGTTGATGCAATGAATACTTGGGTGTTCCATCTATGTTATTCCCAGCATTTTCTGTACGTTCGAAAGAGTTTTAACAAAAAAGGACAATCATAAGATAAAAATAACACATTCACTATAAACTTTGAAAAAACAGAAAATTCAAACCTGTAACAGGAAGAAAATGAGAATCACCCACAATTCCACTGCCCCAAAATAATCTTACTATTTTTTCTTCTCAGCATTTTTCTAATATTTTAATTATAAAATATTCTCTATTTAGAAGGGAGCCTCTTCGTCGTAACACATGTATGTTTAGCCGCAGTGACCCGCATGTGTCCCTGCTGCCCCGGCTACGATGGCCAGCCTGCCAGGCCCCCAAGGGATTTCGTGTTTACCTTTTCTTCAGTCTTCTATATGATTTTCCTAGAGTTAAATTTAGGCCTAAAAATCCAGAATTAGTGCTGCCTGTTTTTAGATTTCATTACCAACTCTTGTCGCGTGTTTTTCTGCGCCTTGGCTCCTCTCTCCCCACATCATGAATCTTTCCTACATAGACACCCTCACTTACCATGTCTGCACACACCCAACCGGCATGTTTCCAGTGTCACCAGCACTCACCTCCGAGTGCACGTGTGGAAGGGGTCCGCCACACCAGATGAGCACGTACAGCCGCATGGGCGTGTCGGCTGGTCCCATCCCTGGGCTGCCCTGGGCTTCATCTCAGCCCTTACTGTTCCTGTTTCCTTTTCAGTCTCTGTGATTTCTCCTTCTTGCTTGCTGGTTCAACCGTGCACTTAGGTTTTCTTTTCTTGCTACCATATTTTTAGTTTGCGATGTCTTAACAGGAAGGTTTTTCAGGACATCTGGTTTATCACGTTGCTGAAAGCAGACTCTATCTGTACCTCAGTACTGTTCAGATGTCCAAGGTGCAAACACATCCATCCCAAAAATGTAATGTTTAAATGCAAATACATTATAATTAAAAATTTTTTAAAATATGGATCATCTCCCAAATTGTGCAGTGAGAAATGACAATGTGACTGACATCCCTAGAGGTGAATCTTCACAGCGTTTCTGATGATGCCCTCAGGATGCAGGCCTGGAAGCAGAATAACTGGGGGAAGGTGCTAGAACATTTCCAGAGTTCTTCTCCTACATGTTACATTGTCCCTCCAGAAACGCTGTCTGCACAATAAACTCATGAATCCCGGGCTGCCTGCCCTACTCTCCCCTGGGTTTGAAGCACCATGTTCTGGACAGGCCAAGGGCAATGTGGGCAAACTTGCAGACTCAGCACCCCAGGCCAATGAATTTAGGCACGTGACTGAGCCTTTCTGTGCCTCAGTTTCCCTATCCCTCAAATGGGAATAACACTCACACTCCCTCGTAGCACTGACTGAGTTGCGCATGAGGACCTTAGGACAATGCCCGCCATGTAGTAAGCGCGCAGCGAATGTTTGTTCAAGTGTATGGCTGTTTAGTATTTCATCATGTCTCCTGGACCAGAGAATTTTTTCTTATCACCTAAGTTTTCGCCCCGTGCCCACATCTAGCTGGCCCTCCCTAGCACAGGTTTCACACGGACAAGACAAGGAGAAGAACCAGGAAGGGCAGGTTGGAGACAGGCTATGAGGGACATTCAGAAGTTTAGATTTTGATCTGTAGTCCCTGGGAGTACCGGGGCGGGGGGAGGAGTTCACTAAAAATCACAGAAATCCAAGTAAGGAGAAGGCGGTATTTAATCCTTCAAGTATTCCAACCATGACAAAGCAGACAAAAAGTAAAATAGTGCTCCGTCTACCCGTAATGCAGAAAAACACCACATCGGAGCATCTTCTGAGGTAATGGCCTTTAGTTGTAACGGTAACAAATGTTGTCTGGGCAACCTGTCACCTGGATATTATTACAGCTAGCACACCAAATTGCAGATGCCGTAGGAAGGATGAGAAAACAGTGTCTAAAGATTCAGATCAGTGTTCGTGGGAGAGAAAGGGAAACATCTTTTTTGCAAGACCGGCTTCCCACCCAGAGACCTCGAATCAATGCTCCCGCTCAGGCCGCGCGGCCTTCCAAGTATATAAACACCTCTCCAGCCTGGGCTTCGGTAATCTATATGAAAACATGTTCTTGCATTTCCAAAAAAGATTAACAGCGTGAAACAGCACCAGGCGCCTACAGGGAAAAACACTTGCTTATTTGCGTAAATATTTTACCATGGAGAGCTTTTAGCATTTAGAGCCTGCCTTTGGGGGATGTGGCGGGAGCCACCTGAGCACGGTCACCCTCCCTCCCTCACTGGCGACTCCGCACTCCCTTAAATGCCGCCAAGCTAACGTGCGGCATATGCTCTTTAAACCCACGCGGGGCTGCCTGGCCGCACACACCAGAGCCTTGCCCCACCTCCACCTGCCTGCCGAGGGCTTAACATTTACCCTTAGCTTATTACAGAAGGGGGTGCAAAGACTCTGCTGAGAGTTAGGAGCACAAGGGACTGTAATCCCTGTTTGCAAATACAGAGTTTTGATCCACTGTTGCATTCGTTGGCCCCCAGCCCTCACATGGATAAACTGTAAAGCCAACAAGCCCCACAGCACCTGGGCTGGGTGCTACCAGGGCTATTCTGCGGCCATGGGCTCTCTGAAGAAGTCGTGGGTGCTGGCAGGGCCATCACCGCTAATGCTCGCCCACTGGGGCTACTGAGAGGGTCAGCGGCACCGTGGCCCACTGGAGGCCTTGGCTTCGGGCCCTGAGCATCAGGCCCTAGGGACACACCACCAAACAGGTGACTCTCAGATGGGGGCCTTTCACTTGCCCAGGATGCACGCAACCCACGAGAGGCCTGCAACCACCCAATGCGCCGTATGCAGCTCCCTGGAGGACCCCGGGTGTGGTCCACAATCACCCCATCTGAGTGAGGCAGCGGAGGCCCACACCCCCCCAGGAGCCACCACCCGCCCTCCAGGAGACTCCCAGTGTGGAAGCATCTTAGAACCTCCTCCTGCATCTCTCACAGCTGAAGGTTCTAGAACTTGTGTCGGGCTTAAACATTCCCTTTCCCAGTTCTGATTGTCTAAATGTGCGGGTTTTTTCTCCATCTTCTGGGCATGTTCAGAGCCCGCGTAGTTTCCGTCTTCACCTTGAATCAATGCGGCTTGTACTTGGCTTTGCCCCGGTGAATGCCTGTATTACCATAATACACCCATAACCTTATAAGTCAGACTTCACTCAGGCCGTGTTTTCCTCCTGGTATTGATTTGGCTTGCCCATTCTTTCCTAACGCCAGCGTGGCCTTCTGCCCTTGCACCGCAGACATCCAGCATGCTAAAGTTTCTGAGGGCACTCGAGCTGTAATTTCATATCTAGCCTTTTCCACCGCAATACTGTCTCCCGTGATTCCCGACAAATGCAAAAATGGGTACTCAGCTGCTTTCTTTTGCCATTTATACACAAGAAAACTCTCCTCTACTGCCTGTTGAGGCTAGGGCGTTGTAAGGACGTTTGAGGTGCCCCGTCTTTACGCTCACCAGACCACAGAATGGGGGCTGGGGGCATCACCCTGACTTGAGGGCAGATAAGAGGAAGGAAAGGACATAACCCCCAGGCTGAGGAACTTTCTCCCAGTGGCTCATGTGGGAGCTGGGGCGGAGGTAGAAATGATAAGCCGGGTTTCCTGCTGTTGCAAACGGGCGACACTGGGCCTTGCTGTCCCCTCTGTTGCTTCGGAGTTGACACCATGGCTGCAGGAAGTGGGCCTCGTGGGCTCTGTGCTTCGGTGGTGGAGGAGCTTGGGGCAAGCCCACTGCAAACACCCCCCTTCCTGCTCGGTGCCAGTAGCGCCTCAAGGGGCAGTTCCATGCAGCAGAATATTCCAGCCAATCCTAACTCATGTTCCTGATGGACAAGAATGACGCTTTTGAGATGTGCTAAGAAGACACAAATGAAAAGCCTGCACTTGGAGTAAAATCAGTTTTGTTTCAAGTTCATACGCATAGAAAAATGATGACCAGAAGCAGTCCCTAAGACAGGAACAGTGATCTTGGGGTGGTGGCAGGTGCCATGTGTGCAGTCAGCCCTCGGGGCCCTGGCACTGCCCCCCACGGCCTGGTCCGAAGCTTCCCAGAGGCGGGCAGGGCAGTTGCCTGAGGGCGCTCTCAGCCCTGGAGCTGGGCTCCTGGGGGAGTTGCCTGCCAGCAGCCCCAGCCCATGACAGTTGGGGGGACACCACCATAGCCCCCACCAACCCCCTCCAGTGGGCAGAACCTTGGGGACCCAGTAGGGCTTCCTCGCGCCGTCTGTCAGCTTCCTGTGTCTCCTGGGCCTTCCGAGAAAACACTTCGATCTGGGCTGTCTTGGAGCTGACTGGGCCCCTCAGGACTCAGGCAGCAGCATCCACAGAACAGAAAGTGTCTGGTGTGGGCAGAGTCCCCGGCTCTCTAGCACCTGCCTCCGGCTCCATCCTCCTCTCCGGCCAGCATGGCCAGCGGTGGCCCACAGCGGCCCATGGGATGTGACATTCAGAGGGTCCTGGGCCTCAGGCCACCTCCCATCCTGGTGCACGCTCTACCCCTCCTCGGTGCTCCGGGCTCCGGCGGCCGAGGGCTCTGGCATTGGGCTAGGCAGGTTGGGAGGCTGCTCCTCGCAGGTTGTGCTGCTCCCACGCCTAGTGGCGGCTCTGACTCCACGCCCTGCATGGAGGCCCCGGACCCACCGCCCTGACTCTATTCCTGGTGCAGGTACCCCAAGCCTCTTCCAGACAACCCCAGTTTTTCTATTGCTTTCCGAAACAACTCATCCTCTCCAGAGGACACCTGGCCTCGGAGTTCCTGCCTCTCTGCTGTGCTGGCGTCAATCCCCTGGCTCTGGGACATGCGCCCCCCACCCCCGTTCCCAAATGTCTGTTCCCAAATGCCTTTCAGTCTCTCCCAGTCCCTCAAAATCCCCTTGCAAATGTCCTGTAGAGTGACCCAATTATTTTCCACTTGTCTCTCTTTTCTTCAGATCCTCAAAATTCTACCATTCTAGAGCAGGGAGGAGCTGGGGAAGCAGCAGGCCCCCGGGAAGAATGGGGCTCCCACGCTGCTCTAATAAGTGGGAGGCACTAATAAATGGGGGTGAGCTGTTTGCTTGATTTACAGTGTAGGGCTGAGAGCATCTCCCTCTTCCCTTCTGGGTTCTACACCCGGTTTAGGAATTATGAATTCATCATAAGGTGAACAGGAGAAAAATTTAATTTTGTGCATATAGGAGCCCCAAAGATCAGAGGCTCAGAAATGACCAAAGCAGGCTGTTTTTAATGCCTTTGAGTCAAAGAAACAGTAAATTGGTGAGGAATTGGCAAGATGAGGGGTTTGGGTTTGGGGTGGTCAACTAGTGAACAGGGTTCTACCGCCAGCTCGGTCCTAAACTGCCCAGGGCTGGTGACCAGGCTGCCTCTCCTCCTCCTGGTGCAGCGAGGGGCACTAATGTCCTGCTTTCAGGGGGACAGTCGAGGGTCTGAGTGTCCCTCCGGCCCTGGCCGTTTCTTAAGTAACTTTAATCCAAAATAATTAGTATGGGAAAACAGATATTTGGGGATGGCCTAAGCTCACTGTGCTTCACAGGCTGGAAATGAGAAGCTGAGAGTCGTGTTTGGGTTGGGGTTGAAGTCTGGCCTAAGACCTCCCAGCAGCCAAGGTGTTGAGCACGAGGAAGGGCCTGCAGGCCACAGTCTTGGGCTCCAAGGGGCTGGGACGTGTCCCACAACGTGCGCGTGCATGGCCAGGTGTGCGCCTGCCCCTGAGGCTGGGAGAGCGTGTGCGAGCGGGTGGGCCCTGTGTCTCCTTTCTCCCTCAGGTACACGCGTGTGTTCTCACACCGTGAAGACCAAAGCTCCTCAGCTCCTCCTACCCAGAAGTCCTGTGTGCCTGTGGACAGGGCCAAGCCCCAGGCCCACGGACATTAGCCTGCTTCCAGTGCAAAGTCAGCCTCTGTTTCTTTGAGGAGGGCTGGTATCTCTTCATCACCAGGAATGATACTCAGATAGTGAAACTAACGGACACCGGGTCACACCTCATTCTTGAGGTTTTAAAAATGTTATGTTTGCTCATTCTGTAATAGCTAACGTCTGTGTCTGTCAGCGTGGCCACTGTGCTCCATTGTTAAAGGTCAGTTTGTCTTTGCAAAATATCTTGCCTTGTTTTCTTTCCCTGGTTTAGGAATATGCATATGTTAATGACATCGGTCAGTGGCTTCTTGTTCGGGTGCATACTGACCCTCCTCCACACGGTCGGGGCAGAGTGGGGGGAGAAGGGATTGCCACCAAGGCCCCTGGCTGACCCCAGTCCTACATGAGGCTCGCCTCAGCCCCTGTGTATGGAGCACATCCCCACACAGCAACACGGCCTCGGGACAGTGGCTGGCTCTCCCCAAACTTTGACCTACCCTGAGTGCCTGCTGCTTTAAATCTGGTGACTGGGCATCGCTGGTGCCCCACAGTCCCACTGCAAACCCTGACAATGTAAAAATAATAACAGGACTCCTCACAGCTGGAGGGGGACACCCTGAGGCTAGAAGTGCTTAAAGAGCATGATTTACATAACTTTCTAGCAGCAGGTGAGTGTCCAAGGTTCAGAGTGAAGAGCGCAGGTAACAGAGCTAAACGCACAAACCAACAGAGAGAGAAAGCAATACTGTAAGCAGTCGGCCGTGTGTGACCCACAAGCCAGAGGAGGAAGTACGCTGACTCCCCCCATTCCCAGGGACCAGCGCATGTGTGTGATGGGGAGGGTAAGGGACTGAATACTTTGTGGAAATCATGACTGTCGGGGGTGAGGATGTCGTGACCCTCAGGCATGAGGAGAAGGGCCGCAACCAGATGCTGAGACTTGGGAAGGGCCAGACCTGTGACTGAGTGAACAGCGACCCAGGGGTACCAGCGAGGAGAGCCCGGTGCGGGCGGGCTGTGCGCCCAGCTCGTGCACACTCAGGCAAGGACGCGTGTGTCTTCACGGATGCCTCAGCGGCTCTGCTCTCCGATGCTCCCCAGAAAGATGCCCGAGGAGCCAGCAGAGCCGACCTGCTGGGCCGGGGCCTGGGCGGGAGGAGACGTCTTTAAACTCGTTCCTTACCCTCCCGTGTTATTTGTGAGCCATGTGAGTATAATACAATTCAAGAGTAACGACAAAACATTGCAAAAGAACATTTTAATGCCTTCTTTAAAAAAAAAACAAAAAAACAAAAAACAGCATAAGGCTAGGAATTTCCCAAGATGAATGCGAATTTCAGAACAGGAGACCCCGTCCCGGCCAGAAGGTGGCCGGCCAGGGACGCGGGCCCTGGAAGCACAGCCTGGGCCCTGGGACACAGGACACTAGCGGGTGACACACGCAGAGGGGCTGCACTCAGTGTCAGCTCTGTGCCCCTCTCAGTGAAGAACACACAGCACACAGCAAATGGGACGGGCCTGTCAGGGTCCAGGTGTCCCTCCCATGTCTCGGTCCATCCCGAACTGCAAAGGGACCAAGCGGGAGTCTGACCTGTGTCTGTCTGGGTCCCGTCCCTGGCTGCCGCTGCCTCGTGCTCACTGTCCTTCCCCAGCAGGTGCCCTGTCCCCTGACTCAGCAGGTGCCTGGGTGAGGCCCACAGGCCCCGGGGGATGAAACTTGCGGGAGGCTGCGTGACCAAAGACATCCAGAGGCAGGCAGAGAGGCACCTCCCCTCCCCTTCCTTCCCCTCCCGTGGTGGCCGGCACCCTCCCCGCAGGCCACTCCCTGCCGCGCAGCCCCCTCACACGGCCTAACACACGGAGACCAGGGGCGCACAGCAGAGAACCCCCAGAGCCTGGATCACACCCCGGGCAGGTGCGCTTCTAAAGTATGTGCTGGTCGCGCCCCACATGCTGTCGTCCCTCAGACGTGTGTGTGTGTGTGTGTGCTGAGGGCACTCGGAATGCGTGGTCTCCAGTAGCCAGGATGCTGCAAGGGGACTCTCCGTTTGCTGGAAGATTGGGGCAGATGTTCTCTCTCCACGGGAATGGTGTGACTCAGTAGAAAGTGGGACTGACTCAGGGCTCCTGGCCCGGCTCTGCTGGTGACTTTCTCTGTGACCTCGGGCAGACCACTTACCCTCTCTGGGCTTTGTGGCCACGTGAGCATATGTAGGCTTCCTGTCATGGCCGTTGTGAGGGCTCAGGAGGCCAGCAGGAGAGCCCCTTGTGGTGGCTACAGTGACTACGGTGTCCTCACCCTCAGGAGGCGAGGTGCCCAGGAGTCTCCGAAGGCTCGGGACCAGCTTCCCGAGGCACCCAAACCCCAGGCGCCCCATCTACAATGGGGCAAGGGAAAGAAAGGTGGGAGGAGGGTACAGATAAGCTCAGCCCGGCTTCTCTGGGCCGTGGGTCATCGGTCCCTGAATGGGGAAGGACAGGCATCTAGCAGGACACCCTGGCCAGAGGCTGGAGACCAGCTGGGCCACCTCTGGTAGCCCGGGGACAGCTGGTCGTCCTGGTGAGGAGAAGGAACCACTCAGAGTCCTGCAAACGGCAGGCCTATGAGTGGCCATCGTTGTGGACCGGGCAGGGCGTGCCTGACCCCCGGTCTGCATGGTGATGTCGGTGACCAGCAGTGGTCAGCAGTTTGATGCAAAGTGCATGGAACCGTCCCCGCCCCAAGCCATACATACAGCCGGCCAGGAGGGGCTCCCTGTGTAGTCAGACGGATGACAAAGTGCAGAAGTTGGGAAGATGCCCATAAGCTTCGGCACCAAAGGACCTAAAGAAGGTTCAAGAAGGACAACAGAGGAACAGGGGCATCTCGCCCAGAGAGGCAGGCAGGGGGCATGGAGTTCCTGGGGCCTGGTCCAAGGGTGGCTGTCACACCCCCAGGAGGCCAACAGAGGCCAAGCTGGTGGAGGACAGAGTCCAGCTCTTCCGGCCGAGCCCCCTGACCTGGGAGGTCCTTGTGTCCCTGGAGCAGGTTGGCCGTCGTCCGTGTTGGTGGAGGCCACTGTGCCCCGCCAGCTGTGGTGTTAATCAGGGCAGGAGCACAGCTGTCTGCACCCACAAGGAGGCTGCGCACACCCGGTCCTGGGCTGGGGCTGGCCGTCGGTGCTGCTGCTTCAGATGCAGGCGGAGGGGTCTCCACAACAGCCTGGTTGGGAGGCCCGGTCGTTAATGTCTGATCACCCATAATCCCTTGATAATCAAGGAACTTTGGGAGCCGTTCAGAGCCGCGGAAGCCCCCCAGAAGAGATGACGTACACCCCGCTGCCTCCTCGGCAGGAGGGAGGTTATGGGGAAGGGAGCCCCCCACTCGGGGGCCACACTGGGGTTTCCTGGGGGATGGGCACAGAGGAGGGGCCGACACCAGGAAACGGAGCTCCCGAAGCTGGGATCTGCGGGAAGATGGGGAGGATGACCTAGAGGAAGGACATGTAACCATGAGAGAAGGGCTCTCTTGGAGGAACATTCTAGGAGGAGGCACTGCCCTTGGCCCTGTGAGGGGAAGGGCGGGCAGTGCGAAGGGTGAGCAAAGACAGAAAAAGCAGGAGCACCTGGCCTGCCCCTCAGGAGCACAGGCTGGTTCCCACCACCTCCTCTCAGCTCCAGCAGCCACAGGGAAGATGAAATTGTTGCCACATCTTGGGGGCGGGAGGGATGAAGGGGAATGAGGGTCATGGGGACCCAGCGCTCATCTGTCACTGCAGCTGTGCCCCCCCTTGGATGCCAGTGGAGGAGGAAGGACGTCAGGGAAACAAAGCAGAGTGGTGAGGGGGTGGCGGAAACATGGGGTCTGTGTGGGGGGGGGTGACATGACTGACGCGTTGCCCTCCTGCCCCACCCACAGGCTACCAGATCGCCTACCGCCTGGCCAGCAGCAGCCCCAACACGTTCACCACAGTGGAAGTGGGCGCCACAGTGAGGCAGTTCACGGCCACCGAGCTGGCCCCAGAGTCCGCGTACATCTTCAGGCTGTCAGCCAAGACGAGGCAGGGATGGGGGGAGCCGCTGGAGGCCACCGTCATCACCACTGAGAAGAGAGGTAAGACCTGGGGCCCAAGTTCACTGTTTTGGGGCTACAGGGAGGAGAGCTGGGCCTGAATGGAAGCCATGAACTTGCTGGGACCATGGCTTCCCAGGTCAGGCCCTGCACCGTAGCATGTCTACACAACCCAACATTTACTGGACCAGCAGGAACGTCCCTCTCTGCTCTCAGTGAGGTGGTATAACTGGCCCAGGGAGGCTCTGAGTCTCCACATTGGCGTGCAGCTCCCTGAAGCCAGGCCCTGGTCTCTGATGTTCAAACCCATGTGCCCAGCTGAGCAGGTGCTCAGTAAACCCGTCTCCTACCGAGAAGTCCTGGGAGATGGGTCTTCGTGGACACCACTTCGGTTCCAAGCACTGGCAAGGTGCTTGTGGTACATTGTCTCAGCTTGTCCTCACCAGAGCCTGGGGAAGAAAGTGCTTTGAGCCCCCGTTCTACAGAAGAAGTGGGGCCCAGACAGATTCAGTCATTTGCCAGGGACACAGCTGTGGGGCAGTGACGTGGACACCCTCCACAGGCCGCCTCTTCCCATGGCAATCTGCTGTGGTTTCCCATCCCAGCAAAGCCCCTGACATACCCTCCAGCCTCACTCTGGGATCTGCCTCAGTGGGCCCCCTCCCCAGGGCCACCCCAACCCTAGTCCCAGAGGTCTCGGGGAAGAGGATGATAGGAAGACGCTTGCTCAGAGAGATGACCCATCTTACCTCCCATCTGAGAGTCCCCAAGCACCAGGCTGTGGAGCTGTGTGACCTTAGGCAAGGCCCTTTCCCTCTCTGTGCCCTGGCGCCCACCTGGTGGCCTCTTGGAAAGCGCCAAGGGCCAGCACAGTCCACAGCCCTTCAGGGGCAGAGCTGGCGCAATGGCCAGGCTCAGGATGAGCCCGTGTCCCTGTGGCCTGTGCGATCATTCTAGGACAAGATCTAGAGCTGACAGTCTAAGGGAGTCATGAGTTGAACAAGAGTGCTTGATAAACAATCCAAAGGGCCAATCTGAAACCTACAAAAGGTAGAAGGCAAAGGAGGCTGGCATGCACTGAGCCCTTACCATGTTCTGGCCACGTTCCAGGCGCTGCAGCCCACTCCTCTCTAATTCCCACACAAGCAGGCCAACCAGGTAGGGAAGCCGATGCCCCACAATGTGGAAGGGCCCACCAAGGTCCAGTGGCCACTCGGTGGCCGTCCCAGCTAGAACGCCCAGCTGACCATTCCAATGGCCACCAAGGGGACGCTGGCATCACCTGTCTGTGACTTCGGACCTTCTGGGGGAAGGCCGAGCCCTTCAGCCTGCTGTGAGTCCTCCAACCCCAATAACTGAGCCTCAGTCCCCCAAGGATGATGACAACTGCACAGCCTCTCGGACGACAATGACAGTTACCTCTACTGTTAACTGGAGGACAGAAGCCTTGGAGTCACTGGAGATGCCAGAGCGTGAAGCAGGTGGAGAGACAGCAGTGCACACTCGGGCCCCTGGCTATCGGCACACGACATTATTTGACCTATGGCCCCCAGCAGGGGTGGCAGTGGGGCAGGAGAACCCCCTCCTGCCCAGGTCCTCAGGCTCCTCCTTGTCTGGGACGTGCTTGGGACCCTGAGTGCCTCTCCCAAAGGTTCCTGCCTCCTTCCTCAGAGTTGACGCAGCCCCAGAAATCCAGCACTTTCTAAGGCACAGGGAAAGACACAGGTTTGCTAACAGTTTGATGTGACTTAAATCCAGATGGAAGCATTAACTTGCGTGCCCTTCAGGCGGCGTCCCTGGTCTGCGGCCCGAGCACCCACACCAGCTGCCTGGGGCCCATAGGGCTTAGGGGCTTTCCGCCAGGGCCCACTGACCCCCCCCAGCAGAGCTTGGCCCATTGCCAGATGCCCAGGACTAACGAGGGGACGCAGGCCTCCTGCTCCAGGCGAGGAGGAACCAGGCAGCCCTAGCGTGTGCTCCCAGAGGCGCGCTGACCACATCAGGGGGAAGGGCTCCCCCCGCCATCCCCGCAAGGCCAGCCAGCCATCGCCGCTTTATTACCCACCACACATTTTCGGCAGGATCAATAATCTTCATGATAAACAATTAAACAATTATTCCTCCCTCTGTGGAGTTTCTGTGCTGCAGTCGATGGGGCGAGGAGACGTGTGACAGGAACGGTCCGCTCTCAGGAGCCAGGTCCCAGCCCCCGTGCCCTGCACCCTCAGTCACCAGCGCTGTGGGCACAGAGCGGCGGTGACAGCCCCCAGAGGAGCTGAGCTGGACACCATCCATGTTTCAGGCTCAGTTGGCTCCCAGGGAAAGGCCATCAACAGGACAGATGCCCTGAGCCCAAGACCGGAGGGAGAGGGTGTCACTCAGAGACGTCCCTGGGGACGTGTGGTCATCGGGGAGCACGTGTGGGCTCATCCTCCGGTCTGTCTGATAGTCTGTCTCTGCGCCGAGAGAGCAGCGCTCCGGGAGCAAGCCCCGGTCTCCAGTCAGATCCAGGCTGGGGCCGGTCTGGGTTGGCTGTGGAACCAGACTCCGCTCCCTCTCCTCGCCCCTCTCTGCCCTTGCTCTCACGGGAGCCTCCATGGAGCAGCAGCCTCTCACATGTCCCTGGTCTATTCTCTCTCGGTTGCAGAGCGGCCGGCGCCCCCCAGAGAGCTCCTGGTGCCGCAGGCCGAAGTGACGGCACGCAGCCTCCGGCTCCAGTGGGTCCCGGGCAGCGACGGGGCCTCCCCCATCCGCTACTTCACCGTGCAGGTGCGAGAGTTGCCTAGGGGCGAGTGGCAGACCTACTCCTCATCCATCAGCCACGAGGCCACAGCCTGCACTGTTGAAAGGTACCCAGAGCCAGGTGGGCCCTCTCCAGGGAGCAGAGCAGGGAGTCCGGGGGCCAGAGACACACCAGACAGCTCCTGTCTCTTCTCCTAGTGGACGCTCCCTGTACCGGGGACCGGGGCTCCCCCTCCTGGAGCCGTCTCTGGCCTCTGCCCCGGGTCTGTCCTTCCGGGCCCGCCCTGTGCAGGTCATGGGCACACCCCAGGCCCCGGGATGGAAGAGGCACAGATCATGGGGCCGGGGAGCCTGGAAGCGTGGGCTCCAGCCCCCGAGCACCTGAGAAGCCGAGGTTGGGGGCGAGTTGTGCTGAAGGCATGTCATGGGCTGAGAGTCGCACCTTCTCTTCGTGCTCTCTCTCCTAGTCAGCAAGGCAGGTGGCTCCCACGCCTGCTGTCATCCATTAGTGACGGCTGCTCAGGGAAATGGGAGGGGCATCCCCACTGCACCCTGAGAACCCAGCATTTGTCCGGTTACTGAGTGAACCACCAGGCAAAGGTGGAGGGGAGCGAGGCCGACCACCACAGCACGCTCTTGGCACCTATGGCCCCATTTGGGTCCCTTCTCATGTTCCCACCCCCCTCTATGGTGAGGGACCAGGGCACCCCCCTACAATGAGAGATGAGGACACCCCACTCTATGGTGAGGGACCAGGGCACCCCCCTCTACAGTGAGAGAGGAGGGCACGCCCTCTATGGTGGGGAACCAGGGCTATGCGACCGTCTAGATGAGGGTTCTCAGCAGTGACCTCAGGCCCTGCATCCCGATCTGGGGGGCCTGGCTGCGCAGGCTCACACCACCCTGCAGAAACCCCCTGGGTCTGGCCAGTGGGCAGGCCCATCCGGGGAGCCGGCCCAGCATCTTCCCTGTCCTCCTTCTCGGGCCCTGCCTGTGGTCACTTTCCATGAAGCTCACATCGGGCTGTGCAGGGGCCACGAAGGAGCGTGTCCCACCAGCTCTGAGGGCTCCCGGACCCTGGCCAGCCCCTCTTGTGGGGACGGTGGAAGAGGCCTAGACCCCATTTCCCAGGCTGGCCAATGTTCCTCTCACCTTTCAGATAGAACACCATGTACTTGTCGCCCCCTATCCGGGCACCATGGTGGGAAAGCGCACCCACATTTCTCGTTGAACCCACGTTTGGCCCAGTGCGGGGAGATCATTGTCCCTGTGCTACAGAAGAGAGCGGGTCAGAAAGGTCACACTTGGCTATAGCCCCTGCACCTCCCACGGGTGTCCTGACCCTCCTCCTGCACGCTGCTGGACCTGAGGGGAAGGAGCAGCTAGGGGCGGGGAGGGTGGGGGGAGTCCTGCAGCAGCCTCCAGCCTCAGACACAGACGTCCCACCCCCGAGTCATGGTTCAGGCTGTGGGGGAGGAGCAGGGGCTGGCCTGTGGCTCCCCCTCCCGGGATCGAGGTGTAAGCAAGCGTGTGACCAGGGTGACCTGGGCGTGCTCAGCACTGGGGCTTCCCAGGAAGGCAGACTTTGAAGCCACAACTGTTCAGGCTCAGGTTGATTTCCGGCCACCTGCCATGCAGGGGGGTGGGAGGGTATCTTGGGTGGCTGCTCAATGCTCACCTCCCGGCTTGTTGCCTGGTCTGGGGCCATGCAGGACCTGGCTGCACTAGGCAGGGAGCAATGGCAGCCGCCCTGCACGGCCCACCCAGGGGGCACAGCTGTGTGTTGAGGGGGCATCCTCATAACGCATCCATGGGCAGCCCCAAGCAGGTGGCACAGAAGTCCCAACATCTGTGTCGTGGCTCCCAGACCTGATGCCCCCTGCGGGGAAGGTCCTCAGAGTGGGTTACAGTCCAAGAAGGAAGGCAGCTCATCCACTCACAGCTCTGGCTGCCTGGGGCCCAGACATGCTCCGAGCTCAGTGACCCCCACCACACTCCCAGGAGCGCCGGCCACATCTGAAAGCCAAGGGCGGACATCCCTGGACAGGAGGGCTGTTTCCGGCTCAGCCAGGGGCACCGGCTGGCCCCCCACTTGAAGGGGCCACAGTAGCTCAGACATGTGCGGCGGTGAGCTGGTGTTTAGAAAACTAGTTATGGTTCCACCTTTCCTTACACTCCTCACGGTGGGAGAAGGTGACTTGAGTGACATCCGGGCGGTGCTCCCCTCTGTGACCTGGGCTGGGGACTCCGGGTGCTAAAGCTCCTGCAGGCTCTTCCTCGCCATGGTTGTTGTCATTGTCGCCATCGTCCCCACTGCCACCTGACACTAGACAGCACTGTGTCCTTTCCAGCAGTTTCCGGGCGCTGGTCCCCGCACGGTCCGCAGTGGGCCCGCAGATCAGACCTCACAGACAAGGAAACAGAGGCGGAGACATCCTGGGTCATGAGCATGCCCCTCCAGAGGGAAGCCCGAGTCCCTCAGACACCCCAGCTCTGACCTCTGCTGGGCCTGGGGCTCAAAGCCTCATGGCCGCAGAGCACCCAGCTGGCTTCCGCAGCTCTGTGGCTGGTGAGGAGTCGGGGCGTTGTCCCCCGGACTGCAGGGGCGGGCAGCCTGCCTGTCAGTGGCTGTGGGGCCAGGGCCGGTCCACCATGTAAGCCTGCGAAGCCTGGCTTCCTCATTTGTGAGATGGAGATAGGGGGCGCCCCGCGGTTTATCTCATCTCTGGGAGCCCGAGATCTTCCTCCAGAATGGACAGCAGCGACCCGGCCACCCACTCAGAAGGTCACCCAAAGCAGTCCCGCTCTGTCCTCCCAGCTTTCTGCCCGTGCCCCTCGTACCCTTTGAACGGCGGCCGCACGGCCTGGGAGGCCCCGCTCTCGGCCCCTCAGGGATCTCCGCTGGCTGCCGGCCAGCGCCTCCCCTCCAGAGCCTGGAACCCCCCAGCACGGCCCCGAGGCTCGGGGGGCACGGCCCAGCATGCCCGACGGCTTCATGAACCACACTCAGCCGCACGGGGTGCTTATTGGCTTAGTGAGAATTTGCTTGTGGCTAAAAGCAGCATCACTCCTTTATTTTCTCCTCTGAAATAAACCAAACTCCAGTCAGTGGCCTTTTCTGTCCCAGGGCCTCCTGAGATCAGACAGGGGTGTGCAGGAGCCTTCACGTTGGAAGTTTGCCAGCCGACAGTCTGATCTGGTGTGGGACATGCCGTGGTCAGCCCCCTCTAGGCCCTCTCCGCCCCTCAGCAGACACGCCCCGGGCCAGTCCAGGGAAAGTCACCTGCTGGGCTTCTACCCCGAGGAGAGGGTGTGCCCTGCGTGCCCCCCCAGNGGGGGGGGGGGGGGGGGACGCAGGCCTCATGCTGGCAACTCTGCTTCCTGCTCTCCGCGCACCCTCCCCTTGACCGCAGACCAGGCCGACTCTTCCAGCTGTCTGACACGCGCCTACCTCACCCCTGCCGTGTGCCCGGGGGTGGGAATGGACGAGCTGGCACTGGCCTCAAATTCCGAAAGTGTTAAGAACAGTGAGGGTCAATGACGCATCGGACGTGTGTCCTAAACATAACATGCTAAGTGAATGTAAGCACTAAATTTAGGATGGGGGTCGTTTCCAGCATACTGACACGTGCCAGACACTGTGCTGATTGTTACCTGCATCCTCTCATTCACCCCTCCTAAATCCCACCCCCATTCCTCCCTCTCTTCCTCCTTCCCTCTCTCCCTTCCTTCCTCCCTCCCTTCCTCCCTTCCTTCACAGATACTCACTGAGTGCCTCCTGGGTGCCAGGCCTTGTTCTTGGTGCTCGGGGCATAGCAGTAAATGAGGCCACCTCGGTACGTGTCCCTGTGGGGAAGGCAGACAGTCGTCAAGGAGGCAAACGTTTCCTTACAGATCATGGTGGGGCTGGTGAGGGGGTGAACAGGTCTAGAGGACAGCGTGCAGGGCACAGGCTCTTCCTAAAGCCACTTGAGCTGTGCCCAGAGGGTCCTGACGGTAAGGACAGCCAGGATTCAGTGAGCACGCTGTGTGTGCTGGAGTCTATTCCAAGCACTTCTCCTCAGCGCCATCCACACAACCACCTCGAGATCCCGGTGCTCTGGTCAGCCCAGGTGAGGAGCCTGCGGCTCATCGACCTGCCCATAGTGACGTGGGGGTTAGCATGTGGCAGTTTGGCTCTGGAGTGAGCTCTCCTGGCAACCGCCCTGGGCTGTCTTCTAATCTGAGAAGGAGAAGCTAATGCAAATGTGGGGCTCAGGTGCTTGAGGCAGGAACCAAAGGAGAAAACCATGTGGTTTTCACCAGAATTGGATAAAATAGCTCCTAGGAAGCTAGGAACAAATGGGAAGTTATTTGTTTTAACTTAATAAAGGATAGCTTCCCCAGAAGCTGGGAGCAGAGATCACTGGTAAGGGTGGAACTTTGGAAGCACCCCCAGGACAGCCAGGGCCAAGGCAAGGTCACCCGGCACGGCTTCTTCAGCCAGAACAGGGGCACAGAGAGGCCAGGAGACAGGCCTGCGGTCGTGGACCAGCCATGGCAGGGCAAGCTGGTGTGGAGGAGGGCCGGAGGGAAGAGCATCCTTCCAGGGGCCAGCCGACAGAGAACCAGTGTCCTCCTGTCTTAGGCGGGAGGGCATAGGAAAACAGAGTCATAGGAAGGTTCTTCTGATCCTGTGTCCACAGATGGTCATCAGTCTTTGAAAACGCAGAATCCTTCCTCTAGGCCAAGGATTCCCCAGACCCCACTTGCAAACCAGTTGGAAGTGGGGCTGCTTTTGGCTGACTTGGGGGTCATGGGGGCCCCCTGGTCTCCTAGAGGACCCCTCAGATCCTCTGGGGTTCCACGGTGCTCGGTTTGAAACCCACGAGTTTCCAGGTTGGCCTGGGAGCGGGGACAGAGGACTGGCTTGGAGGCAATAAGGGTTTGCCCATCCGTAGCTGAGGGAGCAGGCAGAGTCCAGAGCCACCCCTGCTCTCCTGATCCGGCAGATGGACATGGGCAGAGCCTTGCCTAAAACAGAGCAGTGGTCCTCGGGGCAGGGGCAGGGGGCTCTCCTGATCGGCTCCTTCAGAGGTCACGGCAAGGACAGCCAGAGGAGCCGGCCAGCCAGGGACCCAAGGAAGACCACAGCTCATCTGCTTAGAAATCTCAGCTCAGGAATCCATCCCCACAGACTGGGTCAATGGAGGGAGGCAGGCAGGCCTGAGCGGTGGCCATGAGCCCTGCGCCCAGACCATGAGGGCCCCTCAAATCCCCGTCAGCAGGTCGGCGGGGCAGTTTCCCCACGGACAGTTGACCTTCCTCTGTCTTAGAGGCAGCCTCAAGACAGGATCCTCTTCCAGTCGTGGCCAAGCCAGGAGCAAGGGACTTAAGGGGGCCGGGCCTCAGTTTTCTCAGCGCTGCAATGGAATCACAATGAGTTCACCCCACAGAGCTGCTGTGCGGTGAAGCCAGGCACTCGGTGGGGATGAGGGGCAGGCGGGGACGAGGGGCGGGCAGGCCTCCATGAAGGCGAGCTCGCGGGCAGGCAAGAAGTGGCGAGGCGGGCCCTTGTTTCACACTAGGACTCAGAATTGTGTGCGGGCTGCGGTAATTAGCTCCTCCTGAGAAATTCTCCCGTCCCTCAGAGAGCGGTGATTTGCTTTGCCGGAGAGGCTCTAATTACAGGAAGAGCCCCGAGTAAAACCGCCGCCCCTGGCCAGGCCAGGACGTTCGCAGGCCCCTCCGTCCCTGGGGCAGGCGGGGAGGACAGTGGCGGCTGCCTGAGGGCCCCTCCCCGGGCACAACGGATTCCTGGTCCCTGAGCGAGGGCCTCTTCCTCCGGGCTGCCTGCTCCCTAGGGCCAGAGCGTGGGGCAGGACAGAGGGGAAGGGCTCAGGCCCTCACGACTTGTCTGTGTTTCAGGCTGAGGCCTTTCACGTCCTACAAGCTGCGCCTCAAAGCCACCAATGACATCGGGGACAGTGACTTCAGCGCAGAGACGGACGCGGTGACCACGCTGCAGGACGGTGAGCCAGCTGGGACCCGGGGCGGGGGGGTGGGGGGACGGGTGCAGATACGGATCCCTGCCTGGCTGCCACCTTTGGACCCCGAGACAGGCTCTCAGAGAGAGAGGCCCCGCTTTCATCCCGAGCCAGGAAGGGGTCGCCCAGGGAGGGAGGGCAGCGTCTGGCGAGCAGGATTCAATTAGCAGCAGACAGCTTGGAGCGCTCCGTACAGCCTGTGGCTGTGAAGCTGACTTCAAGGACTCATGAGTGGAACGGAGGTTCTTTTGATTGGCTTCCAAAACCCTACGATCCATTAGCATCCTAGAAATTGAATAATTTATAGGGTCATTAAAAATAAATGTAGAAGGGTAGCTGGGTTTTGAGAGGTTTCCCCATTTTTCCCATTCGTGAACTGCTCCGCAGTTTTGCCGTTTGATGGAAGCAGAGGGAAGTGAGGGTGCTGAGATGCCCCGAAAGCTCCAGGTGGTTCTTACCTGCTCTCCCCCACCTCAGAGGACCAGGCCCAAAGATCCCTTGGGAGTTCAGGCGCCGATCTTGCCAGGCCTGGTGGCAGGCCAACTTTTAGGGTGGGAGGGTCGCTCTTGCCTCACAGATGCTGGGGTTCAGATCCCGGACTGCAAGCCTGAGCCCTCAGCTCCCCCAGCAGCTCTGGGGACTCACTCCCCACATTTTCATCTTCCTCTTTTCTAACCCGGGAGCCTGACTTCACCAACATGAGGGACCAGGGACCAGAAGAGGGGTTCAGGGGGACCCTTCCAGCTTCTTGGCCTCACGCAGAGATCCTGCACACCCAGGGTGCCTGCCGCTGGGACAGGCCCCTCGAGAAACTGTGGTTGTCTTTGTGGCTCGTCTTCTCATCTCACATTTAACACAGCTGGGGTTCTATTTGGGAGCAAGGACTCATTCTTAGAAGAAAGAGGGAAACGTAGCAAGCTGATTTGGTTGGAGAGTCTTTGAGGAAATCGCAGGCCAGTGAGAAGGACGCCACAGTATCCCTTTGCCCTTACAGGGCTCGGGCTCCCTCAGAACTGGCCTGTTGTGGAAAAAAAGCATTGAGGGCCTCTCCAGGTTCCCAAAGGCCTGTCTGAATCCTTTGATATTGAAATCATTTCTTTTGATGCACCTATCCTGTCATCTTCCTCTTCCGAGAATGAGATTTGCGAGATTTGCTGTCCTCTTGTGTTGAGTGCATTGTGTTTGAGCTGTATTGTCACNGGGGGGGGGGGGGGGGGGGGGGCTTTCAATGTGTGGCTGTTTCGCTGATAAATATTTCCTTGATGTGGTGGTTGGGATGTTGAGATCCCCTCAATCCAGCATGACCCGGAAAGCTGGGTAAGGGTCCAGCGTGGACCTCAGGCCAGCAGGAGGCCAGAGAGCACGGGAGTAGAGGGCTCCCCAGGAGGCAGGATGGGGGTTTGCGGGTTAGGCTTATGGCGGCGTGTCCCAGGTGCAGGGTGCCTTGGGAGGTGCGGAGGAGACTCACAGAGTAGGTGACCAAGGGGCTGCGTCTTGGACTCTCAGGTGGGTGTG
The DNA here is from genome assembly GCA_002007465.1 of Ailurus styani. Lineage (NCBI taxonomy): Eukaryota > Metazoa > Chordata > Mammalia > Carnivora > Ailuridae > Ailurus > Ailurus styani. The sequence goes on along the minus strand of LNAC01000028.1, from coordinate 4,194,954 downwards.
GGGTGGGGAGAACAGCCTCAGTTGTTCCACTCAGTGACTCTTCATGAGCATTTGATACATGGTCTCAGGACCTTACAGTGGGCACCTGTGGAAAGGCCAAGCCAGCATGCCATCCAGGACCGCATGGGTTCAGTGGGAGCAGAGGTAGGGAAGGGGTGTCCGGGAAGGCGTGGGACAGGACAGATGGGGCAGGACCACAGTTTCCAGCATGCAGGGCATGGCCACGGCCATGGGCAGAGCCAAACTGACCGTATCCCTCCAGAGAGCCGAGCCAAGCTGCCACCGCTGTTGCCCCGAACAGGGCGGCTGTCCCTCCGCTCCAGAAGTCAGCCCCCCTGCCTTAGTGTCTAAAACCAAGAGCACTCAGGCCTGGCTTGGCCCTTTGTCCCATTCAGAGCCTTTCTGGCCTAAATACCTCCAACAAATGATGCCTCTCCTCCAGGGAGGGCCCCTGAGAAGATGGGGGACAGCAGGAAGGCTCCCCAGGCAGGGTTCCCACAGAGAGCCAGGCGCCTTTGTGTGTCCTGTGTGGGTCTGCTGCGGGGCAGGGGCCGGGGGTGGGGGGACAAAGGCAGGGCATTATCTTGTCCCCTCCATCAGGATCCGGTCCCTTCTATCCGGGCAGGAATGGGCTCCACAGGCAGAGAAGGGCATCCACAGGGAAGGGAGGGAGGTCAAGGCGGGGATGTTGGTTTGCTGGCTTCCCCAGATGCCTACCCCACCCCCTCCCCACCAGCCGGCCCCTGGCCCTGCCTCCTTGCCAGAACCAGGAGGGAGCTGACTCTGGAACGCGGCCAAGTACAAGCAGAACCAGCTAATCCTCGCTTTCTTCTTTCTTGGATTCCAGTCCCGGGAGAGCCTCCAAGTTCTGTTTCGGTGACGCCACACACCACCTCCTCTGTTCTGATCCAGTGGCGGGTAAGGCCCAGGAAGGGCAGGGGTTTCCTAAACCTGCATCGGAGGATGGAACCTGCCCGCCTGCTGGACCCCATGTCTGAGGATCAGTGGCAGGTCACGGGACATTGCGTGGTAGGCGAGCCCATTGCAGGGGGGAGCACCGCAGACCCCCTGAGCTGCGCTGTGGGAAGGAGCCTGAGCGCGGCTCCTCAGGGGGACAGCAGGACAGCGGGACTGGTACCAGGCATCCAGGGCTGAATGTTCCAGGGGAACGTGGGGAAGGACAGCCCAGCGAGGCCTCCGTGGTACACACAGAACTGGGTGGTGTCAGACAGGGCAGTGAAACCATAGCTTGGGGAGCGATCTTTTCTACAGGAATCATCCACTGACAGACAAAATACCACGGGGTTACCTGCGTCCCCCACACACGCCAGGTGTTAATCCTCAGTGAACAGTCCAATCAAGGCACCTTATCCTAGACCATCGAGCAATGCTGGGGGGGCGTGAACAGCAGTATAATATGACGCTGAAAGGACGCTCTGCCTTCTCTTGGCCTTATTTCCAATTTGGGTACCTTTGCCAACAGCGAAGTACATGGAAGACAAAATTAACAGAGGGGAAAACTGGCAAGGAGGGCTACCCCAACCCAGTGTTCTCTCACATGGGCCCAGGACAAGCCCAGCGAGGGTGCTCATGGGTCAGTGGAGAAGGCTCAACCAGGCCAGGGGGGTGGGGCTTAGCAGCCGGGCTGGAGCCAGGCCAGACAGACCCAGAACAGCAACAGGCAGGGCCAGGGGCAGCGATGAGAAAGTCATGGGAGCTCTGGGCAGCCAGGGAAGTTCCTGAGGCCAGAATGGGGCAGCCTTCCATGGGAGGGCAGTGCCTAGAGCCAGGGTCATGGGGTAGGAGGTGGGAGCAGGTGCCCTGGTCTGTGTTCACTGTAGCCACACGGGGCTGGTGATCCATGGAGGGGTCTATACAGCTGAGCCTTTTCCACGGATGGGATTGTTCAGGAGCGTGCCAACATCACATCCAGACCAGACAGGTGGGAGGGGACAGTTTGTGGTCAGGAGATTTAGGGGTCCAGGTCATGTTGGAACTGAGAGCAAACTGTGGCCTAGACACGGACTTAGAGAGACAGAAGCCATGCCCAGCAAGGGGCAGAGGCTGGCAGAGGGAAGGACTGGAAGGGTCTCCCTTGAGAGGGAGAGACCAGAGGGCATGGGTGGGTGTGCCAGGAAACACAGAGGAGGCCCTCGGGGAACCCATCCTACATGGACCACCTCCACGGGCCTCATAGGCTGGGGCAGAGCATGCCAGAGACCCCTCCAGGCTAGAGCTGGTGGCCAGCAAGAGGCAAGGGGGACAGAAGTCAGAGCCCTCCCTGGCCTCCTGAGGCTGCTAACGGAGCAGGGGTGCTGGGCGGGAAGTTGGGGCAGGAAGACCAGGGTTGGACTGCATCCACCAGCTGTGAGGGGGCTCCCTGAACTCACAGGTGGTAGCTCCTAACTGCTGAAGGTTCCCACTGTCTCCCCTGATGGGGCAACTCAGTGGCATCAGTGGGTATTAGCTCCACTCGTGTGCAGTTGGATGGACCCCGAGCGCAGAGCACAGGTGGAAATTCCGTGCGGGTCAAACAGACTTGCCACGGGCACTGCAGGAGAGACGAGAGCCGGACTTACACAGCCTGGGCTCTGAGCCACGTGCAGAATCTCCATATTGACAGAGTAGCTGTGGGCCCCTCCTTCACTCCACTGCCGAGTGACACGTCTCGGGGGTGAGGGAGCCCTTAAAGGTGATCAAGAGACAGTTCCAGATGTCTTCCAGTGAACGTGGAAATTCACTGCCTGGCGTTCCATCGTTCCCAGCCTCACCAGAGCATGGGGACAGGATGGGGGCTGACCCCCACCCCTGCATCTGGGCGGTCTCATCCCCCGAGCTTGTCTCGGAGCCCCACTGGCTCTAGGTCCGGGGACCCCACTTTGCCAGTGGATGACGTGGCCCCAACAGGCCTCTCTGGCTCCCCGTTCTTCCTCTGTAAAAATAGGAGGTCGGAGGTGACCTCCAAGGTCTCTGATGCAAGGCCCATTAGGTCTCACACCCCTGACTTCCAGTAGGGCCTCTGGCGGGAGGCAGGAGACGTTCAGAGTGGAAATTCAAGGTCCCAAGAGCTTCTCTTTCCCACCCTCCACTAACTCAACCCAAAGATTGGTCTTCTCTACTGTGCTAAATTTTACCAGAAATCTAGTCTTATTTTTGTAGATGTTTGCCAGTAACTAGGTAAGGCAACTAGGTAACTTTCCTATAAAGGAAGCTCAGAGGCTTGGGATGGACCATCACCTCCACATGGTGGCTGTCGGCCCCCGCCGTCCTGGCCCCTAAGCACACGGGGGGCTCCGAGCCCCATGGTTGCGGTTGGACAGCTCTGTGAATGGCAGAGAGCTGTACCAAAGGAACTTGGCATGCGTGTCCATCAGCTGTCCCCGTTCAGAGCCCAGTAGAACAAACTAATTGCAAGAAGCCCAGAGCAGGAGGTGGTCAATATGATGTATTGTAGAAATAAATGCCTGTCAACTGCCAGGCAGTTGAAGTATAATTAAAATTATGAGTAATTTACTAAATCAGAGTGAACAGAACAAAGAGACTATGTTTAAATATAGATTTGCATTCTAAATGAAATGTTTCACCTGTAAACCCCTTTTTTTCCCCCAGTAATTTGTTTAAAAATGTGAACACTGCCTGTAATTTCAAGGCTACTGACCCACTTAAATGTCTCCTCTGTAGAAACTTGTCAGGTTTGATTTTTCCTGGTAGGATAATCAATCCCTGCCTTTCATGGGGTCCAGTGCTATTTGAAATCTAAGGATTTGAGCGTGTGTTCTAGACAGTGGCAGTATTGTGTTCACACTGAGTGCCGCTCATAATAGACACCGGCGTTTCTGAATTGGTCACAACATTGAAGCTGGCTGCTCAGAAACTTCCAGTGGCTCACATGGTCTGTCACTCAAGTGGAGTTCCCCTCGGGTGGCTATAGACTTCCTTAAGTGGATTTTCAGGCCATTTTTTAGGGGGAAACACACACACACAGACACACACACAACTTAGCAGTAGATCACATCATGCATGTTGGACCCAGCAGAGCGTGGACTCAGCGTTGCAATAGGCAAAGAGCAGCGTGACCGCCACCTGGACAGAGGGGAGAGGGCTGTGGGGCCTCTTCAGGACATGTTTGGGGTTTGTTCCTTCTCTCACATGGGCTCCATGCTCTGCAGAGGAGCAGCTCCTGTGTAGGGTCTGAGCACCCAGACGTGGACAAGCCAGACCGCAGGCCTTGAAGAGCTTCTGTTCACTGGGTAGAGCCCTAGGACGCGTTAACAGGTAGACAGTGGAGGGGGAGCTGGGACGGGGCTTCTGACTGTGTTTTGCAGGATGAACCCTCCCCCTCCACACCCCCAGGTAAAGGGCAGAGATGGGCCTCTGGGTGGCACCCACAGCTGGAGCAAAACCTCAGAGGTGTGGCAGCCCCTGGGACTCAGCGCCGGGCGTCAAGGGAAGGCACGTTGGAACCAGGTTTTCTAAGTCCTCCTGTGCTCAAGCGTCTCCCGGACAGATGGCCAGTCCAGGATGCAGCCAACCAGAGATGGGGTGATCTTGGACGTCAGCAAATCGAGCTCACAACCACAAGCCCTAAGTGAGTGCCTGCCATGACCAAAGCCTGTCACTGGCGCTGAAGGGAAACAGAAACGAAAAGACAGAGCCCTGGCCTTACGTCTAATCAGTGTGGAGTCAGAAACAGCAGGGCAGTGTGGTCAGGAGCAAGGGCTGGAGAGCAAGTCTGTGGCTGAAAGAGAACCTTCTGTTCAGAATCACAGGAGACTCTAGACCTCATCTGGCCAGATTTCCACCCGCTATGACCACAGGGCTGAGCCTGGGAGGGCGAGCCACCAGCACAAGCCCACATTGCAAGGAGGCAGGATTCGAATCCAGAGCCTGAACGTGGCCCATGGCTTCTAGAACTCTCCATGTGTCACACGGAGCTGCCCTACTGATACTTCCTGGGAGGTCCAGAGTCTTTCACAAATGACGGATGGGTTTACTCCGAACTCTAGGAATAGAAGGTGTAGTTAAACCCAATTCCAAATCCCATGCTGGCAGGCCCCAGAATCTCCATGGAGCCTGCCCTTCCTGGGGCTGGTAGCCACGGCAGCCTTCACGAGGCTGCCCTCAGGCTACGCGGCCACCCGTCCCCCTCCCTGAGCCCAGAGGGCAGCGCTGGAGCATTTCCCACCGGTCATGGGTAGCAGCTGTGTCTGTCAGGCGCAGGCTTGGCCTCTTCTCCTCGCACCTTGAAAGCACCCTCTCCTCCTTGGCCAGAAATGTTCCTGAGTCCAGGATCCGTGGCCTTGGCCCTTCCCCTCTGTCCTCCAGCCCCAGGATGTGCATGGACACACACGCCGTGGGTAGGGTGTTCGCTGCCTGTTGCAGAACTCCATTTGGTCCCCAGCGAGGACACTTTTATTTCCCCCAACTCCCAACTTCCTCCTTATTGATAACTGTGGTTAATTAAACCCGAGCTTCTCTCTCCACGAGAAATGAATTACCCTTGAGCAATCATGTCTCAGTCCTGTGTATCTGCAGAGTCAGGCCCTGGGGCCTTCACAGCCTTCCTGTGGGGGGTGGGGGTCCAACTGTGCCTCCAGCTGCCACCAGCACACCCCCCAGATTGTGAGGGAGGCTGTGGGAGTGAGTCAGCAGCAGTGACATTGCTGGGCTGGTACATACATAGCCCCCGCCGCCTCTTTCCCTCTCCCTGATTCCAGTCAGCTCAGGTCCCAGGGAAGGGAACTCAGCGTGTCTCATCATCGCTGCCCAGACCCCCACCACTCCCTCCTCGCTGCCACTGAAGGACAGTGCCTGGGGACACTCTGCCAGGATGCCCCAAGGCTCTGGGGTGCAGGAGGTGCCGTGAGGAAGGCTGGATGCCGACCGAAGCATGCCTGTGAGTTACTCCCTGAGCTCCCACGCTGCACGCACTGTGAGCAAACATGTACTAGCAGGAGCTCCTCTGACCTTCCCCGAGACCTGTCCTCACTGCAGAGGAAACACAGGGGCCCAGAGCTGTCCGCCGTCCCTCACGGCCGCACCTGTGCACCAAGCCACCATCCTTCCTGAGGAACAGAAACACTGCAATCTGGGGAGCATTTCACTCTGCCCTCCTTGCGGAAGTTCACTCCCCATGCCCTTTCTGTAAAATTTAGATGATGGGATGAAGCAATGTCTCTTTTTCATTCTTACACATCGATTTTTTCCATCTTTTCCATCCATCGTATTTTTTTAAGAAGGGGGTTAAATAAGCTATTACAGTGTGGTAACGGCTGCGTTTGAAGGATGTCACTGTGGAATTAGGATTTTAATTGTCAACTGGGGCCAGGTGGCTGCAACCACCTTCCCTCTTTACGAACAGATGCATGCGTGTGTATGTGTGCAACGTACACGCACATGGTCCCCTCTTGATCCACATTCGTGGGGAGGCACATGCGCGGACACCATCCCTCTGGTTCCTGGTTTCAGGCAGTAAGAATTGCATAGCAGCCATCTGGAAGCAAGGATATGCTAATGTCCTGGGGCTGCCGCCCGCAGGTTAGCTCAAGCCATTTGATTAGAACAATAGAAATGTGTTCTCACACAGGTCTGAAGGCCAGAAGTCCAAAGCCATGGGGCTGGCCTCCTTCCTGGCTTCTGGTTCTGCCTACCTGGTAGATGCATAAATGTGTTGCTTGCCCCGGTTCTGAAGTGTACGTGTGGAGGCTTCCCCACATCAATAAGCAATGCCAGCGTGGGGTCTGGGAATCTACCTGGATTCTATCTGGAGACAGCATCAGATCCCGAAGGATAAGAGGTCAGTCCCCAAGACGGCCCCCCACTGCAGACACCAGTCACGAATAGAGGTTGTCCCCTGTGCTTCTGATCCACTGGTTTAAGTCAGGGATTCCGACGACCCCTTCCTTGGGTTTGTCTAATTGCTAGAGTGGCTCACAGAACTCAGAGAAACTCTTTACCTCCTAGATCATCAGTTGATTATGAAAGGATAGAGTCGGGAACAGCCAGATGAAAGAGACGCACAGGACAGGGTCTAGGGGGAGGGGCACAGAGCTTCCATGCCCTCTTCCCAGATCTCCGCATGTTCATGGACTCGGGAGCTCTCCAAACCCCATCCTCTAGGGTTTTTGTGGAGGCTTCATTGCACAGACTTGACTGATGAAAGCACCAGCCATTGGCCATTGACTGAACCTCCAGCTTTCCTTTCCTGTCCCCAGAAGTCAGGGGTGGGACCGAAAGTTCCAAGATCACAAGGTTAGTTCTCCTGGTGACCAGCCCATATCCTCATTAACATGACAAGAGACACCTTTGTCCCTCTGGACAAAGACACACGTATGAGGAACATATTGGGCTCATCTGAATTATTAAATAGATATTCTTCTCGTAAGTCACAGAATTGCAGCCTATCATCTCTGCTTCTGGGCTCACACGAAGCTCTCCCAGGGGTGTGTCCCAGTGGCTCTCCTAAGGACTTTTGGATCTTCTTATTGCCTCAGTACTTGTCAAATGATTGCTGGATCCTAAATTGCTTCTCCAAATACGCTTTCTCTTCATCTTCAGCAACTGATAACATGGAACACGGGCTCCCTGTGGGAATTAGTGTTTATGATACCTTGCTTGTGTTCATCCGTCCAAAGTTTGCCATTATATTTGCAAGGAGCTTTGCTGTTCATGACCTTCAGGCTTGAAAGTAATCCTGTTGTCTTTGCGTGTCATTGAAAAGACCTGTGGATACTTTGTTTTGGGGTTTGGGGGGGTGTTGGGGGTTGAGCTCGTATTTGCAGGACTCAGGACTCTCTATGTGCAAACATCTATGGCAGGTAGATTTCTAGAAGTGTAATTGCTGGATTAAAAAGCAAATACATTGAAAACTTTGATAAGTAAAGCGAAATTGTCTTCCAAAAAGACCAGTCATTGGATAAGGGCCCTTCCTACTACAGTGTGACCTCATAACTGCAAGGTCTGCAAAACCCTGTGTTCATACAAGGTGATGTCCATAGGTACTGGGGGTTAGGACACCAGCGTATCTTTGTGGAGGACACAGTTCAACCCACAACAGAGGGGTTTTCCTACAACAAAACTGTGGCCTCTGCTGTGGGACCAGGACAGCGTTTACAAAAGCTGTGTGGGCATCACGGGGAATTTGGCATCCATCCCTGTCCCCAGACAAGCTTCATGGTCCTGCTGAAGTCGGGGGTCCTGGGCATGCCCTTTGTCCATCTGTTGGTCACAGCTTGGGCAGTCCTTGTCCTTATTTGCTGAGTGTTCCAGAGGACACATGGAACCCAGAGCTCCTGGCCCCCCAAGCCAGCACTCTGGCTGCTGCAGCCCTCCCTAGACTTGTTAATCAATAGGAACTGACGAGAGGGAGAATGTGAGCTGGGCATCCTGGTGCGCAACCCAGTATGGATTAAATTCAAAGCCTAAGGGGCCATCTATGGTCCACAGGATGTCCAAACATCAAATGAGCACCTACCCTGCACCAGCTGGCATTGGAGGGACTGTAGGGGTTCCGGGTTAGGTGTGAGTCAGGACAGAGTGGGGGTGACCTGGCATGTGGAGCAGTCACTGGGGCCCCCCGTGAAGCTGCCACAAGCCTGGGTGGCCATCAAGGACAGGGTGGGGCCAGCCGGTGGATGATGCAGAACCGGCCCACATGGATAGCTCCTCAAGAGTTCTGGCTCCACCAGGCAACGGGCAGCTTCTCCCCCACCTGCAACCTGGGCCGGAGTCCCCTGCCTTAGCCTGGGGCTCCTATAAGGATTCGAGGTGCACAAGGGATAAGATGCTCAGTGCCCACATACTGGCACCAGGAAACCCAGTCTCTCAGAGCCTGATCCTCTCCCTGGGGGTCCCCTGCACCCCTCTTCATGAATGTGGCACCTGGCTTTTTGTCCGTAAACAACCAAAGACCACCTATTTGAATTAGTGACCTCCTCCAACACAGTTGGCTGCTTCAACTTGAAGCGAAGGTCACAAGGCCCCGCCGGCGGGCTAATGATGCTGTATTTGCAGCCTCCAAGAGACGAGAGCCTGAACGGCCTCCTTCAGGGATACCGGATCTACTACCGGGAGCTGGAGTCCGACGCAGCCTCAGCCACCATGTCCAAGACGCTCAAAACCCCTTCAGCTTTACGGGCCGAGCTGGCAGGTGAGACGCTTACCTGGTCCTGGCACAGGCACCGCACCACACACCCAGGAGAAGGACCCCTGTGCGTGTTGTCTCCACACAAGGCATGGTAGGAAAAGCCCTGGAGGGCTGGAGGAGATGAGCTTGCCTCTAGGGGGCACAGCCACTGGGGTGGACAGGTCTGCGGCAGCCCAGCTGTACACGGAGAGTGGTGGCCCATGGAGAGCTCCTGAGCTTTGGGGGCTTACTCCCAGTGTGGATATCAAGGGAGGCTTCCCGGAGGAGGAGCCATTTGAGATAGGTTGTCAGGGAAAAGGGATTTCACCGAGGACACAGGGGAAGGTATGACTTACAAGGGCCCAACAAAGGTAAGAGGTCAGGAGAAGGAAAGAGCCGAGGGGCTCCTGGATGGGGCCTCCTGGTGGGCCAGCCAGGAGCACCTGCCTGCGTGAGGCTGGTGGGGTGTGGCAGGGAGGGAGGAGATGAGCCAGGCCCTCCGGGGACACCATGTCACTGCCCCATCCGAGGGGGAGTGGACAGAGGCCGGTCATAGCCTGCTGCTCTGATGGGGTCCAGTTGGGGGCCCCCCAGCATCATGGTGTGCACAGCCCTCTCACCCTGAGCCGATCCACCTGCTCCCCCTGGCTCAGGCTATGGCTTGGATCCAACAGCAGTTGAGGCAGCTTCCAGAACTTCTGGAAAGGCCGCTGCTCTCCGCAATCCTCTTGTCTTAGAAGGGGGTCAGAGGGCATCCTCCAAATGGTGTCACAGAAGATCCTTCTTGCCCTGTGACATCTCTGTGGCTTCAGAATGTGCAGCTCAGGGACCACATCCCTGCTCTCTCCACCTCCCACCATGACACAGGCTGTTCCTCAGACCTTCCGGGATCACGGGGCAGCAGATGGGCAGCGGCTGGGCCTGGCTGTTCCCGGGAGTGGTGCTGACCAGAACCAGGGGCTCATCTGCCTCCCATGCTCTTGGCCACACACACCCCCATCCCCCCCACAGGCATCCCTTGCCAGTGGCCAGACAGTATCTCCCTGGGCTTTGTAGCAAAATCAAAACCACAAAACAAAAGGACCCAGGATGCAGTTGGGTCCATTTACCTACACAGGTGCTCTTGGTTGGCCAATAGCCATGCCTGGCACAGGGTATCTGGAAAAGTTGCCGCCCTGGGAGAACCCATTTCCTGTCTTCTCGAGTGGTATTTGTGCTGTTGTGCCGGATACTCGTCTGATCCGCTTAATCAGAGGGTGAGCGCAGACCTCACCTGTCACAGGCCGGGGGGCCTGGCTGTCTCAGGAAGCAGTGCAGGGACCCCCAGGGAGCTAATGGGAAGTGTGGAGGCGGCAGTGTGGACAGGCAGCGGCTTCCGAACACAGCGCCAGCCCGCCCGCCGTGTCTACAGAAATCATTTGCAATAACTGTTCCCTGCCTGCTAACTGCCTTTCTGCTTTGCTTACCCCTAATAGCCCAAAGCAGCTTCAAGACCGTGAACAGCAGCTCCACATTAACGACGTATGAATTAACACGTAAGTGCACGCCGCCTTCAGCAGGAGGCGCCGTGACCTCGGGGCAGGCTGGGGCCAGGGCCAATTGGCCTCTCACTGGACCAAGTGAGAAGCAGTCTGGATTAATGGCTCTAATTTCTGGAATTCCCCCTCTCCAGCGCTGCTTCTCAACACACCAAAACCATCAGGGAGACAAGAAAGGAAACTTCCAGAAGCAGAGGCTGGGAAGGGGTTTGACTGATAGCTGATCTTTGAGTTTGGGGAAGTCAGATAGAGCCAGAGCTCCTGTCTGGTTCCCCTTGACCTTTTCCTTTTAGTCTTTATTTAACTGTAGTAAAATATACACAAAACTTAGCATCATAACTGTTTCTAAACGCGGAGTTCAGGAGCATTAAGCACGTTCACGCTGCTGCGCAACCATCACTGCCCACCTCCAGGTCCCCGTCCTTCTCCCTGAGCTGAGCCTCTGTCCCTGCCAGAAACACCCACCCCTTCCCCACCTGGCCCCTGGCACCCACCCTCTCCTTTCTGTCTTTGCATCAGACTCCACCGGACAGTACGCAGTACTTGTCTTGCTGTCTGGCTTCCTCCCCTTCGAGCTTCACCCCAGCTGGGACACAGTTGGGACGCCCCACCTCTTCAAGGCTGAGTAGCGCCCCACTGCGTGCGCTCACCCACTTCAGCCGGCTGCCCGTTCATCCTCCCTTGCCTCTGGCTGTGCCATGTTGCTTGCCCTCACGCTCCTGGTCCTCAGACGGTTCCTTGGTCCAGAGGCAGAGCGAAGGGTCCAGTGTGTTCCTTGGCACGTGGGTAAAGGAAGGGGGAGGAGGAGGGGCTGGCCCTTCCTAAGGCCCTACTGTGTGTAAGCGCCACCCCACCGCATCCCAGACAGCGCCCGGGCACCTGGCCTCGCCCTTTTGGCCGGGGGGGCGGGGTGGTACTCAGGTAAGCCATTTTCTCCTCCACACTGCTCCCCCAAACATGGCTCTACCATCTGTGGTCGACCCGGCATCCCCACCCAGCCACCACCCCTCACCCAGCGCCTCGTCTCCGGGGACACCTGGCTGAGGAGCAGCTTAGAGAGTTAGATGCAGCCCGGGGTTCCAGAGACAAGGCTTCCCTGGCTCCACCTGGCTCCAGGCTCTGCAGTCTGGGAGCGAGTTATGAAGTAGGGGGGACCCTACCATGACTGTGTCCACATCCACCCTGGCTTGTTTCAGTTGACACTGAGGAGCCACAGGGTCCCTGGGGAGTGGGGGTGGAGACAAACAGGCGGGGGAGGTGTGCAAGTCCCAGAAGGCAGCACAGCTCCAGCAAGGCTGAGAGCGGGAGAAGGTGGGTCCCTGCGTGTCCATGAATGTGGTGGGTGCAGGAACCCAGTGTTCTGATTCACTGAACCTCTGCAGACCTCAGGAGACAAGATCTGAAGTCTGGGCTGAGTCACCGAATGGGGTCAGACCCGCATGTAGGATCTCAGGAAAGCACAGCGATGATGAAGCAGTATTAACTAGCGGGAGAACCTTCTGGAATGTTCTGGTTCACAGCTCAGCTACTTCCGCCTTATGGCTCGGCTCAGCCTGTGGCCCTTGTTTTCCCGGGACATGGTTGCTAAAAACTCAAGAGGCTTTTTGTTGCCAGCGTATTTCCTCCTTAAATGCCTGGTCTTCCTTCATCTGTTTTTACCAAGAGACTATGGACCAAAGGCTGGCCACGTCACGTTCCGCCACTTCCACTCTTCCCTCTGGTAGAGGGCCTGCTGCCACCTTCATCCTGAGTGCAGAGTGGGAAGGGTCTGTGGCCGCACATAGTGGCTGTTCATCTGGGCCAGGGAAGGAGGAGGAGGCCGCTCCAAAGACCCTCTGGGGACGCCCCCAGCCTGCCCCACGGCCCCTCGGTGTGGCTCCAAGGCAGGGAGATAGTCCCGGGCCAGCTGACCCCTGTCTCCTTCCACCTATAGGTCTGAAGAAGTACCGGCGCTACGAGGTCATCCTGACAGCCTACAACATCATCGGCGAGAGCCCAGCCAGTGCGCCCGTGGAGGTGTTCGTCGGCGAGGCCGGTAAGCTCCAGGCGCCGCTGCCTTCTGGCAGGCCTGACCTGGCGCCCTCAGGGGCCGAGCAGCACGGCCACATTGAGGAGCCTGGTGCTGCCGCCTACACCTCCGGGAGGTTCCAGGTCTATCCTGGGAAAGACCGATCTGCCGAGGGCTGCGCTGACCCAGTGGCTGAAGAGACCCATCCAGTCTTGCTTTCAGACCCAGGGTTGATTTCACATCTAGACGCCTCCTCGTGCATCCCAGGATGTGCTCCCAGGGAGACGCTGCCGCCTCCACGGGGATCCGGGCGCGTGCGGACCTTGGCATCTGCCAGGAATTTTGTGCTTGGTGTCCCATGGTTCCTGGCGGGGCCCCAGCATCGGCCTGGCACCCACGTCAGCCTGACCTCCTGGTAACCGCCCCGTCTCAAGTCTGGGAAAATCACATGGATCATTTTTTGTATCTGTTCTACATAAGACACGGTCTCTGAGTTTGTTTCCAGGACTGTCCCTTGTGTGGAGGCTCCCAGAGAGATGTCATGTCATGTTGAGAGCGGATTGGGCTCCTGTATCACCCGAGGGCCCTGCCCGCTCCTCCCCTCCTCTGCCGGGGCTCCCGCTCGGGTCAGCTGGGGTGGGGAGAGGGCCGAGCTTCAGGCCGGGAACCACGGGAATTCCCTCCAAGGACAGAGCCCCGAGCTTTCAGGAGAAGGCTTTGGGCCGCTGGGCCAGCCTGCAGAAACCTGTCAGGTGACCTTTCGAAATTTGGAGAGGTTACTGTTAGAAACTGAACGACAGCACTGGGGGCCTAACTGAGCAGATTTTTCTGGAATGGTCAAGCAGCATTTGGACCAAGGGAGGTTGAGTGAAATGTGATGCCTGGGGTGTAGGTTGTGTTGGTGGCTCTGCACATCTGTCCCCAGGGGTTAGTCGGGGCTGGCGGGGTGGGGGCTGGGCGGCCAGTGTTCCAGGCAGATGCGACTCCCCTCAGAGGAGTCTCCCTGCCGAGGCCAAGCAGGAGCACAGGCAGGGAGGGGATGTGGCACGCGCCGTCTAGAAGGCGGGGGCTCCAACTCTCTCTGGCACCTGGGCCCACACTGGTCAGCACAGGGGTGGGGTGGAGGGGAGCGCCTGGCCGGCCAGCTGGCACCGCAGCACCCAAACGGCCCATTGGCGGCCTGCATAGGGGGCCCGGGGCACTGGACAGAGCCTGAGTGGCAGGGGCCAAGGCAGACGCTCCGAGGAGAGGACTGGAGCCAGGGAGGGAGGCAGAAAGGCACAGGGGCCGCTGGCCAGGTCGCCTCAGGCCTGGAGCCCAGCTCCGTGCCCTGCACCACGCTGGTGGGTTGGCGAGCATCGGGGCAAAACGTGCACAGAGTGAAGTTGGCCGTTCCCCCTCCCCCTGAAGCAAATGGTGCGGTCTGGAGCACAGGCCGCTGTGGCACAGCTGTCACCCCCGCGGGAACAGAGCCCCCCTTCCCAGAAAGAAGCCCCGCTGCCATCCAGCTGTCCCTCCAACCCTGTCCTGCTTCCCGGCCCGGCAGCCTGGAGGTTCCCGTCTAGGAGTCAGTCTGTGCCGAAGGTCTCACAGCACCTGGACCCGTGAGCGGGCTTCTTTCACCGGACAGGTTTTCGAGGTTCATAGCACACGGCAGCAGCTCGTTCCTTCTCACGGCTGGGGAACACCCCGCCACGTGCCCTCACATGTCGTCTCTCCCCATCCGTGGTGAGCACTCGGCGGGTCCCCGCTGTTCACGTGCTGTGAGGAGAGCCTCTGTGGGTATTTTCAGTGACGCCCAGCTGACGCCACGCCCGGCAGGCAGGGGGGGCCGCGGAGGCTGCAGCGGGGGGCTGGGCTGCATGGTGCGGGGAATCCTCCTGCTCCCCGGGGCCCCTCGCCTCCCTCCTCTCTCCAGGAGGGGCCCCCGCAGCAGCTCTTCCCTAGGGCACCTGTCCTCCCAGGACCCACCTGCTCCCCGTGCTGTCTCCCCACGTCTCGGGTATCAGCCTCCTTGACCCCATAACCCCCAGAAGGGAAATGGGGGACCCTACCCATCGAGCCTGGGCTCCAGGGCCATCCAACCCCATGCACACGCTCTGACAAGCCAGCTCTGTTGCTGAGGGCACTTGCCGGAGCTGCTAAGAAGTGCTCTTAAAGCCTCCGGAGCGGTGGTGGACTCTGCCTGGAGTACCACTCAGCCTCTTCTCCCTGCCTCCTCCCCCTCCTGCCCAGGACCCGACTCCGGGGGCTTCTTCTCCAGAAAACTCTCTCTGAGCCCCTCCCCAGCACAAGTCCAGCTTTCTCCCTCTGTGCCCAGGCTCTCAGGCACTGTGTGGACACCTCTGCCTTCGTTATCAGATGGGACTGTCCTGTCTTCCTTCCCCACGGGGCCACGACCACTCCTCCTACAATACTCCCCGTCCTGAGCTTAGGACCAAAGGAGACCTCAGTGCCTTTGCTGTCCTGCAAATAGAGGTTCCCCAGACTCCCATGAGGATGAGGCAGGAGAGCAGTTGTGGGAATCCTGGCCACTGTGAAGCGCCCAGATGGGGTGAGATGATGTGGGTGGGCTTCATGTCTCGGAGTAGGTGGGAGTAAGTGGGGACAGGGCTAATCAGAGATGCCTCCTCTTGAAGCAAGGTGATGCATGACAGTGGCACCTGCCCTGTGACCCTGTGACCCCAGTACCTTTGCTCACACAGACACACACATGCACTGGGCATGCTTCTCCATCAACGCCTCCTACAGCGGCTGGGCTGGGAAGGGGGTCGGCTAGCCAGGGGTCAGGAGCACGCTCTGGAGAGGCAGGCAGGCAGAATTCTGGCCCGTGGGCCTGGTGGGCAGGTGGCAGAAGCAGGGACCAGAGAAGCTGCTAAGTGCTAAGGGTCGGGTCAGGCTCTGTGCAGGGGGCTTTTTTTTTTTTTAAAAAGATTTTTATTATTTATTCATTTGACACAGAGAGAGAGATTACAAGTAGGCAGAGAGGCAGGCAGAGAGAGAGGAGAGAGGAAGAAGCAGGCTCCCCGCCAAGCAGAGAGCCCGATGTGGGCCTCGATCCCAGGACCCTGGGATCATGACCTGAGCCGAAGGCAGCGGCTTTAACCCACTGAGCCACCCAGGCGCCCTGTGCAGGGGGCTTCTTATAAGGACCGCACAGGAAGAACCCCATGTGCCTGTCCCTGCAGCTTGCTCCCCACCGTACAACCTCGGATGGGTGCAGGGAGGGAGATAGGGAAGGAAGTTGTATGTTCACTCCTTCCACCATAATGTGGGTTACAGCCTTCCAAAGAGACCAGCCAAGGACACGGGACACAGAGGCAGAGCAGCCTGGTGGACACCGGGAGAGGGTGTGCTGTGCACCCCAGGGGAGAAGAGGTGAGACCTGCCTGCCCACGTCAGATGCACATGGGCATGGACCAGGGCTCTGGGCTTTGAGGTACAGGACTCAGGGAGGAGCAGGGCTGCAGCCCCAGGGGACAAAATCAGGGAGTCTTTGGTGTTTGGGTGGAGAAGACAGGGAAGTAGGCTTCTCAGTGTGCATGTTAGCTGGTCTGAAGTAAAGGAGAGTCCACCATTTATAGGCATCTCTGCCCATCACTGGCTGTGTGACCATGGGAAAGTCACTTGACCCCTCTGGGCCACAGCCTTGAGGCATGACAGTGTAGAGGGGAGCGCTGTGAGCTAGGACTAAGGACACTCGGTCCTCATGCCGACTCTGCCCCTAACTCATCTGTCCTGCCCATAGGGTGAATGTGCAGAACTTGACCACTCAGGGTGGGTCAGTATTTGTGAATGAATGATTGAGACCCTGGGTGAATTACTCGACTCGCTTGGCCTCATCTGCAAAGCAAGGTGTTTAGAGTAGGAGGTCTCTGGGTCTAGCCCAAACATACAGTATTTAAGACTCTTTCACCTCATGGAGACAAGGTAATTTTTAGGAAATTTCTTATCGAGATTAATTTTTGAGCCCAGGCATTGCAAACTGGTAAAAATAATACATCAGTATGGACTCCAGTTTGCCAGAGATAAAAGCCCAGCCCAAGCGGCTTAAGCTGAAAAAATCATTTATTAACCCATAAAACAAAAAAGTTTAAGGTCTAACTTCAGGCATGCTTGGATTCAGCACCCTAACAGGCTGGTTTGATGCCCCCTCTTGGCTCCACTGTCCACCTCCTGGCCTGACCATGCTGTCATTGGCCTTGGACAGGTGTTTCTCTGCCAGGGTCCCAAAAGCAAAGTCAGAACCCTGCTGAGCTTGGAGCAGCCCTCTGGCCTTCAGGAACCCCTCTGCCCCATGTGGCTAAGAGAGGAGAGTGGGAGGATAGGCGGTATGGGGCAGCGGGCAAAGACCAGTCCTGGGGTGCTCACCCCTCCGGCCTCTGTTTACTGTTCCATGAAATGGGATGAACCCTATGCCCAAGCGCGGCGCACTCCAAGGCCCTCCCGCTGCTGGGGGATGAGCGATGGAAAGAGAAACCCGGATGGTGTCTGGGAGTGGTGGCTGCCCTGAGCTGGGCCGTCGGCAGCAGCTCACAGGGGGCCCAGTTGGGGTCTTCAACCAGACCTTTGAGGTTCCCCTTGCTTCCCCTTTTCCATTGCTTTGACTGTGAAAAGCCCAGCATTGGCTTTCCCAAGCGGGCCACGACCTCCCCATCCCTGAGGTCCTGCAGACAGTAAGTCCAGGCAAAGCCCCTCTGGGACTTTACGCCCAGCTCCCAGCCCGGTGGGATCAGGGTGGCCAGGCCCGTGCAGCCCGTCTGTCCTGAGGCCACACACATCTGCTGCCGGCCATCAAAGGACCCCTGTGCTCCCTAGACTGGCTGCTGTGTCTACTTTCCTCCATGAGCACCTCCAGCACCTTCCCATGGACGTGTGTGAGTGTAACCCACGTGGACCCGGCTGTTCGCGGAGGCTCGGAGTGCAGCCCGCAGCCGCTCCCGCTCCAGGGACAGGCCAGGAGGCTCCTCCATGCCCACCGAGCCCCCAGTCGCTCTGAGTGCGTGCCTCCTCTCTGCCCTGCTGGTCTAGGGGATGACCCCTGCAGGGAGCACAGGGCATGCAGCAGAGAGGGAGAGGGAACATGTCGCCTCCCGGCCTCCAGAGGCTTCTCCAGATCCTGCCCCTTACATGGGGCTCTGGCAGTGGTGGATGGAAGCCAGGTCTGGGATTGCATCTGGAGCCTCGCCCGGGGGCTGGAAACAGCAGGGTCTCCAGAATTTCCCCGTGGGAGCTGTTTGGGGGAGCAGGCAAGTGGGGCTTACTGCTCTGTAAGGAATGGGGTGTCCAGGCCAAGGGATGCCTTCCCTGGAAGAGACAGGTGGCTCCAGATGCAAGGCTGGGTCCAGGTGGCAGGGAACCTTCGCAAGCTACCCCTGGTGTTCCTTCTGCTGTTCAGCTGGGAGAGAGAGACTGGCATGAACTTGGGGGGCAGGGCCTTGCCGTCATCCATGAAGCCTCTATGAACACTGCTGCAAATCCTTTACAACCTCTCTGATTCTCTCTTTGGGAGAAAATGCTAGAAGCAGAATCCCTGGCTCAAGGGATCTGAGCATTTCTTGCTTGGAGAAACTGAAACGCAGTGATGTGCCATGCCCTGGGGACCAGGATGTGGGTCTTGTGTCCTCTCTGCTTCCATGTTTGGCTCCTGTCTCACTTGTTAGGTGACAGCATATCTTACTAGCGTTCCGTCCGCCGGGCTTTCTTCCCTCCTCTGCTGTTAAATGCCCGCGACCATACACAGTGTCGTGTGTCACAGGGTCTCGGTGTCCCGGGGTGAATTGTGAGCGGTCCGTGCGCGTCAGGGACATCACGTCCGACCCCACTTGGGGCCCGTGGTTTCCGTGTTCTTTTGTCTGTCGCTGAGTTTCCTGTGGTCAAACCTCTCGCTCCGCGGTGTCTCTACTTCCCGTCCGGGAGCCCGGGAGGTACCGGCGTGTCTTCCAGATTGTCACGGGTCCATGGTTCCCGTAAACTGAGCGCATCCAGAATGTGTTTTTGGTGCCAGGCGGATGTGAGCTTCTCAGTGGCTGCTTCTCAGAGCTGTCGCCCCGGTTCTGTCTCTGACCAACCTGTCTCCCCGGTGCTCCGGAGGGCAGCTCGGGTTCCCGCGACTTCGCGCTCGCCCCGGTGCTGCCAGCCCGTCTCCTGCTGCCTTATCACCGTCCTTCGTGCGGCGGCCTTCTGCCCTGGTGTTTGTTTCCCAGAACTTCTCAGCCGTTTTTAGGAACTTTACAGTCATTTTGACAAGTTCTGCTGGGGATTTGACCAAATGTATGTTATGTTCTGAAAGGACGGAAGAGTGTACCCTGCAGTCATCCAGCTTGCTGGCCCTCCCTCTCTGGACCCCCTCACTTCTCCCCTGCGCCTCTCTCCCTGGAGCTGCTCTTGGCTCTGCCCTGCGGGTCACCTGCTGGACTCGGTCCCTGCGGCAGCACCTCCGCAAGCGCTGACCCCTGCAGCTTGTCCTTGCTCTGCCCACTGCAGCTGGAGGCCCCAGCCCACCTGCTTGTCGACTTGCACAACTGTCACCCCAGGGAAAGGAAGGACTCGACAGGTTCTCCCTCCAAAAGACGGAGTCGGGACTTTCTTTTGCACCAGGTGGGAAGCGCCCTGACCTTTGCTCTTTGACCTGGATAACTTTTGCTGGAAATGGAAAAGAGTCAGGCACTGTCATTGTCAGTTCCTTTAGGTGCCATTTGGGTCACACTGGTCCTGAGTGTCACTTCATGAGACCACAGAGCATCTTGAATGGTTGTTTGGCTCTTTTTTTAAAGAACAAGGAACTTACTGGGAAATGCGGGCTCTACCTTTCTTGGAAGTCAGTTTTTAATTGCTGCTGGCTCAAAGGGAGGAGTGGCAAGGCTTCTCGCTGTTTTAGCTCCCCCTAGTGACACGGAGCCCGGCTCCAGCCTCAGGGGACCAGAGAGGGCTCTGGAGCTCAGCTGGTCTGAGCCCAGGGTGTAGGCAGGACTCAAGGGCACTTTGGACACAACCTCTCCCCGGCATCACACACCACGATCTCCAGAGAATTACTAATAGACACAGGGTCCTCACAGGATCAAAACCACGGGCCACTTCCGTGGCAGGGCCCACCTATCGTGTGGTGGGCCACGTGGCGTGTACATGCGGTGTAGGTGGAGACGTGGGCTTACCGGCAGGCTATCGTGATGGTGGAGCCGGTGTCCACCAGGACGGGACAGCCGCTGTGGGCCAGGCTGATTGCTGTCTCTGGTCTCAGGTGAGCCATGGGTGCTTGAAGGCCATCACCCAGTGTGGAAGTGGTCGGGAGCTCCTGGGGCTCCTTCTCCCCCTCAGGCCACAGCACGCAGTTTGCTCCCTTGATGCACAAAGTCCTGACGAGCCATCGCGTCCGAGTTCAGACTGGAGAGTCCCTGCAGGGGGCAGCCACCAGTGTCGCTGGGCCTGACCCCAGCAGGCCTGGCAGACATCGGTAAGGGAGTGGGGAGCTTGCCCGTCCCCTCCGCAGACCAGAGAGAGCTATGATGGCCCTGGCCTTTGCTGTCTCCTCCAGGCTATCTTCATCCCTTACTCCAGGACCCCTGTCCTGAGGCCGCGTGGCGAATGAGGCAACAGAGTCAGGCAGCTGTGTTGATTCTAAAGCCTCTGTAAGCACATCGGGGACAGGGTGCTGAGAGGGCAAGGGGAGCCCTGAGGCCGGAGTGCCCCCGGGACTAAGCCATCAGTGCGGTCAGACAGGGCCTGGGAGAGGGGAGGAGGGCAGCTCCCACAGTCTGGTCGTTGCTGGGGTGCCGTGAGGGGCACGGACCACAGACATAGGTGTGAGCTGAAGCTCTTCAGCAGGGACCCGTGGAAATTTCGAGGATCACCACGGCCACCCCACCTGCCACACCCCTGCGTGAGTGCTCCTTCCCCAACCCGATTTCAGCCCCTCAGTGGCTCCCCGTCGTCCATAGGGAGAAATACAGAATCTGCTCCTGGGCCGGGCCCTGGGGCCCTTCCTGCCGAGCTGCATCTCCGGCCGCCGTGAGCATCACATGGTCCCCCCAACTCTGGGCGTCCCTCTCCTGCACCACGTGCTCCCCAGCTTGGATTGCTGCCTTCCCCAGCAGACAAAATGTTGGCAGATAAATGGCATTTCTAATAACCTAATTTCCATCAGCGTAGGAAGGTTATGGAGAGTATTTGAATCCTAATGGTTTATTTGGAAAGGATCCCAAACATTACACCACCTGGAGTCCAAGTTCTCGGCAGATTCTCGGGACATTCCTCTGGGTATGCTACTGGCGATGGGTGGGGACCTAGCCGCTGAGCACCCCCTCCCTCGGCAGCTCGAGGGGCCCCTGAAGGGGGAAGACCGGGTCCTGCCCTAGAGCAGCACACACTCTGGGTGGAGAAAGAAGCCTGGCCTGGGCCCTGTAAGCAGATGAGGCTGTCCGGGGTCAAGACGTATTGGCTAATAGGGCACCTTCCAGAGCCCCACGTGGACAGCCAGCCTGCTGGGTGTGTAGACACTGGTTGTCCCCGGGGAGGAGGGAGGCATCGTCCACATGTGTGTGAGTCAGCAGACCGGCCACATGGGGACGGGGTGTCCATGCCTGTCCACCGGGCCGCTGGCAACGTAGACGAAGCCGTAGATTTGGAAGTGCTCCTACCCCACGGTCTCTCCAGAGCCGTGCGGCAGTCCCGTGACCAGTCCTCACAGCCGGGGCACCCCCCAGCTTCAGCCAAGTCATCTCCAAGTACGCCTGTGGCTTGTGGGTGTTCAAAGATGAGATGACACAGGGATCATGGACGCTCCCCTCTCCAGCCATACATCCTTGTGTTATTGACCCAGAGAAGGGTCCACAAACGAGGCCCACGGGCCAAATCCAGCCAGTGCCTAATTTTGTGAATTGAGATTTACTGAGATGCCCATTCATTTACATACTATCTGTGGCTGATTTGCCAAACGAAGGCAGAGTTGAGTCACTGCAACAGAGACCTTGCATCCCTCAAAATTTAAAATGCCACCCAGCCCTTCATGGGCACCCTGACACCGGTCCTTGACAATCAGCAGAGCCTTCCAGTTATGCAGACCCCAGTGCAAATCCAGCCTGTTCTGGGACAAACAAGCCCCTTCAGGCTCAGTTTTCTGAGATGTGGGATGAGAGCAAACATCCTCCCTCTAGGTCGAGTTTTGCAAATACAAACTGCATACAATGCAGCTGGTGAATCGGGGACCATGGTTTGCACTACATGGACAGCCAGCAATCCCAATCCAGTTGTGGCCTGTGGGCCTGGGTCTTGCTCTGGTGGGAAGCTTACTCTACAGGCAAGGAGAAAAACCCCGCAACAGGTTCAGGCCACACAGCTGGCTTGTTTGAGCGGCTTTCACAGCCATGTCTCCTGCCAACAAGGGGGGTGGGGGTGGGGTGCAGGGACTGAGCCACTCTGTCAGAGTCCTCCCGACCTCCTCCTTGTTCTTGCTGGAGGCACCCGTGACAGAACTTGTCAGACCCAGCACTGCTTCAGACTTCCGTAATTCCTGCAACACATCTACCAGTCTGACAGGCCAGAACAGGCATCTCATCTGCACACTCATGGTGCCGAGCCCAGAGCTGGGTCCGGGCTGCTCATGAATGCATATAGCCATAACAGTGTGTTATCGCTGGAACACCGTGAGAGCCCACATTCAGTACAGGGGCTATGCTCAATTTAAGCCAGTCTGTCCAAGCTCAGGGTGTACGGACACTGGGCTTTGACTGGGTACCTTTCCTAGAGGAGCTCATGCTCATTGGCTAGATTGGTTATTGGTTGGTTATCGATTGCTGTGACAAATGTTCCCTGCTTGAAACAGCACGCGTGTGCTGCATCGCCACGTGTGCGGGCCAAGTGTTCAGGCTTTGTCCTCTGCTTTGGGTCTCACCCAGGGTGGCAGCCAGGATGGCTGTCTCATCTGAAGGCTGGGTGGAGGAAGGAGCCATTTCTAAGCCCACTTGTGTGGTGGTCAGCAGGCCTCTATCTCACAGGTTGTTGGACAGAAGCCTCCCTGGGCTCCTTGCTGTGGCAAGCCTCTCCAGGGGGCATGTCCCTGCATGGGTGCTGGCTTCCTCAGCACACAAGAACACAGGACAGAGGGCCAGCAGGACGGGCACCAGCCATGGGGAAGCACAGGCTCCTGGAAGCCAGTCATGGGGCCAACACCTACAGAATCTGCCACGTCCTGCTGGTCAGAAGCAAGTTCTCAAAGGAGGAGATTACAGGAGGGAGGGTGTGAGCCCCAGGAGGTGCGACCATGGAGTGTGTCCTCCATCCAGGATGCTGGTGTCCAAGGCTGTGGAAGGCAGAGTGTCCAGAATACAGCTGTGCTGCTTCTGGCCCACAAAGGAACCGCAAGGAGAGATGGACGTTTAAACATGCCAGTGACATGACTACTGACAGTCCCCACAGGGACACAGCCCAAGCAGGACCAGTGCACCATCCACACCTGCTGAGTGATTCGCTGGACAGTGAGCACAGGGGAGTGAACTTGGAGCAAGACACTGTGTTCAGGCCACTGAACAGAGCACCTCCTCCTTGCTGGCCTCCAAGCTGCGTCCTCTCAAAACATACTTCATTTCACCTCTGAAACCCATTAAGTCTGGTATTTTCTCCTATTTTATAATAGAAACTGAGGCTCAGAGAGATTGAACGTGTCCCAAGTCCCAGAGGCTGAGCCCAGATCCTAAAACTCACCATCCAGGGCTTTGCCCATGACCTTCCACCTGCTGCCTCGTAGCCTAGAGTCCGTGACATTGATCGTTTTTGAAAATGGTTTTAGGGACCCATTTCCTGATTTTTCTTGTCACGCTTCCTTAGAGTTGTGTTAGTTCTGGCTCAGCACTAAGGGGATTGGAGGAAAGATGGGCATTTGAGCTCAAGTGAGGGGCACCAGGCTGAGTGAGATTGGGCTGGGCTGCGGCGGCCACTCTAGGAACCCGGGAACGTGGCCTTGGATCCCCCGCCCTCCCCCATGCATTGTGCTGAGCGCCAGGCTGCCTGGCACTGAGTGTGGTGTGAGTTGAGTCCCAGGGCCAGGTCCTTCTCTCTCTTCCCCGGTCTTCCGCTGCAGGAAAGGCAGTGATGAGAGCCCGCCTCCTGGGGTTATGGGAGTGAGGCGAGCCCAGACAAAAGGTTTGCACAGGCACCCCTGCGCCGCCCTCAGCACCGTGGTCACACCCCACTGCTGGGTCACGATGATTCCAGCCGCTGGCAAACTAGATGAGAACACCGCTCTTCAAAAGACCCTGCAGACTTCTGGAGCGAAGGGGCTTTTGCTTGAGAAAAGAGGGTGATCCATGTCTTTTGTGTTCATTACAGATTTATAAAACATGATCTTCTCACTTTGAATTCCGTTGTAGGCTTTTTTAAACATCCCTGTATGATATCGAACTGAGCACTCGTTTACAGACCCGGAGTTTCTCTGGGCGGCCCTGGCAGCTTCCTGGCCTCCTGCAGGGCCCGGGCATTGGACTTGATGTTGGGTGACAACAGTGATTCTCCTGTCTTCCTTCTGGGGACTGTGTCCCTGCCCAAAGTGACGGAGCCTTTGTGTTTCCGGGCTTGGCACACCTTTTGAGATTCTGCTCCTTTTCCACATTCCTGCGCTGAGTCATTGTTCTGTCTCCAGTCCTGACTTGTCCCCCACTGAGTTGAAGAACTATGATCCATTTAAGCCTCCTTTATGTATTGGGAAGGTCCCAGAGGTTAGATAATTATGCAGAGCTGGAGTCTGTCTCTAGGTATTCTGGCCGGAAGGAACAAATTGTATTGGCAAAGTTTGCCGAGAATGTAAACTATGTTAGAGAATTCTATTTCCTGTTTGCTTCAACAGGAAAACAAAGAGAGTGTTTGGCCAGAAAAATGGTGATATAGTTAAAGTGAACTGAAGAATGTGTAAATTTTTTTATATAAAACAAATAGTTATCTTGTTATATTAAAATATTAACAGTGATCCTCAAGGTATCAGTTAAAAAATTGCTCTACCCAAATAATAAATCCCCAGGTTACAGAAAGTGAAAGAAAGCATAGCCTAGCATAGTCTAGCATGGTCTAACATGACTTAGTATGATCTAACATGGCCTAACATGGCCTGGCATAATCTAGCATGGCCTAACATGACCTAGCCTAATCTAGCATGACCTAGCATGATCTAACTTGACCTAGCATGGCCTAATATGATCTAGCATGATCTAACATGACCTAGAATGGCCTGCAATGATCTAACATGACCTAGCATGGTCTAATACAATCTAGCATGGCCTAACATGGCCAGGTGTGATCTAGCATAGCATAGCATGACCTAGCCTGATCTAGTATGGTCTAGCATGACTTAGCATGATCTAGCATGGTCTAACTTAGCCTAGAATGGCCTTGCATGGCCTATCATGGCTTAGTATGATCTAACATGGGCTAATATGATCTAGCATGGCCTACCATGACCTATCATGGTCTAACATGGCCTGCCATGACCTAGAATGACTTCGCATGATCTAGCATGGTCTGACATAGCCTGACATGGCCTAGCATGGTTTAGCACTGGCAGATGCTCAGCACAGTCCCAGGGGGAACTGGCACCCAGATGACCATCTGTCCAGTGTGACCCCAGCAGATACCCTTCCCTGTTGCCCTTCCCATTCCCGCCTCTTACATGGCCCTCGCTTGCCTGGCCCATTGTCACATGTTGAATCCTCCCAGTTATTGATACCCTTTTCCAGGAAAGACCCCGTGTCCCCCAACCAGAAATGACTTCTAATGGGCCTTTGAACCTGACCTCACATTACACATGTATCATGATTACATATATCATGATTACTGCAATTTCTCTCTTGTTACATGTGCTGCTGTGTCTTCATATCTACCCACTCCTCGGCACCAAGCCTAGGACCTGGTGGATATTCAGGAAAATGTCAGCACATTACACTGTGGTGACAACCATCCACCGAGTCCCAGCGGCTTAATCCCCAACAGCCATTTCTCTCTCATGTTCCCCTTGCCAGGTGTGTCTCTCCTGCTCCCTATTTTCTATCCGAGATGCAGACTGAAGGGTCAGCCCCCACGGGGGACCTGCTGCTCAGGTGCTGGTCGGGCAAGGGGAGATAGCAGGCCAGGAACCTTCTGGAAGTTTCTGCTGGGAGGTGGCCTGGGTCACTCCTGCCCACATGTCCCTGTTGCTCTCCTGTCATTGACTACACTGGGGCCAGAGGGGGAGGCATGTGGGCCCCCCTCAGGTGGGAGACTTCACGGGCCAGCCGGAACACCCTCCGATGGAGGCAGTGGGTAGTTTGAATGAGTGAGTGAGTCTGCAGAGTTAATTCCTGCAGCACAGAAAACCTTCCCTGACTCAAGCAGGCACTCACCTACTAGATATCTTTCCAGACCTGTTTTCTCTTTCCATGGTGAGAGCACACAGGGCCTAGTCCAGTGACCTGATCTTGTAGTGGAAGCTCTTGAGTGCTGACGAGGGAGGGTCTGCAGCTCAGGCCTGAGGAGCGACCAGTTCCGCTCGGGGCCTGGTGGGCACAGAGTTAGGCAGCCATGGGCCAGCACTCTCCACTCACCAGCAAGTTAAGACTGAGCCAGGCACAGCCATGTTGTTCCAGTGGCTGCTTGTTGACCCAGTGGCTGCTGGCTGGCCACGTCAGGGGCAGCACGTCCACCCTGGGGTCACGTGAGATGGACAGAGTGCTGCCCTTCTTGCTCTGGGGAGCCTGCATGCAGGGCCTCCCTACACAGTCAGCCAGAACCCCAAAAGATTCTAGAACTCTTCAGGAGCAGGAGCCTCTAGAGGCCCTGAAGTTCCTGTCATTCCCTCGGTGAGCGCTTTCTCTCTGGCGCCTCTGTGGCCAGGGTGGCAGGGGTCACCTCATTGAGGACTGGCTCCCAGCGGCGTGGTGGGATCGTCAGCCCTGATACGAGGCATCCCCTTTGCAAGCCAGCCTTTGCGGCTGCTTGTGGGCAGTCTATGACTCAGCACATCCCAGAGACTGCTGTGCGAAATGCTCTTTAACCCTGATTTCATGCATGTTAAGAAAGCATCCCGATCTCATTTCTGTGTTTCCTGTACAGCACAGGAGCGAATTAGGGAGAATGCAAGTGACAGCTCACCAGGCATTCCATCCGTGCCTCCCCCCACCACCACCATGCACACACGTGACGACCAACAAGCACTCTATCTGGGGTTGTGAACAGCAGAGCCTCCCTAAGTCGGGTTGGAGACCCAAATGCGCTCTGCCGGCACGGAGACCCAAATGCTTTCGGGAGCCAAGGAAATATGCCTGGAAACCGACATGCTCTGTCCTGTGTTTACACACATCTCTCTCTTCCCTGCTTGTGTTGTCATCAAAAAAGTCCTTGTTCCCCGCAGCAGTTTTATGGCACAAAAGCTCTGGGCTGCGGGAGAGCTGGTGGGCACATCAGAGGAGCTCAGCTCGGTGATGGCAGTGCACGGGCTCGGCTGACCTGCACGGAAGTGGGGGGCGGGTTTCGTTCAGCGTGTGGCCCTTGAATTCTGGAAGCCGCCTCGAGCCCCTGGGAGCCCCAGTGTCTGTGGACCTCCGTGTCCAGAGAACAGTCGAGAGTCCAGGCTTTGGGAAGGAGACCCCGGGATGGGGGCGGGGGGCCACACACAGATGGTTCTAACCCACTACCGGGGTAATGGCCGTGCTCAATTTTGCCTTTCACGTTTTAATTGTATAACAGTAATTTTGTGATAGAGTTGCCGATGGCAAACATGCAAAAGACATTAACTTTATTTATGTTTTGGATTATTAATGTGGCTGTTAAAATTCCTCCAGTTAGTTTTGATTGAATTGTTTTTTTGTGTGATTCTGTTGTTTAATGGAGCGGTAAATAAGAATTTCTGATAATGAGGTCGAGCATCTGTCACAACAACCTGGTGTGGGTTATTAACATTTCCATTAACGGCAGGGTGGGCAGCGATAATTCGGGAGCCGCACAGTTAGAACAAAATAAATAGTCGGTGTCAGGCTGAGTGGGTGTTAATTACTATTTTATTCTACATTGTGGGGTGGGGGACAGGGTGACTCTCGAAGGTCGTTCTCTCCCGAGAGCCAGTGTGCGGGGCCATCACCCTCGGACAGTGGCCGTTGTGTTGTCTCCGTGCATGGCCTGGAAACGCTCCTGGGCCCGCAGGCTAAGGCCCCCAGACAGCTCCCGGGGACCGGGGTTCAGCCCAGCACAGACCTGCTGGGGTGCGTGCACTGGCGGGTGGGGAAGGGAGTACCTCCCTGGGGGGCAGAGAGCGGCCCATCATGTGCCTGGCCAGGAATTCAGAGAGGGCTCAGAGCAGGCGGCCACAGAGGAGAGGGGTTCTGCATGTGCGCACATGCTCCCTGCATTCTCCCAGCTTCCCAGGGGCCACCTGCCGGGCCAACGGCCGCAGTGTCCTCCCCACCTCACCAGGGGCAGCGTGGCCCTTGGGGCGGGAGGACCAGGTCCTCAGAGTTGGAGCCATAAGGGGCTCAGGGGAGGGGCACGGGGAGCAGGGCCATCTGTGCTCCTGACCCCACTGCGGGGGCAGCCCCGCGTCTGCAGCCCCAGGGAACAGGGCCTCACAGCATGAGATTCCTGGGATAGGCACATGGGTGCCTTAGTCGCTCCGCATTCCGTTCAAAACGCAGTGCCTCCCTCCACTGCAAACGTGGCGACACAGCCCTAGGCCCACAGGACTGCTGCTCACTCAGCGACAGACCCCAGATGTCCCCTGTCAAGTCCCAGTTGCCGCTAAGATCTCAGACTCTCCTGCACTCGTCACGCCTTGACGTCCCAGCAGCCCTTAACCAGGCCTGCCTGCAGCACCCCGCGTCCCACACCCGAGGCACGCAGACGACCAGATCTCACCTTTGTTTTTAAACACTCTGCCAACTGTGTCTCGGTAGAATCTGTTTTCTTTGTAATTCTCCAGACTGTATTTTATGCATCTCTAAACATGATTCTGGGGAGGGTTCGCAGGGCTCCCTGGCATGAAAGCTGGATGGCCTGGGGCAGGCTCTCGGGCAGCCCCTCTGGACTTAGGGGCCCTGCACGTGTCAACAGAGGCCTCAGCTTCTGTCCTGTGCTGCTCTCTCCCCAGCCCCGGCCATGGCTCCGCAGAACATCCAGGTGACCCCACTCACGGCCAGCCAGCTGGAGGTCACGTGGGACCCGCCGCCACCGGAGAGCCAGAACGGGAACATCCAGGGCTACAAGGCAATGCTCTCTCGCATGGTTTGGCTCTTCCTTCCAGGTCACTTGGAGGCCAGGACAAATGGCCTCAATCCCCAGAGCTCCTGAGGGCTTTGCTGAAACCCCAGCCACGCTCCGTGTCTCGCTGGCAGCCACACAGCTGACTGTCCATCCAGGAAGCCACGGGCAGTACTGAGTGGCTGCAGCAGGCTTAGCCCGACCTTGCATCTCGGGCTCGGGGCGGGGGGGCTTGGTGCACCACGCAGCTGGCTTGTGCCCAGCAGCCCCACGCCCCCAGGCCTGGCCAGGAACCCTTCTTTCCCCTGCACCCATTCCGGAAGCCTCCAGTATCTGTGCTGACAATAGAACAGAGCAGCCTGAAAAGAACAGTTCTCCAGCCCAGCTCTGCCCTTAGGTTTCTATTGGCTATTTCGTGAGGTCTGGGGGGCCCAAGAATTAACATTTCTAACAAGTTCCCCTGGGGCTGTGGTTCCTAGGAAGCCCACTTTGAGAACCACCACACTCAACTCTGATGATTTCACATTAGCTAAACATTCCAGAGATTGGGGCAAAAGAAGGGCAGCGAGCCAATGAGTGATTACCCAGAGCAGGTTCATCCAGGGGGCAGGAAGCCCCCCACGCCCGTCTGCAAGGCCACATCTGTGCAGAGAACATGGAAGGACCAGCTAGAGCGCCCCAAAGAAAGTAGCCCCAGGCTGTGCCCGGCAAACTCCCCCCCAAGTGCCTCTCTGCCGCCGGCCCAGGTCGCTCAGTCATCAGCTTCTGTGGGCCAGCCTGCCCTGACGACTATTGGGCCAATTAAATGTCCATTTAAAAATGATTTTTGTCAGTGTTTTATGAAAATAAATACCTCTTCCACGGCAGGGCTGTTACAGTGATGAATGAGGTAATGGGAAGTTCTGTGAGCTTGGAGGCAAGATGCTATTTATGTATGTCCAAAATATGTTTTCTAATTTCCTTAATGATAAAGACATTGAACTTGGGTATTGATCTCAAGTTAGGAAGGCCTGACCAAGCTCAGGATTGGATATGTGCAGTTGGGAGAGCAGAGGCTGGACCCCATTGGGCCAAGTCAGCAGTGCCCACGGTCAGGGTGTTCCCCGGCAGTGCTGGACCGAGAGCCCTTGTGGGAGGAGGGAGGCGGTACCCGGCTCTCTGCGGCCTGCTGCCTTGTGGGCCTTCGGCCCATCGGCCATCTCTAACCGCCTGGCTGGGTTTCGGCCCGTGGAGCCAAAGTGGATCCACAGATGGGTGTTGTGTTTGGGCAGCCCGGCTGGCACTGGTGTGCGGCAGCGGTCCTCAGCCAGCTCTCCAGGGAAGCATTCCTGGAAACCTCATCCAGCTGTTGTACTTGGGCATTGAGTCTGCCCGTGAACACATATGAGCTGGAGGAGGGGAAATAAATCCAGGAGAAACATGGGGTCTTCCCCTCGTGCTGAGCCTGACCTCCTTCCTCCCCGGGTTATTTTTGGTGCCACGCGGTTTGAAGACGCTCGTGTCGGCCTGCCGTGGGAGCACAGGGCCGAGGCTCGGGTTCTCTGCACAGGCTGGAGCAGGGACGGATGCCATCAGTCTCCTTCTGTCCAGAAGACTGAGGGATGGGGCAGAGGCCATAAATAAAAGCACCCAGCTCTAGAAGGGAAAAGGCATTCATAGGGAGCTGGAGGAAACTGCCGCTCCCGTGTTCAGTTAGGCAAAGC
Organism: Ailurus styani; assembly: GCA_002007465.1. NCBI lineage: Eukaryota > Metazoa > Chordata > Mammalia > Carnivora > Ailuridae > Ailurus > Ailurus styani. Next base: position 4,164,375 of record LNAC01000028.1, on the reverse strand, counting down.
TCAAAGTTCAGAGGGACAACTCAGAAACGCAAATTATTGGCTTCCCCAACTGTACTAGCAGCCAAGACCCCCCTCCACCCTGGTTCACACCCCCCTCCC